>MU226705.1:2843346-2866221 GCA_018584345.1 Thuja plicata
TATATATATATATATATATATATATATATGCATTTTGCATTCATACACTTCTAAAAGCATAAAAATACAAAAAGATGTTGCCTTCATTACATACATGTATATACTACATATAAAGGAAACACATTACAATATCTAAGCATACTCACATCCCAGGGAAGTAAAATCATGTGCATAATAATCCATTATATATGTAGAAAAAATATCATAAGCTAGCTACATATCATATATATATTGAAAAGTATTAGAGTACAAAATCAAGGTGTCAGCATACACAAGGCCCATTGGCTCAATGTTATCTATCATATGTCTATAAAAAATGTCCATATTCATAATTGAGAGAGTCTCTTGTCAGCCTATGTTTTCTCATTCCTCCTGGTCTCTGATCGACTGGGAAGATAAAGCCCCTCCTATCTATTGAACTGTCAACTCTGGTCTAGGTGGTCTCCTCAGTCCTGCCACTCCCCTGCTGCTAAATTCCCTTTGAGAGTGTGATCTGTTAGAATAATCTCTACAACTTGGTGCCTAGGAAGCTTGTAGTAAAAATATCTCCAATAGATTTCCTTCTAGTTCTACCCAAGAATCCCCTAGAATTCTTGCAACCTTGCGAACACTAGCATCTGCAATATTGCTGATGAACTGTCGTGACCCCTCCTCTACTCTATGTTCTCTCTACAAAGTTGTGTCTTGAGAGGTAATCAATGCATCCCTCTCTACTATAAAACTGTCCAACTATTCCATGAACGATGACCACTCTATATCCCAAGCTTCCTGATTTGTATCTCTCTTTAAAATTACTCTATCTATCTGTGTTAGTATTATGAGATCTAAGACTACTGAGAGGGTGGGGTGAATTAGTAATCCACCAATTCCAAATTTTCATTAACCATTCAACCACTTGCATCAATAAAAATTCATTGCGGGAAAAAGTAAGTAATAAGAATAAACATCCACAACCATGCAACACAAAAACACCAAAGTTTTTCTCATGGAAAACCAACTGGGAAAAACCATGTATGGAGATGGCACCGATTAAAATCTGCAATCTTCTGAAGTATGCCCGATTAAGAGCTTGTCCCTATTAAATTCTTTACGAAAATACTCGATTAAGAGAAAGACCCAGTTAGGAGTCATCTGGTCAAGAAAATTACCTCTAGCCCTATTAGGAGCTTTATCCTATTAGGAGTAATATAGTGCCCACCCATAAATTTACTTTCAATAATGATGCCTAAATATTTTTCTTATTTTCATGATGATTATGCATATGTTAGGATGATTTTACTCGCCCCATACTTGCATGTGTATGGTTGGCATATATATTTTACATTACTGTGTGGCATATTTATCTTCCATTTCTATATGATGTGTCTGATGTGGTAGAGGATGAAGACGTAGTTACTTGCATTGCAAAATCTAGACGTTCGATCGATCCCTATCATTGTTTGTTATATATACATTATGTACATCCTTGACTTTGTGATGCAAGTTTGCAGGTACCGGGCATCAACTTCCTTGAATTGTCAAGATGAGCATGTCATATCACAATATCTCAATGGTGAGAGAGGGGAGATAACAGACAGTTCAAAATCCCAACTTAAGCCATTATTGTCCTGAAACAGTGGACAAGTATCTTATTTCCTACCTTCTGAATCCGTTAAGATGATGTCATTCATGAACCTTTCCTCTTGTGCTTGTTTGTGGTATTTTTGGGTTTAGTTAGTTCTGTCGTCGTATTTTCTTATCATGTGATTGGTGTGATTTCTGTGTTAGTTGGTTGAGTTATTTATTAGATTAATTATGTAATTTATAATTAAATCTTAATAAATTTGGAAAAAAAAATTTCTAATAAATTTGGAAATATTAAAGATGATGTTATTTAATTAATTAAAAACATGTGTTAATTAAGAAATTAAAAAGTATAATTTTGGGAATAGAGGATTTAATTAATTATTAAATCCAAAATTAAGATTTAAAAGCATGACTAATGAATGGATATTTGATTATCAATTTGCATATTATTGATATGCTAAAAATATTATTTGTTAATTAAATAATATTATGCAATTAAAATTGCACATTCTTTAATTAAAATTAAAATATAAATTTAATGTAAAAAGTTGTGTTAATTGGCTAAATTGGAAAAGTGCATATAATTATCAATTATTAAATAAATTAATTGTTTTTGTACTCAATTTTAAGTTGAGTTCTATTTTTTCTGATTTTCTGATCTGAGTTTTTAGTTGAGTTTTCTTTTAGGTTGCATGACCTTTGGAAACCCTAGGTTGAGTAGGTTTTATTCATCAGGTTTCTTCTGGCCATTTTTGCACACACAGGCTGCACACTTTTTTACAGTTTTTGGCTCTGGATTTGGATTGAAGGATATTGTGAAAGCTTAGGATTTTCAAGGTTTTTGATTTTTCTTTGTGGCTTCTGTCAACTGGAGGTTTGAGGTAGGGTTTTAATCCTTTGAATTTTAGTATTTAGATCCCCGTCTTCTATGTATCTGAAATACTGAAATCCCCTTGTGTGTACTTCCTTGTCTCTTGTGTGTTTGTTAAAATCTTAGAATAGAGTTATTGATATGACTCTGTGGTTTTGCTTTCCTCTAAGATCTGTGTTCTAGGTATATGAGACTTTATTAAAAAATTGTGGTTTTGAATTGGATATTGGGGTTTTTAGATCGGTGATTAAAACAGTCCAGGGTTGTGTTTGAAAACATTAGAAAACTTCAATCGAATTAGCTAGGGTGTTTTTTAGACTTTGTTAAAACCCTTGGTATTAAACCATACAAATTTGATAGAAACCGATTTACAATATTTGGTTAACATATATATGTTTTAGGAAATAAACGAATTTGTTTCTTATAATAAAAATAAAAATAATTATATTTTTCATCTTGCTGGAATGTTCCTTCTGTTAAAAAAATTAATAATAATAAATCAATACAGTAAATAATTGTGTTATATATTTATATATAAAAATGACCTCATTATTGAATTAAAAAGAAAACAAATATTTTTTTGAATATATGATGTTTGGTATCTTTTGAAGATATATTAAAAATGTAGAAGGGTTGTATTTATATTATTTATTTATTTCAAAATAAATTAATTCATATAAAAAGACTGGGGCCACATAACATCCATTACAAAGACCTATTTTTATTATTTATTTTAAATAAAGGTTAAGTTGAAAATGAGTTTTGTCTATCTTATTTATTATTTATTTAAAATTTGATTAGATAATTAGTTTAAAATTTATTTTTATATTAGTGTATTTATAAATGTTTATAGTTAATATTTATTGATTGTTAATGTAGATTAATTTATATTATTTGATTTATAAATTTATTTATATTGATTTTGTTAAATGATTTATTTTTAAATTATATTTGATTAATATTTTATTTAATTAAGTATAAACTTTAAGGTATAACATAAATCGTTAAGGACTTATATTTTGGACTATATATTATTTTAAAATTAAATTTATATTTAAATTTAAGAGTTCGATTATGAGAAAGAGATTTGGAATCTATTTATAAGATCTTAAGTTAATAATAATGGATTGGGGATTATGGATAATTTAATTAACTCATAATTAATTATGGGTATGACTTAATGTTAATTATATTATTTGATCAGAAGATAGTTTATATATGGATATGTTATTTTAATTGGAGTTTTATTTTTCCTTTGTTGTGGTTAATTGTCATTATGGGCTAAGTGATGACCTAGGAGGGATTTTGTCTTCCAAGACTTGAATTATTTTATGATTTTATCTCTTTAGTACTACTTGGGTTTATATTGTGAAAATTTTATAATCATTTTCAGATCTCGATTGGTTCTTGTATTGTTTTGTATCCATTTGTTTCTTATGTTGTGTGTTCCCTAAGTCTCGGATCATTATGTTATTTAACCACAAAGAGGTGATGACCACTTTTGTGTTGAGTCCTAATTATCTTGGTCACCTTATTTCTACTATTATCGTGGTTCAGTGATATGAATGATTATCTTGTAGATTTTGTTACTCCATCTTTGGAGATGGGTTCTTGTGATGTTTTGATGATCATTGATCTTGTGACATGATACGTGAATTTGCATTGTTCTGTTGAGATGTCCAGTATGAGACGGATAGTTTGGATCCTTGTATAGGATGATATGTTATTTGTTATGCTCAAACATTTTCCTTGGTGATTATCTTAATTTATGATTTATGATAATTCCTCATGGTTTTGGGTATTTTCTTTCTTTCGATTCTTTTGGTTAGAGCATTAGGGTAGGTTATCTAGCAATGTAGTAGGGGGTGGCTTGCAATAAGTGTCAGGTCCCACAAGTGGCATCCAGAATTGCTTATTGTAAGTTTTGTTATTCAATTGATAACATAATACATAATTGGAGGGTTTAAAATGAATTAGTAAGATATTGTACCTCACCCATGCTTGAGCGATTGTATAGGCTAATATGGAGGATGAGATGATGCTTGTCTCCCTCTGAGGTATGGTTCTGGCATAGTTAATGGCTTCAACTAGTTTGGGAGTCATTGATACCGTATATGGTCACTTAAGTGTCAGGGTCCAGAGAGACTACCAGAATAAGACTTAAGGCTTAGACATATATGATGACACCTTCTTATACACAGTCTAGGTTTCCTACATGTGCTAGTTTCCCTTGAGTAAGAGAGCTATCAGGATCCCCTTGCTTAGTTGTCACATCCTTCTTTGATTTTTTTAAATGACTGAGGGCTATTTTTATCTCCTCAGCACGGTGGGATTGGACCTTTGGTTCCACGTGGTCAAGTGGTAGTGATTCGTATTACCATTGAGATCTGACGTTCGTGACTTTATGCTTGGATGATCCTTGATTTTGTTGTGTGTTCTTGTTGTTCATTATTGGAAAACTTTATCTTATCTTGTATTTTTTATCATTGTATCAATTGTGCCATTCTTGGATTATTGTATTGTACTTCATACTTGGTTTTACCACATACCCTACAACTTGTGCAGTGGATGTTGCTTTATTATGATATCAATTGTATCTAGGTTTCATTTATGGGATGACGTTATTGTTATTCATTTGCATTATATGAAGATGTTATATTTTTTAATTTCTATTAGTAGATTAGTAACTTACGTAATTCTATGTCATGGAACCCTTGGGATTTGTAATCTGTAAATGAGTTGCATTTATGAGTATGTAGTGTTTTATGTTATATTGCTTCCACATTGTTATTCATTTTCAATTGTAACTCATTAAAAAAAAAAATTTTGCAAACTTAGTAACATGTTTTAGGTTAATCTTTCTTGGGTTCCCTAGTGGGGCATTACAAGTAACCTGATTAAAGGATTTTAAACCCTAATTAAAGAGTCACCTGGTTAAAGGATTTACAATTTAGACATTAGGATCTACCCAATTAAGGTATTTAGCTTGATAAAACTGTTAGCAATCAATATGTAAATGATTTGAGAAAATAGCACTTCTCCTCCACTAATATAGATCTAGTTCAAGCTCAATCTCTACTTCACATGAAAACAATCTTCTCTCTTTTGTCTTCTCTTGATCACACCTCTGCATCCACAATCTACACTTGTTCTTTTAATCTTTTTACATATTTATACATTACAATATTATTAGGGAAATTAAATGCCTTACAAAATGTTTTACAATCTTTTTCTCTCAATGAAAAAACCCTAAAACATGTTACAAATCTAGAACACTTTCTGAAAAACTCAAGTCGGCCTTCAAATTCATTGTAGATCAATTTGAACAAGAAAAGTAAAACCACAACACATTCTCCAATTTTCTTGCACAACCTCCAATAAATATGATCACAATGATCATGAAAATTCCAGCTCATCAATCATTCTCAATCTGAAACATCACCATGATTCCTGGAACATATAATCACTTACTGAAAAATGGTGCATCATCATCGGTCAAGGATATAACTGACTATTCTAAAGAACTTCTTTAATTTTTTTTGAAAAATATTTAGTCACTTGAGAAATCTTCTTTCAATCATCAAATCATGATGGGGTCGCAACCACAACCTCATAACATAGTCCAGATAAACATATCATGACCACAACACCTAAATCTAAACTTAGTTAACACAAACATCAAATTAGTCTTCCTGTGCTACATTTTTTTCTTCATATTAGCTTGTCAACCTTCAATCAATAATAAATCACACAATACATGAGATTAACTTGTGCAGTAATAGATATAGTATCTAGAGAAATCACTTAGTCTTCCTATACGATCACACACACCAATTCTTACTATAGGTCAGGATTCAACCTCTTCAACATACATCAGCATAATAGGTACAAAGTCAACCAACAAACACTAAGTTGATATCAATGAAAAAATCATAACTGATCATCCTACTAAAAACATACTATAACATCTCAACATACTTAACATTAGTTGTGCCAATTATCTGACACATCAAATCTGTAATATGTTGTCTTTACTGTCTGTCTACCTCATCTCTTTCCTTGAGAGCCAATATATCCTCCTCGTCTAGTGGAGCCTCTCTATCCTCCTCCACATGCATAGGCATAACATCTAGATTATTGTTATCATCATCCCCATCCATGCTGCTAGAATCAGTGATGCTTTCATCCTCCTCATCTCCCTCATCATCCTTGTCATCCTTTTCACCCCCTCATTCTCATCCTCCTCATTGATTCTTCCCTCGCCATTGGATCTCGACACTTGTAATCTTGACACTAGTAAATATGGATTCATCAAAGTAATAGGCCTATGCTACACAAAACACTTGTCATTATATATTATGGTTCCTTCATCTATGATAACAACATCATTTCCTCATTGTGTCAGTTGTAACTACTCTAGCTCTGCATTTGCAACCTACGGTCTAAGAAACACACCCCATGAACTAACCTAACCCCTCGAGTGCACAAATAGTACCATGCTTGTGGACAATCCCTATCTCTCTCCAAAGAGCTTGTACACTCTCTTTGATAACTAAATATCAATGATCAAATGACCTATTAAAGTATTTATGATCAAATACCTCTTATGTCTACTATAGTGTAAGTGATCACTATGATCATCCCATCAGAGGAAGTCTATGTATGGTTTCTAAGTGAAATCTTAGTGTATCCATGGAATGTCTAAAGTATAGTGCATATCCCAATGGCCCCTGCATAAGTGCTCCACCATAGAAATACACAAATGGCATATCTAGAATAACTAACCGGTCTTCAATAGGATGTCTAGTACTGCTATATGCTTATAAGCCCATATCTGGAGCAACATGATACCACTGCTAATATACAATCCTCCCCTATACGCTACCTGATGTAGATAATAATATTTCATAGTTAGCATGCATGGACCCTACACAAAAATTATCCCATCCATCATCATCCTCTTGTGAACTCTCCCCCAACCAATAGGGAATCCATGTCCTCACTTATCTAGTACTAGTAATCCTGCAATATCAAAGCATAGCACTGCCACTAGTTTTTCATGTTGTCTATCCAATATATCCCACCAGATCTCATAGTTTCTGATATCTAAATCCTCATCATCAAAATAAAATAGCCTACATGTACTACTAATCTCCCTATTTTGGGTCATACTCTACAATTTCACCATGTATAGGAATCCTAAGCATGTGCCATACATCCTCCAATGTCACTATAGCCTCTCCCATCGGAAGATGAAATGAACTGGTCTCTGAATGTCATCGCTCTGTCTGTGTTGTGATCAACCCCCTATTTTACCTAATCTCAAGCATATAGGTGATGTAATGTAAACCTAATGAATCTATGATCTTTCTCTCATGTGAACTCAATTTTTGTCACAAATCCATGCATGTCATCCTGCTCTCTTATGTCTACAGTAAGGAAAACTCCTCTTGCATTTATCAGGCAACTTGTGTCAACTTTCTGTTACTCTCTATTTTTGTTACCATGTTTCACCACATTTGACCAACTTTGACCACATTTGACCATGTTTGACCTAGTTTTGGACCTTTCCTATGGTTTTGACCAACTCTGGACTGTTTAGGAAAGTTTTCAGCATGTTTTGACCTATTTTACAATTTAACTCACCAACTATGCAACTTGGACAACCAAGTGTAGTCAAAACCATACTTGGCATGCCAAGTGTAGCTAAGATGACACTTGGTCACATTTTCTATGCACTTGGGGTGTTTTACCAAGAAAGTTTCCCCTGGGACCTCAGTTTGACCCTGAATCGACTCTTTAAGCACTTAGAAACACACGTAAATCATCAAAATCACTAAGAGGATCAGAAATATTCACCTCTAGTCCCACATCCTCTAGAAATAACTATCTCCACACTTGTTTCATGTGATGATTCTCCATTAGCACTCGATGCATCCTCCTTTCTCTAGAGCTCCAATTCTTCCAAAAGTGAGAGTGAAAAATGACCTCCAACCTCCTCTCTGAGATTTTTTATAGCCTCTTTGTTTCATATATGGTTGTGCAACCCTTTCCTTTTGTGTTGGTCGTGATTCTTTTTACACTTGGAGCCTCATAAATTTTTCATTTTAACTCCAATTTTTTTTTCCATTTTTTGTGGTGGATCCATCTCGTTGTTATCGACAAATTGACATATCATTTACATTTGTTTGTCAATTTCTCAAGGGGGAACCCATGTATTTCATTGTCACTTGGGCATGTTGCTATGTTTTTTTCTATAATATTCTTTGACATAATGTTCTAAATCACATTGTGTCAAAGTGGGCCAAAATGTAGACACTCAAAAATGGTTCAAGCTTGCTATTCTATGTGTTTAACATTTTTGGAATTACAATTGAAACATTGTTTTGCATTATAATTATTCCTCTATGTTGCACATGTGGTCTTCACTATATGTCAGTATTGTGACTTTTTTCATTAATTGAACATTGAAAATTGTTTAATAAATTGCTAATATTTTTCTCATTTTGGTCAAATTGATCATTTTCCTAATCGATCCCAATCGATCCTATTTTTTCCTAAATAGATCCTATTCAATCCTAAACATGCCTAAATCATACCAAATCTTCCTAAATTAATCTGAGTCAGTCCTAGTCCCTTCCTAGTCAGTCCAAGATCATTTTGAAGCTCATTTGATCCTTTTCAAATCATTCAATAGCATTGTCAAAGTTCATTGGTGCTGTCGTCATTAATCCTTATTATCATCATTTCAAATATTTTCAATCATTTCAATGAATTATTTTCTATTTTCAAAGATCATCAATACCTCATCATCAAATCAAATCCATGTCTTATCATTCAGATCATTCCAAGGCATTGTCAAAGTTCATCAATCCATCATCAATTCATTTAATGACATTGTAAAAGTTCATGAATTTTGTTTCAATCAATCTTTTCAACCAATTTGCAACCAATCAATTTGAGATTAGTGTTCAAGTTCATTGATGCCTCTTTGTCATCATCAATATAATCCAAGTATATTCTATAGCATTGTCAAAGTTCATCGATATTATTTCAGATCATCATTAATTTGGAAGAATTGTCAAAGTTCATTAATGACTCATAATTATCCATCCAAGGTGTTGTCAAAGTTCGTGAATACCTTCTCCTCATCGTTATTTGAGCGCATTGTCAAAGTTCATTTCTCCCTCTCCATCATCTAATTCCTTCAATAGAATTGTCAAAGTTCATCGATGGCATTTCATCATCAATCATTTTCAATTTATTATTCGAGTGCATTGTAAAAGTTCATCGATGTCTCATAATTTCCTAAACCATTTCAAAACCATCGGAATATTTCTTAATCTTTATCAAAATCATCAAAACCAAGACAATATCATTAATTCAATCAATGATCAACTAAGTTGTCCTCTTGCTATGAATAACCCATAGTTTATCCCTATTTCCTAATTGAATAAATAAATCAAATTTATTATTCCATCTTTCCTATGTCTCCGCAATTAATTAAATGACTAATTTTCCATGTTGGAATTTCATAGTTCCTATTTTTTAATTTTCCCTTTTTGTGGGAAATATGAGTTCTTATAATTCCAAACTCCCTCCTATTAATTAGCCTCCATTTGTCATAGTTGTCCTAGTTTATGACACTTTCCTCTTTTCCTTTGTCATAATTTTTCATACTTAACAAAAAATTTCCCTTCCCTTCTCCAAACTAATTTTCCATATTTGATCTCTTATAATTTTTCATAATATGACGCTTTTCCAATTTCACTTCTCAATTATGACAATTTTCCAATTTGCACACCTAATTACAAATTCTAAAATTTGGTCTGTCTTCATATAAATTGAGATCATTTTTTCTCAATCAAATTAACCATCACATTTTGAATCTTCTCACTATCATAGTATCACTTTTTTATATTTTGAGTGCATTTGTCAATATGGGAGCTACATATCAAGTTTTGGAGAAGCAAGAAAGGACACAATTGTCAAATTGAGGGAGTTTACTTTTAATTTGCATACACTTTATCTCATTTAATTCTATGTTTGGATAGGTTGATTTTGCATATGTTTAGGGTTTGATGGTTTCTCTTATTATGCATTTTAACTTGTTTTCTTGTCCTATGGTTCTAGTGTATTTTGGAATCAGATAATTAGTTTGACAATTAGAAAATACTGTGAAACAACTCCACTCCATATGTATGCTCTTACCAATCGAACATGGAAAGCCAATCAACGCCATCAACTTTAATATAAATTTTGTCACCCAATGGGAAAAAAATCCATGACAGTGTATACTTTAGTTACAATTTCCAAACTACGTACTTTTCTAAGACCATAAGTTCTATTTAGGATGTGTCGTACCATTTACCCTTCTTCTATATCTTGTTCCATCTTAGGCCACGACTTATAGGCTGAAAAAAAAAACCTTTAGGCACGTATTGAAGAGTATTGTAGATATCAATAAAGAAAGAAAAAGTTACATTTAGTCACTGTAATTTATTTTAGGAGTGCGTAATATATTTCACTATCATAGTTCAAAAAGGGTTTCATCTAAATTTTTGTTGTAATGTGGTAGATAAATAATTATTATTGTTATCTTTTAAATTTTGTACCTAGAAAAATAATTTTTTTGGAGACTAAAAATCATCATAGAATCTCTTTGTGTGCAAAACAAAGGAACGATAAGTACTTACCTACACTAAATTTTAGTTTCAAAAGAAAATTGTCATACAAAATTTTGGTGACCAAATTCATATGATATTGTTAGGTTAAGAATGACTTAAAATTTTAAATATTTTGATTCTTATTCTGAAATATTCATTACTTTTGGTTTGATTAGAGTTTTTATGGATAAGAAAACTATTCCTTTTGTAGTTATCTCACTCTAATAGTTAAAATTTTATTAACTTCACCCGCATGTTTTTAAAATACCCCAAATGAAATAGTAGAAATTAGGAAACTTTTTTGAACTTTGATTTGGAATCTATAATGTTGATGAGTACCATAGTTAATACAAGGGAAAACATACAATGTAGTTTTCTTCCATTTATTTGAAAATGTGTGTAAATGGTCAAAGACTGTATGATTTTTCTTTTCACTAAAAGAGAGGTAAAAATTTATTAAACTAGAAGTTAAAACCAAATAAAGAGAGAAAGATAGAAAGATCTACTAAGCCCTATCATGATCAAAAATTTGATCAAAAACATGAGGTAAATAAGGAGTTATTTGTCGTGTATCAACTATACTCCAATCGTGCATGTGCTCTGAAGCCCATTTAGCCAAATAGTCAACAACACCATTCCACTCCTGAGGGATGTGTGTAAAATTAAAACAATTAAGAGACCCGCTTAACTAGAGAACCTAGTTAATAAATAAAGACATGCGTTGACTAACATATGTAAGCTTATGTCTAGTTAGAAAGTGTACAACCACTTGAGAATTAGTCTCATAGATAATACTATGCCATCCACACACACAACATTGTTCTACCGCAAACAAGATGGAAAGGGCCTCCATTAATATTGGTATGAAAGCCCTTATACAAAGAGAAAATAAATTGGACATCACTAGAACTACTATGACCAACTCCACCAATACCTATAGGTCCTAGATTACCCCAAAAAGAACCATTATTGTTCATTTTTTAAAATCCAAGCAGAGGAGGAATCCAATGCCCCTCACGAATAACTTGCTAAAAAGGATGTCTGAGCCTACAACTATACCGCTAACCAAAAAACACAAGAACCCATCCCTGAAGAGGAAAATTAAGGGGATTTCAAATAAAAACATCCCTGAGGTCCATATCATCATTCAACTCGCACCTAGCCAGAAATATCTTCTGCAGAGAGTGTATAATTTTCCACCATAGGAGAATGTCCCCAATCCTTACATCCTAAAAAGTCTTCATGTTTCTTCCTAACCAAACATGTCATAGAATAAAGGTAGCTCCAATAGCCCAGGCAACTTGAATAAAAGAGGTTTTAGAAGGGTAGTACCCCAGAAATCCCAGAACTTAGATAAATAAGAAACATGCTAGCAAGGATGACCCCAATAACTCCACTAAAAGTGGCAAATATTATTGATAAAAGAGAACTAAAAGAAAATATGAGAGACAAACTCCTCAACATTTCTGCATAAAATACACATTGAGGGATCTTGAAATCCGTACTTGAAAATATTATCCCAGATAAGACAATGATTATGAACCACCAGCCACATGAAAAAATTGCATTAGGAGCAAGAGAGTTTATTCCATACCTGCTTCCACCAAGGCACCTCAAAATCTCCAAACAACTGTCTAGTAAGCTCCAAGTATCCTACAAAAATTGAGTAATTCCTAGATGGAGCACCACCCCAAGCTAAAACATTGGGTCCCATCAAGGAGCAGCACTCCCTATAATCCAAAGTCTAAGAAAGCTCATTCTGATACCTTTCTGAGCCCCCTGGTGGCCAATCAAAAGAATTCTTCCATCTATATCCAACTACAAGGCTGAGATTATGGACTCTCTTATAATTTTCTAATGTATCACATCCAGCAGAAAGAAAACAATCATAGAGATCCTAAAGATTCATGTGCACATGGACAAAAGAGGAGGATAGCCATCCAAAGATTCACTCCAAAATAGAGCCTTAGAGACTCTATTACATATCCAAAAAAGACTACTCTTAACCAACTAAAAATGAATATTCAGAGTATGCTAAACCATAGAACCCCTTCTCTCTAAAGGAAATCGAGAGATAGTCAAAAGTTCAGCTCCCAGTAAGTACTTATGCATGATAATACGGGCCTAGAGTTGAGTCTGATAGGAACACCAATGTCAATATATTTTGGTTACAAGAGCTTGGCCGCTCAAGATAGCAGAGTGGAGACCAAGACCTCCCTCCTTCTTAGGCCTACAATCTGTATCCCACTTAATCAAACTACATTTAGAATTTTGCAAATTACCACTCCAAAGAAAATATAGTGAGAGAGCATCAAACTCCTTAAGAAAATACATAGGATCCACCTAAACCATGATTCTATAAATAAGAAGATCCTGGATCACAATTTGAAAAAGAGTCACCCGAACAAATTTAGAAAGTCATCAATGAGTCCAATTATTAACCTTATGCTTTTTCCAAAAGAGCCTAAGCTTCCTATCCACATCAATAGGAATGACTAGATAAATTAGAGGGAGAAGCCCAATCTCAAATCTCAAGATGTGAGCAATCCTCCCCTTAATAGGCTCTAGAGTATTGAAAAAATAAATAGAGGATTTTTGCTCATTCATTTTCTGACCAAATACAGCCAAATAAATATCCAAAGTTTTCCTAAAGGCCACAGTTTCCTGAATATGAGCAATTCTAGAAAAAGCAATATCATCAAAAAATTGAAGATGAGTAAGATTAGGAAACTCATTACCCCACCTCCAACCATGAATATAATCCTAAAAAACATGAGACTTGATACATCTACCAAGGCCCTTTTCCATAATAATAATAAATAGATATGGAGAGAGAGGGTCTCTTTGGCAAAGAGCCCTAGTGGCTCCAAATAACTTGAAGGCTTGCCATTAAGAAGAGCAGAGAAAGAAGAAGAAGTAACACATCTTATAGTCCAACTCACCCACTCTGAGATAAAGCCAATGCCAAGAAGAATTTTCTACATAAAGCCCCATTTAATCCTATGACAAGGCTTAGCCATATCAAAGTTTAATAAACATTGATCTATCCTTGGAAATAGTCATAGAATGGATGACCTAAGTAGCAATAACGACTCCATCTAGAATTTGTTTTCCGGCCACAAAACCGCCTTTCTCATCCGAGATACTAGTGGGAAGCCATGTTTTAAGCCTTTCTGCAATCAATTTTGTAATAATTTTGTAGACTACATTACACATAACATTAGGCCCAAAGAAATCGAGTTGATTAGCCCCTTCATTTTTTGGGATAAGAACAAGGAATGTGGATTTGAAGGCCCCAAGCATCTATTTGTTAGCATATGATTTTTGAACCACAACTAATAGATTATGATTAATAATATCCCAAAATTCCTAGAAAAAAAATCTACTAGAAAGCCATAAGGACCACGAGCTTTGCCCTTACACATACCAAATACCACCTCCACCAACTCAGATATAGATATCACCTTCATGAGAGAATCATTCATCTTACTTGTAAAAGGGAGAGAATACAAGACAAGAGAATATTCTCATCATTGTCAGCAGGAGGAGAATCATTTGAAAAAAGAGAAAAATAAAATTGGTTAGCCTCCCAGGACATAGCTGGCAAAGAATTCAATAATATAAAGCATGTTATAATAGTTTTATGAAATATTTGTAAATGTTATTATTTTGAACCAAATTACCATTTACTCAGACTAAAGGATATTAATGTGCTACTAATAAAGTACATTGAATTATACAATTTCTTGTTAAAAGTTTGAACCTTGTAGCTAAAAGGACAATGGTTGATTGGTTTTGAAAATAGAATGTCTTGTGATCAAGTGATGGTGTTATGTTATTAACAAACAAATGTTGTATGGTACTTGGTTGTATGTTGAATTGTAAAAGTTTTTTTTTCATTTTTTTAAACAGGGGGTATGGTTTGTCTAATGAATACTTTGTTATAGAAAATTGTTTTTTGTCGGCACGTGACGATGAATGTTTGGAAGGGTGCCAAATGTGGTTAGGAATAGGGAAGGGTAAGAATTCCATTTTCCACATACCTACCTACCAATAGAATTTGGTTAAACACTTTGGCTTCTTTATGCCAGCTGGTTATTGTTTCAACACCCTGACACATCAGTGTTAGTTGATGATCGATGAGAAGGTTGAAATACTTGTAAATGATTAAGTCGTAATTTTCTTATTTGGAGATTTATTATATAGAATATGTGATGAATTTAATTGCAAAAAATCTTTTGGCATGTCAATATGTTTATTCGACTACTCCATTTTTCTTCTTATCTCATCCTATGTGGAATGTTAGAAAAATCTAGTCTTTGCATTTTTCCATTCAATTTATTCCGTAACGATAATTTACTATTGATCACATAATAAATAAAGACATGCGCTGACTAACATATGTAAGCTTATGTCTAGTTAGTACGTGCACAACCACTTGAGAATTAGTCTCATAGATAATACTATGCCATCCACACACACAACATTGTTCTACCGCAAACAAGATGGAAAGGGCCTCCATTAATATTAGTATGAAAGCCCTTATACAAAGAGAAAGTAAATTGGACATCACCAGAACTACTATGACCAACTCCACCAATACCTGCAGGTCCTAGATTACCCCAAAAAGAACCATTAGTGTTCATTTTTTAAAATCCAAGCAAAGGAGGAATCCAATGCCCCTCACGATTAACTCGTTGCAAAGGATGTCTTAGTCTACAACTATACCGCTAACCAACAAACATAAGAACCCAGCCCTGAAGAGGAAAATTGAGGCAATTTCAAATAAAAACATCCCTGAAGTCCATATCATCATTCAACTCGCACCTAGCTAGAAATATCTTCTGCAAAGAGTGTATAATTTTCCACCATAGGAGAATGTCCCCAATCCTTACATCCTAAAAAGTCTTCATGTTTCTTCCTAACCAAAAATGTCATAGAATAAAGGAAGCTTCAATAGCCCAGTCAAATTGAATAAAAGAGGTTTTAGAAGGGGAGTACCCCAAGAAATTCCAGAACTTAGATAAATAAGAAACATGCTAGCAAGGATGACCCCAATAACTCCACCAAAAGTGGCAAATATTCTTGATAAAAGAGAACTGAAGGAAAATATGAGAGACAAACTCCTCAACATTTCTACATAAAATACACATTGAGGGATCTTGAAATTCGTCCTTGAAAATATTATCCCAGATAAGACAATGATTATGAACCACCAACCACATGAAAAAAATGCATTAGGAGCAAGAGAATTTATTCCATACCTACTTCAACCAAGGCACCTCAAAATCTCCAAACAACTGTCTAGTAAGATCCAGGTATCCTACAAAAATAGATTAATTCCTAGATGGAGCAACACCCCAAGCTAAAACATTGGGTCCCATCAAGGAGCTGCACTCCCTATAAGCCAAATTCTAAGAAAGCTCATTTTGATCCCTTTCTGAGCCCCCTGGTGGCCAATCAAAAGAATTCTTCCAGCTATAGCCAACTATAAGGCCGAGATTATGGACTCTCTTATAATTTTCTAATGTATCACATCCAACAGAACGAAAACAATCATAGATATCCTAAAGACGCATGTGCGCATGGACAAAAGAGGAGGATAGCCATCCCAAGAGTCACTCCAAAATAGAGCCTCAGAGACTCTATTACATATCTAGAAAAGACTACTCTTAACCAACTAAGAATGAATATTCAGAGTATGCTAAACCATAGAACCCCTTCTCTCTAAAGGAAATCAAGAGATAGTCAAAGGTTCAGCTCCCAGTAAGTACTTATGCGTGATAATACGGGCCTAGAGCTGACTCTGATAGGAACACCAATGTCAATATAGTTTGGTTACAAGAGCTTGGCCGCTCAAGATAGAAGAGTGAAGACCAAGACCTCCCTCCTTCTTAGGCCTACAAAATGTATCCCACTTAATCAAACTCCATTTAGAATTTTGCAAATTACCACTCCAAAGAAAATATCGTGAGAGAGCATCAAACTCCTTAAGAAAATACATAGGATCCTCCTGAACCATGCTTCTATAAATAAGAAGATCCTAGATCACAAATTGCAAAAGAGTCACCTGAACAAATTTAGAAAGCCATCGGTGAGTCCAATTATTAACCTTATGCTTTTTCCAAAAGAGCCTAGGCTTCCTATCCACATCACTAGGAATGACTAGATAAATTAGAGGGAGAAGCCCAATCTCAAATCTCAAGATGTGAGAAATCCTCCGCTTAATAGGCTCTAGAGTATTGAAAAAATAAATAGAGGATTTTTTCTCATTGATTTTCTGACCAAATGCAGCCAAATAAATATCCAAAGTTTTCCTAAAGGCCATAGTTTCCTGAATCTGAGAAATTCCAAAAAAAATAATATCATCAAAAAATTGAAGATGAGTAAGATTAGGAAACTCATTACCCCACCTCCAACCATAAATATAATCCTAAAAAACTTGAGACTTAATACATCTACCAAGGCCCTTTTCCATAATAATAATAAATAGATATGGAGAGAGAGGGTCTCTTTGGCAAAGAGCCCTAGAGACTCCAAATAACTCGAAAGGCTCGCCATTAAGAAGAACAAAGAAAGAAGAAGTAACACATCTCATAGTCCAACTCACCCACTCCGAGATAAAGCCAATGCCAAGAAGAACTTTCTACATAAAGCCCCATTTAATCCTATGACAAGGCTTAGCCATATCAAATTTTAATAAACATTGATCTATCCCTAGAAATAGTCATAGAATGGATGACCTAAGTAGCAATAACGACTCCATCTATAATTTGTTTTCCGGCCACAAAGCCCCCTTTCTCATCCGAGATACTAGTGGGAAGCCATGTTTTAAGCCTTTCCACAATCAATTTTGTAATAATTTTGTAGACCACATTACACATAAAATTAGGCCCAAATAAATCGAGTTGATTAGCCCCTTCCTTTTTGGGGATAAGAACAAGGAATGTGGATTTGAAGGCCCCAAGCATATATTTGTTAGCATATGACTTTTGAACCACAACTAATAGATTCTGATTAATAATATCCCAGAATTCCTAGAAAAAAATCTACTGGAAAGCCATAAGGACCACGATCTTTGCCCTTACAGATACCAAATACCACCTCCACCAACTCAGATATATAAATCACCTTCATGAGAGAATCATTCATCTCACTTGTAAAAGGGAGAGAATACAAGACAAGAGAATATTCTTGTCATTGTCAGCAGGAGGAGAATCATTTGAAAAAAGAGCAAAATAAAATTGGTTAGCCTCCCAGGACATAGCTGGCAAAGAAGTCACTAATATAAAGCATGTTATAATAGTTTTATAAAATATTTGTAAATGATATTCTTTTGAACCAAATTACCACTTACTCAGACTAAAGGATCTTAATGCGTTACTATTAAAGTACATTGAATTATACAATTTCTTGTTAAAAGTTTGAACCTTGTAGCTAAAGGGACAATGGTTGATTGGTTTTGAAAATAGAATGTCTTATGATCAAGTGATGGTGTTATGTCATTAACGAACAAATGTTGTATGGTACTTGGTTGTATGTTGAATTGTAAAAAAAAAAAAAATTCATTTTTTTAAAAAGGGGGTATGGTTTGTTTAATGAATACTTTGTTATAGTAAATTGTTTTTTGTCAGCACGTGACGATGAATGTTTGGAAGGGTGCCAAATGTGGTTAGGAATAGGGAAGGGTAAGAATTCCATTTTCCACATACCTACCTGCCAACAAAAGTTGGTTAAACGCTTTGGCTTCTTTATGCCATCTGGTTATTGTTTTAACACCCTGACACATCAATGTTAGTTGATGATCGATGAGAAGGTTGAAATACTTGTAAATGATTAAGTCATAATTTTCTTATTTGGAGATTTATTATATAGAATATGTGATGAATTTAATTGCAAAAAATCTTTTGGCATGTCGATATATTTATTCGACTACTCCATTTTTCTTCGTATCTCATCCTATGTGGAATGTTAGAAAAATCTAGTCTTTGCATTTTTCCATTCAATTTATTCCTTAATGATAATTTACTATTGATCACATATTGTAAATCAAGTCTTAGTCTATTAATAGTGGGCATTCTTTTTTTTTAATGTGTCTCATTTTTATTTGATTACTTACTCTCTTATTGTACTTTACGTAGGCAATATACTATTACATTCACTTGTGCACAAATAGTGAATTAGTTTTGCACCAATAAACCAATCATAAGTCACTATTTTTTCCTCGCTTGACTATTTCTAAAGTTTTAACATTTATTTATGAATTAAATATATGATATAAATTACTTATCTCAATTATGATTGGTTCTATTGATTTGGTCTTATAGGACCCCTTTTCTCGGAGGCTTCCCAAATTTGTTTTTTCTGATAGTTTTTAACCATATTTTTGTAATATATAATTCATATATCATTTAATTTATTTTTAAATTGATCTTTTAATTTACAATAAAGTATATTTATGAGATACTATATTTTATATTTTATTACTATAAACATGTTATTTTCATTAAAAAAATTCAATTATTTATAATATATAACTATTATATATTCTACCATGGTGGAGGATAGTGCCCTTCTTGACATTGTTGGGGATTTTTTTTACCCCCAGTTCTTTTTTCTTTCCTTTGGGCGTATCTGTGGTTCTCTGGCCAAGATGCCTCCTTTGCCCTGTGTTGCTGGAAGAAGGGGCTTTGCTGGGTGGTTTGGAGGAGTGGGCTTTTGGGTCATTTCTCTTAGGTTTGAGGCTTCCCTGTTGAGTCCTCTTAACCTTGTTTTACGGTGTTGCTCGGTTGTTATCATTTTTCATTTTATGGAGCAGAGTTTGCTGGTGGGGAGCTTCCCCAAGTTGTTTAAAGCCTGTGTTTCTGGGGCTTTCGATGCGATCTCTTCTCCCTTTCCCCTGTGGACTCCTATGGAGGTGGAGAGTATTCTGGTGACTCGGGTTAAGGTCTGGCCTGACTTTCTTCCATCAATCTCTTCTTCGTTTCCTATTGAGGTGGTGGTTGCTTCTATTGAGGTGAAGACTAGCCATGTGGAAAAGATGGATGGTTGCTAGTTGGGGCTTCTCCCTTATCTTGGCTACCTGAACCGGGGGGTTATGCAGAAGCAGGCCTGTCCTTTCTTCTCTTGTGATCTTCATTTACCCTATGGAGATGGGTGAAGCTCCTATTGAGGTGGAGTGGGGTCCTCATGGTGATTTATGGATGGGCAGAAGGATGGTTACTTTTGTGGGAAGAATAGAGGTTATTAAAGTTTATCTGCACTCTTCTTTTTCTCACATTGTTATTTCTTTGGGTTTAGTCAGTAGAGGGAGTCTTGTGGTTTTGGGGACCAAGTCAAAACCCTTATTGTTTTTGCTAGAAATTCTTAAAAGTTTACTTTCCTTTCTAGCTGTTGGTCTTTGTGTGGGGAGCCAGATTCTTCCCCAATTCTGGATTAACATGTAGCCCTTGGGCCCTGTTTTGGACAACGAGGTTGTCTTCTCCAGGTTGTTATCTGGCTATTCTTTCTGTGCTACTGGGTTTCAAGTACATTTTAGCTTTGTGCAACTGATTGTCTAAGTGGGTTTTTAGATCCTCCTCAAAATCTAAGTGTACAGGGTTTAGGGACCCCTTCAAAACCTGGTTGTGCGGCCCTGTAGTGACCTGTTATGTTTGATAGGCTCTGTCCTTTCAGTCTGGTCTCTATTTCTGATCTTTCGCTCTATTCTGGGTTTCAGGAACCCTTCAAAACTTGTATGCTATATTATATAATTTTAGTATTTCACTAACTCTTTATTTATTATTTAAATTCTACCAAAAATTGGTAATATATTGTAAATTTTTACAATTATAACTATACAAATGAAATTATAATATATACAAACATAATTTATTAAATATTGTTTTTTCAGATTTAATGTTTCTTATTTAATTTTTAATCTATAATAATTTTACTTTTATTAAATAACTATTAATTAAAATATACATAATTTTTATAATAAAATTAAATTTAAATTTACATATATAATTATAACTTGTTTCAATTAGAAACTAGACTCTTTTAAATCTACCAAACACCTCAATCAGACCACTAATAATCACAGAGCATCCTCTATTATTATTAAATTATTATCTTCTACCAAAATTTATTATACTTTATTAAATTATTGTTAATATTAGAACCATTATTAATATACTCCTCTTATCTCCATTTTCTCCAACCCCATAAACCAGTTTATTTCTTCCCTAAACAGTGATACATAAAACAAAACAAATTAATTGTAACCAACAAGCAAACAAATAAAAAATATATATTCAACCAATTAATTTCGATCGTTCATGTTGAATCATGGTTCTGCTGAACTCTGTAATTCTTCCGCAACAAATTTGTATTTGGAATTTTTCCAAAGAAAAACATTCTCTTCACTCCATAATTATTATTGTCTTTGGATTCTCAATTAATTTAGTTCTAAATATATTCTTCCAAAGTAATGATCATTGAAAACTAATGCAGCCCTTTGTCTTTGGTTGCCACGTGGATGTGCGTACAATGGATCTTCTTGTTGGAATCTGGCAGGCAATTTTATTTAAAATAAGTCAAATAAAAAAAGAAGTGGAATTTGAACAGCAGGTGAATTTTTTTTTTATATTTATCTTTATTTAGCAGAATAAACAATTGCAAAGTCGGGAACAGACAGTGCTTTTTAATGAATGGATGTTTTTGAATTTTACATTTACATGACTTGCGTGATTTTTCTTCTAATTCCAAATTTGGCATATAATTGGGTCTACTAAGTTACTAACGTTTACAATAATTCAAAATGCATGCTCACATAATTGAGCTTGATATATATGCATTTGAAAGGACAGTAACATCATTTGGTTAATATTATATTTATATTTTATCTTTATTTTAAATAAAGTGTTTGGTTGTATTGATATATTGACAAATGATGTATTTTATATTAAATGGTATATTCTTTTTAATTCTATTTCTTATTTTCATTATATTTTTTCCTATATTTATTTCCTATCTAATTATATTAAAATTATGAGACATTCTAGTTATTATATCTAGTATATGTATATTATTATCATATATCTGTCATCAATGTTCATTTGATCTTTGTTATATCTGTACACACAAAAGTAGTGCACTTCTATAAATCCTTACATGCAAGGAAACTCAAGAATGAGCCCTCACAAATCGATCTATAGCTCTTTATGCATGGAGTTGCAAGATTTGTAAAATTGCTCTCAGCTAGAGCTATAAACTCATGACCTTGCCAATAAACCATACAATGAGAGATTCAATGAAGACAAGGGCAAAAATGCCAATATCCTCAATAATCAAAATGTATGCAATGCAATGCAAATCTAAATGATAATGCAAAGTAGTCTATGAAAATGAAAGTACAATGCAACTAATCTATGAAAGGAAAGAACAAGTGTTACCAAGCCTTCCTATTTAGACTCTGTGAGATTATTCTATTGCATAAAAGGAAACTAAGCTATGAAATGAAGCTATGAATGCTATGATAATGCAACTATAAAAACAAATATGAAATCTATGTGAAATGCAACAAAGATCTTCAAAGCTTGGATGCAAGAGTGTCTTCAAAGAGCTCCAAATGACCTAGAAAACTTGCAGCATAACAATACTAATAAAACCTAAGATATGAAAATGAAGGAGAGAGCTCTCCTTTTATAAGAAGTGAGATGAAATGGACCATTGAGATTAAGAGGCAAAAGTCTTAATCAAGGGTGGAGGAAAAAGGAAGCTTGATCCTTG
>MU226705.1:2871213-2881568 GCA_018584345.1 Thuja plicata
TTTTTCAATATACAAAATTTGTATAGACCAGAACTTATCCCCAATTCCTTTCCCAAAGGCATGTAATCTTTTGTTAAGTTCTAAATTTCCCCATGCCTTTGACCTGTTAAAACTAAGGAGCTATAGATGGAACTTTCAACTCTCTCATTACGTGTGGAGGAGAACAATCGATGATCTGATTAAACATACAATCTCTGGCACTTACGTAAGACCATACATTTCTTACAATATCATATCTATAAAGAAGTGAAGTCAAAAGCCGGTGGTTAATAGCGTTAAGCATTAAAAATGCAGACAAAATCTCCTCAACCATATCGAAATCTAAACATGGAAAATGAAAGCCAAACCTACTATTAGGGTGGTAGGCCAAATGTCTCAAGCCCTATCTTTTATATTGGATAAAACTATTAAGATTACAAATTGAGCAAACAGTTTATATTGCACAGCAGCTACAAATATTAAACTAAGGCAACAATAACAACTGGATGCAACAATTTATAAGAGAACAGTTGTATACAACAATTTATAAGAGACCAGTTAGAAATGGTAGGTACAGTTCATTAAATGAACAGAGATAATCAGAAACAGCAGCAGCATAAAGCCAAACACACCAAAACAGCAGTATAAGATAACTAAATAGTAGTATAAAATAGAGGTTAATGAAAGACAATGACCCAGCAACATATGAGAACTTTCTGTGTATGTTATGTGGTAGGCTAAATGTCTCAACTCTTGCTGGGTATGTTATATATGTCATGAAGATTCGTAGCTATCTTTGGAGGGAACGAAATTGTAGATAAATGTCAGAATCAAATAACAGAAAGAAACTTAACTAGCATGAATAAGATACTCTGTGAGAAGATAAAATGAAAATGACAAGGTAATCTTTATGTCAAAGAGATGGTTTATTAAATTATTAAAAATATATGTTTTTAACAATTTATAATACTTATTTTTTGTTATTTTTTATTTAAATTGTATAGTGTTTTAGTACCAGTATTTTAAATCGCATCCTATGTTCTAATAACTAGAATAACATAAACTCTCTAATATTTTAACCTTCATATATAAATCTCAAATTCCTTTCTTAAAAAACAAGTAATTAAGTGTAAATTTCTTGACGCCATGACCTGTAAAAATTACACAAAGTATGGATGAGAATTTGGTGAAGGCATTCCGCGTGGAGGAGAATAAAGCTGAGCTCATTAAACTTACATTCTCTCTACCTACGTAAGACCATAATTTTTTTTTATTAGCATCATTATCGATAATGTCAATACTGAACCAAAATCATTGTTGGTGCTTTAGAGCTTTAAATATAAAAAATAATAAAAATGTAATTCCCACAACCAATTCAAATTATTCATGGAAAGTGAAAGCCTAACCTAATATTAGGATGGTAGGCCAAATGTTTAAACTCGTGCTAAGTTTAGAATACGAAAGACAAAAGTCAAATTTTACTCTATAAGGATCTTTAATATACTTAAATATTTTATGAGAAATATTAGTAACATTCTCTCTCTATATATGCTTAATTTATAATGATTAAATTTAATATAATGTTTTGAGAATGATAGTATGATCAATTATAAAATAAAATATATTAAGAGCCGTAATTAATTATAATTATAAATTTAATTCTAATTTTATTATAAATATTAATAAAAATAAATAAATGTAATGATTAATACTTATTATATAATTATAGTTATATATCTATTGAAAATAAAAATAAATTATAATAATAATATTAATAGTCTTTTCAATTAATTTTTTCATATATTTGTATATATAATAAAATAAATTAAATGATAAATGAATTATATATATTACAAACTATGGTTAAAAACTTTTCGAATAGCAAATTTGGTGAAGCTTGGAAAAAAAGATCATAAGACCAAATCAATTAAACCAATCATAAAGTAGATAAATAATTTATATCATTTATTTAATTCATAAATAAATATTTAAACATTAGAAATATTCTAATAGCAAAAAATAGTGACTTAGGGTTGGTTCATTGGCGCAAAACTAATTCATTTTTTAAAGATATTAATTATAGATGTGAGTTTTGTTTTGAGAGATTGGAATCAAATTCTATTTACTTCTTATTCAAGAATTTATCTTTTATAATTTAAAATAAGATAGATATAAATGACAAACTAATAGAAATCTATAAAGATATTTCACCTCATTCACATCAACTTCGTCCTATAATTATTCATTGCTCCTTCCTTCCATTGTTTAAAACTCATCTAACTCCCAAAATTGAAAGTATAATAATTCCTCGCTGATTAATTAGGAAGCAATGCAAGCACACCTAATCTAGTAATATTTCAACAAAGTAACACATACTAGCTAAAGAACACAAATGGACAAAGATCGACAAAACACATCCTACACATAATATTCCTTGAAAATGTCCTACAAAGGTAAATTCCAACCTCTGATGCACACACAAAATGTATTACTCAACAACAAATAGAATATAATAGTAGAGTCTTTATGTTTTGAATATGTCACCACCTTAAAACTAAAGAGAATTTGGTAGCATAAGCCTACCTAACATGGTATATCGTATCCATATCAAGTCATGAATATATAGGTCAAGGGGACTCAATAAATCATTGTTGGCATCCTTAAAGTATGAAGATATATTTTTGCCATTAGTATGAAAGGAAAAATAGTTTTTAAACTGTCAGTAAAACCAACACTGAAAGACAGTTCAGTGCAACCTGACAGACAAGTTTAAGCAAACTCGACGACATGGTACAACCTAAAAATGTTACAAGAGGAACCCGATAGAAAAAACTTGACAGAGGAACCCGACAAGAAAATTACAGTGTAACCCGACAAAATAGATAACAGAGGAACCCGACAGACTATAGAGAATCCCGAGCACTAGTCTACCGAGACACAGTTAGAATTCTGAGAAAAGTGGATCTGACTTCCACGTCAGATAAAACACTTGTGTTTTATATTTAGCTTTAAATCCATTTCTTGAGGGACAAGCAATGTAATTGTAATTGTTTTAATCAGTCTAACTGATTGAAAACATGCAAGCTAAGAGACCAAGGTCATGTTGTAAACCTCCGATCATAGAGTTATCATTGTAATACATGAAACTCATTTAGGATAAACTCATTGTATATATAGATATGTAATATATCACAACACATGTGTACGATGATGGTTGTAGCTGAGAAGCACATCTATGGATCAAACTAAGAGTTCTATGCAGAAGAACAACAAAAGATGAAACAGGTTATCAAGAACTAGATTCAAGGCTACCGAGAAAAACAGGGGTATTGATCAATCACAATAGGTGATAAATATACATGTAATCTTTATTGGATCTGTAATCAATAATTATAGATTGCATATACTCAGGTCAATGAATATTTTTGACTATATTCTAACAAGTGTAGCAAATAGAATAAATCCTTGAGAAAGGTGGATTTAACAATTCTTTGTAAATCTCTTAACCGACTGCACACTAAACAGTGTTGCTAAATCTCTTAACCGAGTAGACCTTAACCAGTCTCTACATGATACTCCTAACATGGTAGATCATCAGAAGTGATCAAAATTTTAAGCCTTAACCGGCCTCTTCCATTCTGAAGATAGTGAAGCTTTGTGGGTTTCATCCCCACCACAGTTTTTACCTTCTATCAGGGGTTTTTTTCATTACCAAATCTTGTGTCATGTGTCTATACATTTCATGAATGTTTACATGCTTATTGAGTTTATGATTTGATATAACATACACAAAGATAGAATAGCATATATGGTTGGTAATACAATTGATTACTAAAAGGATTAAGGTTAAGTGATAAATTTTTGAGGGTACTGATTCACCCCTCCCCTCTCAGTACACACCATTTCATTATTTCCAACAATTGGTATCAGAGATAGATCTCTTATTTAGAAAAGTTTAAAATACTTAAGAGAAAATATCATACAATGTAAAGGTACAAGCTAGACAAGAGTATTGAGAGTCATAAGTTAGAGATGCAGATCTTCTATGAACAATATAAAGAAGCTAGAGTCAAGATGAGATAGCTACTGGATGAAAGAAAGATTGTGGAATCTCGTTGTAATGAAACAGACTATCATGAAGAAGAGATACCTGATTTATTTGATTCTTCAGGATCTACATCTAGCAATACATCAGATACATCTGAAGGAAG
The DNA here is from genome assembly GCA_018584345.1 of Thuja plicata. NCBI lineage: Eukaryota > Viridiplantae > Streptophyta > Pinopsida > Cupressales > Cupressaceae > Thuja > Thuja plicata. The sequence goes on from MU226705.1 coordinate 2,875,404, forward strand.
CATTACAAACCTAAATGAAATCAATCAACATCTGGTCAAGAGATACAGATGGTAAGAATGATTGAGGTTATGAATAATGCTAGACAAGATGAGAAAGAAAGAACACTTGCAATTGATGACAGGAGGAAGATCACTGAAAAGCTACAAGAGAAAGAGTTAGAAATACAAAGACTTACTGAACATCATCATGAGATCACCAATTAGATTATTTTTATGAGCCAAAAGGCAAACCGAATGAACATAGAACTGAATAGAAAGCTGGAAGCTATTGGTGAGCTAAGAGAAGAAAATGAAAGACTGAAGCATGAAGTGAGAATTTAGAAACAACACAATGACATGATCAAGAGATCTGAAGAAAGTACCAAAAGGATGGATGATTTTTTGGATGGACAAAGAAGAGTCAACAACAATACCGGATTAGGGTATACCAAAAATGGAGAATCACCATACCAAGCTGATCCAAATAATGTCTACACAAATCTGAGACCATGAAAGCAGTCATGCAATCACTATGGAAAACTAGGCCACACATCAAATGTTTGCAGGAGCAAAATAAAAGGTATTCCTAAATCCACACCTTCATTCATAGGAATTTTCTATAAATGTAACAAGAAAGGACATAAAGCATATGAATATAAATCTGAGGTGAAACAACCAAAGAAGGAAACCTACATGGACAAATACAGTCCTACTCAAAAAATGCAGGGGCACACATCTCTTGAATGCAGGAAGAAGAAAAGGCAAGTATGGAAGCCTAAAGATCAAGAAAATGCTTATCAATCGAAGAGACTCAGTAACTCATGTGTTTGGGATTACAATACATGGGAAAGTTGCACATCATGTGGAAGATTTGGACACATAGCTACAAACTACATGAGAAAATGGATGAGAAAGTCTAGGAGTTGGACTAACCCCAGAATGGCATGTTTACACTGTCATAAAGTTGGTCATCTAAGCAAGGACTGCAGAGACCGAGTGATAGACACCAGCACTTTTTCCAATGGAAATACCATTGAATACATTAGGAAGATAAGAAACAAAATGTGGAGGAAAGCTACAAACACTGATGATGCTGGACCAACCAATGCAAATGGTGACACCTTATCCAATGGATCTGGTGTCATCACCACCCCCACCTAAGATGAACAAGTAAGTATGGAACTGCATTATACTAAGCTATACTTTACATCAATTCTATTGTACATAGTTAAAATGCCAAATCAACATGATTAAAGATGCACTATGGTATTACTTGTTATGATTATGTTTATTCAATCTCGTCGGTTAATGCATACCAAAAAGCATCAGTTAACATATAAAAGCTAAGTTGTAAAAGCATATCGAGAATCGTCAGTGTACATATGAAAACCAAGTTAATAAATGTAACCCAGGACTCATTAGTAATCATGTAAAATGCATTGAATACTTCACTACTTCCAAAGCATCGTCAATAAACCTGTGAAAGGTCAAGTAAGCTATCACTTACCCTGAGCCAAAAGTTTGTGTGTAACCTGAGAAAATCCATATTCGACACCTTAAAAGTGGGTAGAGAATTAATTGTTCCACTTAGGGCATCATCCATTTGGATAGCTCATTATTCATAAAGTGATTAAGAAATAGATTAGAGAAGAGTAGAGCAAAAATAGAGCGACTAGATTGCAGAGCACTCCAAGAAGATTCACGACATTCAGATTCTAAACAAAAACAACTACAGAAGGTTAAAGTAAGTAAAAAGAATCACAGAGCTCACTGTTTTATTTCACGGGAAAATCCCTAAAATCATGAAATCATGGCAACCACTTCCCGTGCAACCAAGATCAAGAATGCTAAAGAAAAGAAGGTTAATCTGATCAAGAACTCCACTTGTGAAGAACCAAAGTATAAAATTTGTCCAGAGGTTTCCTCTTAACTTGAAGACATTGGTGCATTCTACGGCATTCCACCTAGGGTTTTACTGATTGAGGGTGTACAAACCTACATACATTGCAAGATCACTGAGATAGGAGATCTTGAGGTTGATCAAGCTTACAATAAGCTTTGTATAGGTGAAACCATCAAGTAGGAACACAAACACATAAAGGTCAAAGGGCTGACATGTGCCCTAATGTTTACGAGGGAGTTTAAGACCGAATGGATTCAGATAGTGTTGAGCAGAGTGCACGACCGAAAGATGTGGCTAAATGAGCCAAAACTGATCACTAGAGATGTGATACATGTTATGACCGGTTATCCTATAACCGACAAGGCCAAGGCTCTCAAACACCCTTCTCATCCCAAGATAGAGAAGATGACAGGAGCAGTATGGGATAACACAGGATTGAAGGTTAACACCATCACCAATCCAGAGCTCAATTTCGGTGCATGTGTACTAGGTTAAAAGATATACCAATCTAACAGGTTAAACAGCATAGCATGTGGAGCAGTTGACACTTCTTACAGTATTGTGAAGAAAGGCCTATAGTTAGATCTGTATGAGCTTCTACTGAAGCAGTTAGAAAAAAACACGGGGACAATCAAGTCTACAAAGTCTAATTCATGTAAGTTCGGATCACTCTTAATGTGTACATTTTTCTATTTCCATAACTTCTTTTCATTTATAGGTAATTTCAACCGGGATACCACTCGATGAGTGACTATTCAAATCAGTGAATTCATCAAGTCACTAGCTGACAACTTTGTATCAGTTATGGATGAATACTTCACTGGATTTAAGGAAAGAATGCAGAAAAGAATGAGGATGCCAGAACAACTGGTAGAAAAGTATAAGACTAACATTTGTTTTATGGTGGACACTAAAAACACATTTATCAAACCAAACTGTACTGAGGACAACATGGTTAGCACCACTTGACTATAAAGTCAACATAGATCAAGCCACCAATGCTATTGAAGCATTGATAAATGAACCAGTGGACAAGTCACAACCTAGATTTGGAACCTATGAGGAGACCAATACAAGAATTAAAACATGCTTAGTTGTGAAGAAAATTGATAGAAAGAAAGAGAAAATAGTAAAGACACTGAAGAAAAAGTTGTCGGTGAATGATGAAGAGTCTGAACTAAAGGATGACACCGAGGGATAGTCACCCATTGGTGAAGAAGAAGAATTGAGTGACTCCAAATCTATAGAGTCTGATGCACCACCACCACTAGAAAAGAGACCAAGGACTGCTTCTACATCAAGGACTAGAAGTCAGACAATTAAAGACACAAATGCATCACTGGTAAATAAAGGACAAGTGAGGACTTACAAGAGAAAGCCTCAAACAGGGAAACATGCACCATCAAAAAGAAAAAAGTTCATCAGAACTAAGGAAGACATAGAGGACACCAAAAAATATGAAAAATCAGTTAAGAATAAGTTCCCTACCACAATTGATGAGGTATGTGCATCAATAATCAAGCCAGGATCAATAACAGATCCTAAGATTAGGAAATGGCTAACACTGGATCTCAAGGATCAGAATAAGTTAGAAGAGGCAATCATTACAACAATGTGCATATTCAAATATGTACCAATACAGTTTAAAGGTAAAATGCCTAAAGAACTTCTAGACAGAATTTTAGCAAGGTGGACATATACACTAAAGGAAGAGAAACAAGTAAAGGAAAGAGCCCTAGATTCTATTATGCCACCCAAATATAAGATGGAGAAGATTTAAGAAATGATGAAGTTGCATTCCAAAAGGTTCTCACCAAAATTAAGAGCCTCCAGAGTGCTACAAGGACATCTAATTGAGTTTGACAGAAAAAGTGAGGATGAATGGAGAAAAATACTTGAGGTACCCAAAAAGGACACAAGCCCTGAGTGTGTATTGTAACTCATCAACAAGCCACACAATGAAGAAGATCAGGCTAAACCGAGCCCAGAATGCATTCTTATAAATGATGGTGAGGATGTTAATGAAGAAGCATTAAACACAATAGCTAACAAGGATATGGACACTACAGATGAAACATTCCTTGATAATACTATCATTGACATTACCAGAGAAGATCCTGCAGATGAGGTAAACAAAGATGAAGATGTCATTGTTGCCCCAGACCAAACCGAGGAACATGACACTACAATAGATACTTCTCAAGTAGATACACCAGGAAAAATACCACTATTGATACAAGATATCAATATTATCTCAGAGAAGGAGAAATCACCCGAAAAGGATGCAAGCAAACCCAAGGATAATGGTGAAGAGGAACCAAAAAACACATTCGATGAGTAGAATAAAGATGGATAGCAAAAATAAATAGGAGGATAACAAAAAGAAAAAGGTAAAGAAGAGAAACAAGGTGATACCTCTCCTAAGGATACCGAAGGAGATGCTGAAAATAAGGCTAAGGTTTATGTGGAGACGTCCACTCCCAACTGACAAGTAGACACTAAGCATCAGGATACACGTACACATACTCCAAAGCCTTCACCAAGAACATCAGAGCAAGAAAAGGAACTTGCTATGGTACTGCATACATGTCCCTCCACAAAACTTTCCAAGAAGAAGAACAAGAACAAGAACAAGAATCCAATTACACTGGAAGAGATTATTGAGATACCATCCTGTGATCCAAGGACATTGGATCCAGAGGCACTAACAAACTATGCAACATTGTGTAGAAGAAAATCTATCCAGGATATGCTTAAGAAGGAAAAAAAAAGCCACACAGGTACTTGAAACAAAAAGGGATATACTTCAACAAATAGTACCTGATACAAACATTGTTCAAAACACATCAATCATTGATCAACTATATGTTCTTACTGACGCAATCCAATCACAGAGTGTGAATGCAAAAAAGGCAATTGAAGAACAAGCAGAGCAAAAGTATCAATATAAATTGACCAAAAAAATCAGCCAAGAAGTGGAAAAGAACAAGGTAAAGTTGTCTCAACAAGTAAATGATCCTATCATTTCAGAAGTAATCCCATTAGGTAAGAAGTTAAGAACATTAGAGAAATTCACTAAGGAGAATAGTTAAAAGATTACAAAAATAGATGCAGATCTTAATTCTAGTGCTCAAAGTCTCTCAACAACAGACAATGCAATACAATTGCATTATGCAAAGGTAATGGAAGCAAAGAAGTTGAGACTTCAAATTCAAGAGGCAGAATCAAAGTTTAGAGATGAGGTAACCGAGCTACAGGATCTACTGCTACCCAATCTTACACTACTGCAGCAACATATGACAACGAAAAGACAATTAATTGCCACCCTGGAGATGTTTGTCACCGACAACATCTATGATATGCACGCAAGGATCACATTGGAGCACATGGCTCTAGAACACCTTCAAGAAAAATGGGAGAAGATGATGGAGGACATGAACAACTCTCATTGCCACATTTGTGACAAGTTGTAGGTGATTAAACCTTTGCCCTTACTATCAAAAAAGGGGGAAAATGATATGATACAAGGGGAGAAAAGGATGGAAATGATATGAATAGATGGGAAAATGATATGATAAAGATGATAAGGTGAAAAGGGAGAATAGTATAAAGGTAAGTGTACATACATATACTTATACTATACTGGCATATACATAGGGGGAGTCATAAATGACAAGGTGAACACATGGTGTACATTACTAAAGATTTAAGTATTTTGCACATATCAGTTTTTGAAACTAATGTCAAAGGGGGAGATTGAAGACATATTTTTCCATTAGTATGAAAGGAAAAAAAAAATTGAAACCGTCGGTAAGACCAACATTGAAAGACAATTTAGTGCAATCCGTCAGAAAAATTCAAGAAAACCCAACGACACAGTGCAACCCAAAAATGTTACAAGAGGAACCCGATAGAGAAAACCGGACAAAGGAACCTGATAAGAAGATTACAGTGTAACCCAACATAATAGATAACAGAGGAACTTGAGAGACTACAGAGCATCCCAAGCACTAGTCTACCAAGAGATAGTTAGAATTCTGAGAAAAGTGGATCTGACTTCCATGTCAGATAAAAAACTTGTGTTTTATATTTAGCTTTTTATTTAGCTTTAAATCCATTTCTTGAGGGACAAGCAATGTAATTGTAATTTTTTTTTAATCAGTCTAACTGATTGAAAACATGCAAACTAAGAGATGAAGGTCAAGTTGTAAACCTTCGATCATAGAGTTATCATTGTAATACATGAAACTCATTTAGGTCAAACTCATTGTGTGTGTGTATAT
>MU226705.1:2881751-2894364 GCA_018584345.1 Thuja plicata
TGGATCAAACTAAGATTTTTATGCAGAAGAACAACAAAATATGAAACAGGTTATCAAGAACCAGATTCAAGGCTATCGAGCAGAATAGAGGTATTGATCAATCACAATAGGTGATAAATATAAATGTAATCTTTATTGGATCTGTAATCAACAATTCTAGATTGCATATACTCAGGTCAATGAATATTTTTTACTACATTCTATTAAGTGTAGCAAATAGAATAAATCTTTGAGAAAGGTGGATTTAACAATCCTTTGTAAATCTCTTAACCGAGTGCACACTAAACAATGTTGCTAAATCTCTTAATAGAGTATACCTTAACCAGTCTCTACATGATACTCCTAATAAGGTAGATCATTAGAAGTGATCAAAATTGTAAGCCTTAATCGGCCCCTTCCATTTTGCATATAGTGAAGCTTTGTGGGTTTCATCCCCACCGTAGTTTTTACCTTCTAACAGGGGTTTTCTATGATACCAAATCTTGTGTCATGTGTCTATACATTTCATGAATGTTTCTATGAATGTTTACATGCTTATTGAGTTTATAATTTGATATAATATACACAAAGATAGAATAACATATTTGGTTGGTAATATAATTGATTACTAAAATGATTAAGGTTAAGTCATAAAATTTTTGAGGGTAATGATTCACCCCTCCCCTCTCAGTACATGCCATTCCATTATTTCCAACAAAGTGTCGGCTAAAACTATAAGGAAAACCCAAGTTGAGGTTGTCCACTTTCAACACATATTCCCCACTTCAAGATTAACTCTTCCAAAAGCCCCTATTCAACATCAAACACCATTTTTTCTCTCTTGTGTAAAGATTCGTAGATCTAGGACTAAAGTTTTGAAAATATGAATTTCACACAATCTATTGTTAGATAATTAGTCTAACACTTTTTCAAAGCATTTTTTAGAGGAAGCATCATAGAAATATTTTAGTTCAAGATCTGCAGGTTGTTGGAATGAAGGAACATTGAGGAAGTGGGGTTCAATAAGTGTTCTGCAATTTTTAACTTTATTAACTTGATTCTTTATCCACTTATCTCATATGATGAAAAGTAAAGAGCTAAAGCATAATGCAAACATCCACAACACCATAACATCAATCTTTCTTATCGTGGAAACCTAGTCAAGGGAAAAACCGTGATGGGGATGAACCCACAAATGAAAATACTTTTCAAAAATATTTATATACTCTATTAAAGGTTTACATAATGGAATGCACATGCATTCAGGCACACTGCCTAGAGCTCACTGCTCAAATATAAAATTGATTACTACCTATATGACAAAACAATGTAACATCAAAGATTGAACTAAGAAAGAACATCTATGTATGCCAAAATATAGTTCCAATCAGGTACATTATACTCACTTTCATGTCTCACTAATCTACTCTGATTCAGTCCTCAAATTTCTATATTGTTCACATACAACTTCTCATCATCGATATTTTTCCATATTTGATCTCTTATAATTTTTCATAATATGACACTTTTCCAATTTCACTTCTCAATTATGACAATTTTCCAATTTGCACACCTAATTACAAATTCTAAAATTTGGTCTATCTTCATATAAATTGAGATCATTTTTTCTCAATCAAATTAACCATCACATTTTGTATCTTCTCACTATCATAGTATCACTTTTTCATATTTTGAGTGCATTTGTCAATATGGGAGCTACATATCAAGTTTTTGAGAAGCAAGAAAGGACACAATTGTCAAACTGAGGGAGTTTGCTTTTGATTTTCATACATTTTATCACATTTAATTTTGTGTTTGGATAGGTTGATTTTGCATATGTTTAGGGTTTGATGGTTTCTCTTATTATGCATTTTAACTTATTTTCTTGTCCTATGGTTCTAGTGTATTTTGGAATCAGATAATTAGTTTGACAATTAGAAAATACTGTGAAATAACTCCACTCCATATGTATGCTCTTACCAATGGAACATGGAAAGCCAATCAACGCCATCAACTTTAATAGAAATTTTGTCACCCAATGGGAAAAAAATCCATGACAGTGTATACTTTAGTTACAATTTCCAAACTACGTACTTTTCTAAGACCATAAGTTCTATTTAGGATGTGTCCTACCATTTACCCTTCTTCTATATCTTGTTCCATCTTAGGCCATGACTTATAGGCTGAAAAAATAATCCTTTAGGCACGGATTGAAGAGTATTGTAGATATCAATAAAGAAAGAAAAAGTTACATTTAATCACTGTAATTTATTTTAGGAGTGCATAATATATTTCACTATCATAGTTCAAAAAGGGTTTCATCTAAATTTTTGTTGTAATGTGGTAGATAAATCATTATTATTGTTATCTTTTAAATTTTGTAACTAGAAAAATAATTTTTTTGGAGACAAAAAATCATCATAGAATCTCTTTGTGTGCAAAACAAAGGAACGATAAGTACTTACCTATACTAAATTTTAGTTTCAAAAGGAAATTGTCATACAAAATTCTGGTGACCAAATTCATATGATATTGTTCAGTTAAGAATGACTTAAAATTTTAAATATTTTGACTCTTATTCTGAAATATTCATTACTTTTGGTTTGATTAGAGTTTTTATGGATAAGAAAACTATTCCTTTTGTAGTTATCTCACTCTAATAGTTAAAATTTTATTAACTTCACCCGTATGTTTTTAAAATACCCCAAATGAAATAGTAGAAATTAGGAAACTTTTTTGAACTTTGATTTGGAATCTATAATGTTGATGAGTACCATAGTTAATACAAGGGAAAACATACAATGTAGTTTTCTTTCATTTATTTGAAAATGTGTGTAAACGGTCAAAGACTGTACGATTTTTCTTTTCACTAAAAGAGGGGTAAAAATTTATTAAACTAGAAGTGAAAAAAAAATAAAGAGAGAAAGATAGAAAGATCTACTGAGCCCTATCATGATCAAAAAGTTGATAAAAAACATGAGGTAAATAAGGAGGCAGTTGCCCTGTATCAACTATACTCCAATTGTGCATGTGCTCTGAAGCCCATTTAGCCAAATAGTCAACAACACCATTCCACTCTCGAGGGATGTGTGTAAAATTAAAACAATTAAGAGACCCGCTTAACTAGAGAACCCAGTTAATAAATAAAGACATGCGTTGACTAAAAAATGTAAGCTTATGTCTAGTTAGAAAGTGTACAACCACTTGAGAATTAGTCTCATAGATAATACTATTCCATCCACACACACAACATTGTTCTACCGCAAACAAGATGGAAAGGGCCTCCATTAATATTGGTATGAAAGCCCTTATACAAAGAGAAAATAAATTGGACATCGCCAGAACTACTATGACCAACTGCACCAATACCAAAAGATGAGAGACAAACTCCTCAACATTTCTGCATAAAATACACATTGAGGGATCTTAAAATCCGTACTTGAAAATATTATCCCAGATAAGACAATGATTATGAACCACCAGCCACATGAAAAAATTGCATTAGGAGCAAGAGAGTTTATTCCATACCTGCTTCCACCAAGGCACCTCAAAATCTCCAAACAACTGTCTAGTAAGATCCAGGTATCCTACAAAAATAGAGTAATTCCTAGATGGAGCACCACCCCAAACTAAAACATTGGGTCCCATCAAGGAGTTGCACTCCCTATAATCCAAAGTCTAAGAAAGCTCATTCTGATACCTTTCTGAGCCCCCTGGTGGCCAATCAAAAGAATTCTTCCATCTATATCCAACTACAAGGCCGAGATTATGGACTCTCTTATAATGTGAGCAATCCTCCCCTTAATAGCCTCTAGAGTATTGAAAAAATAAATAGAGGATTTTTCCTCATTGATTTTCTGACCAAATGCAGCCAAATAAATATCCAAAGTTTTCCTAAAGGCCATAGTTTCCTGAATCTGAGAAATTCCAAAAAAAATAATATCATCAAAAAATTGAAGATGAGTAAGATTAGGAAACTCATTACCCCACCTCCAACCATAAATATAATCCTAAAAAACTTGAGACTTAATACATCTACCAAGGCCCTTTTCCATAATAATAATAAATAGATATGGAGAGAGAGGGTCTCTTTGGCGAAGAGCCCTAGAGACTCCAAATAACTCGAAAGGCTCACCATTAAGAAGAACAGAGAAAGAAGAAGTAACACATCTCATAGCCCAAATCACCCACTCCGAGATAAAGCCAATGCCAAGAATAAATTTCTACATAAATCCCCATTTAATCCTATGACAAGGCTTAGCCATATCAAAGTTTAATAAACATTGATCTATCCCTGGAAATAGTCATAGAATGGATGACCTAAGTAGCAATAACAACTCCATCTAGAATTTGTTTTCCGGCCACAAAGCCCCCTTTCTCATCCGAGATACTAGTGGGAAGCCATGTTTTAATCCTTTCTGCAATCAATCTTGTAATAATTTTGTAGACCACATTACACATAACATTAGGCCCAAATAAATTGAGTTGATTAGCCCCTTCCTTTTTTGGGATAAGAACAAGGAATGTGGAGTTGAAGGCCCCAAGCATCTATTTGTCAGCATATGATTTTTGAACCACAACTAATGGATTCTGATTAATAATATCCCATAATTCCTAGAAAAAAATCTACTGGAAAGCCATAAGGACCACGAGCTTTTCCCTTACACATACCAAATACCATCTCCACCAACTCAGATATAGAAATCACCTTCATGAGAGAATCATTCATCTCACTTGTAAAAGGGAACGAATACAAGACAAGAGAATATTCTCGTCATTGTCAGCAGGAGGAGAATCATCAGAAAAAAGAGCAAAATAAAATTGGTTAGCCTCCCAGGACATAGCTGGAAAAGAAGTCACTAATATAAAGCATGTTATAATAGTTTTATAAAATATTTGTAAATGTTATTCTTTTGAACCAAATTACCATTTACTCAGACTAAAGGATCTTAATGCGTTACTAATAAAGTACATTGAATTATACAATTTCTTGTTAAAAGTTTGAACCTTGTAGCTAAAGTGACAATGGTTGATTGGTTTTGAAAATAGAATGTCTTGTGATCAAATGATGGTGTTATGTTATTAACTAACAAATGTTGTATGGTACTTGGTTGTATGTTGAATTGTAAAAGTTTTTTTTTCATTTTTTTAAAAGGGGGTATGGTTTGTTTAATGAATACTTTGTTATAGTAAATTGTTTTTTGTCAGCATGTGACGATGAATGTTTGGAAGGGTGCCAAATGTGGTTAGGAATAGGGAAGGGTAAGAATTTCATTTGCCACATACCTACCTGCCAACAAAAGTTGGTTAAACGCTTTGGCTTCTTTATGCAAGTTGGTTATTGTTTCAACACCCTGACACATCAATGTTAGTTGATGATCGATGAGAAGGTTGAAATACTTGTAAATGATTAAGTCGTAATTTTCTTATTTGGAGATTTATTATATAGAATATGTGATGAATTTAATTGCAAAAAATCTTTTGGCATGTCGATATGTTTATTCGACTACTCCATTTTTCTTCGTATCTCATCCTATGTGGAATGTTAGAAAAATCTAGTCTTTGCATTTTTCCATTCAATTTATTCCTTAACGATAATTTACTATTGATCACATATTTTAAATCAAGTCTTAGTATATTAATAGTGGGCATTCTTTTTTTTTAATGTGTCTCATTTTTATTTGATTACATACCCTCTTATTGTACTTTACATAGGCAATATACTATTACACTCACTTGTCCACAAATAGTGAATTAGTTTTGCAGCAATAAACCAATCATAAGTCACTATTATTTCCTCGCTTGACTATTTATAAAGTTTTAACATTTATTTATGTATTAAATATATGATATAAATTACTTATCTCAATTATGATTGGTTCAATTGATTTGGTCTTATAGGACCCCTTTTCTCGAAGGCTTCCCAAATTTGTTTTTTCTGATAGTTTTTAACCATATTTTTGTAATATATAATTCATATATCATTTAATTTATTTTGAAATTGATCTTTTAATTTACAATATAGTATATTTATGAGATACTATATTTTATATTTTATTACTATAAACATGTTATTTTCATTATAAAAAATTCAATTATTTATAATATATAACTATTATATATTCTACCGTGGTGGAGGATAGTTCCCTGCTTGACATTGTTGGGGAGATTTTTTACCCCTAGCTCTTTTTTCCCGCCTCTGGGCGGATCTGTGGTTTCCTGGCCAATATGCCTCCTTTTCCCGGTGTTGCTGGGAGAAGGGGCTTTTCTAGGTGGTTTGGAAGAGTGGGCTTTTGAGCCATTTCTCTTAGGTTTGAGGCCTCCCTGTTGAGTCCTCTTAACCTTGTTTTATGGTGTTGCTCAGTTGTTATCATTTTTCATTTTATGGAGCAGAGTTTGCTGGTGGGGAGCTTCCCCAAGTTGTTTAAAGCCTGTGTTTCTGGGGCTTTCGATGTGATCTCTTCTCCCTTTCCCCTATGAACTCCTATGGAGGTGGAGAGTATTTTGGTGACTCGGGTTAAGGTCTGGCCTAACTTTCTTCCATCCATCTCTTCTTCCTTTCCTATTGAGGTGGTGGCTGCTTCTGTTGAGGTGAAGACTAGCCATGTGGAAAAGATGGATGGCTGCTGGTTGGGGCTTCTCCCTTATCTTGGCTACCTAAACTGGGGGTTTATGCAGAAGCAAGCCTGTCCTTTCTGCTCTTGCGATCTTCATTTACCCTATGGAGATGGGTGAAGCTCCTATTAAGGTGGAGTGGGGTCCTCATGGTGATTTCTGGATGGACAGAAGGATGGTTACTTTTGTGGGAAGAATAGAGGTTATTAAAGTTTATCTGCACTCTTCTTTTTCTCACATTGTTATTTCTTTGGGTTTAGTCAGTAGAGGGAGTCTTGTGGTTTTGGGGACCAAGTCAAAACCCTTATTGTTTTTGCTAGAAATTCTTAAAATTTTACTTTCCTTTCTAGCTATCGGTCTTGGTGTGGGGAGCCAGATTCTTCCCCAGTTATGGATTAACATGTAGCCCTTGGGCCCTATTCTGGACAACGAGGTTGTCTTCTCCAGGTTGTTTTCTAGCTATTCTTTCTGTGCTACTGGGTTTCAAGTACATTTTAGCTTTGTGCAACTGATTGTCTAAGTGGGTTTTTAGATCCTCCTCAAAATCTGAGTGTACAGGGTTCAGGGACCCCTTCAAAACCTAGTTGTGCGGCCATGTGGTGACCTGTTCTGTTTGATAGGCTCTGTCCTTTCAGTCTGGTCTCTATTTCTGATCTTTCGCTCTATTTTGGGTTTCAGGCACCCTTCAAAACCTGTTTTACTTAATCAAAAACTATTATATATTCTAAAAAATTTACTATATATATATATATATATATTACAATTTCTAATATATAATATAAAAGTACTATATCATACATGCTATATTATATAATTTTAGTATTTCACTAGCTCTTTATTTATTATTTAAATTCTACCAAAAATTTGTAACTATATTGTAAATTTTTACAATTATAACTATACAAATGAAATTATAATATATACAAACATAATTTATTAAATATTGTTTTTCAGAATTAATGTTTCTTATTTAATTTTTAATCTATAATAATTTTACATTTATTAAATAACTATTAATTAAAATATAAATAATTTTTATAATAAAATTAAATTTAAATTTACATATATAATTATAACTTGTTTCAATTAGAAACTAGACTCTTTTAAATCTACCAAACACCTCAAATTTAACACCCACATCTCATGGGCACCTGATACTTCAAATATAAGAATGCTATCTATATGAAAATTATTTTTCTTCATGTTGATTGGCTAATAAATTTGGGGTCTTATATAACGCAATTTTTTAAGACATAATACCTCATAATTACGAAACTCAATGAAAATTAATAATTATTTTTAAAATTTTATTACAATTAACAATTATGTATCAATTTAATTTTATCTATCAAAATAATTATTATATTATAATTAAAATAATATATTATTATTTCATAAATGTACGTTATACAAATTTATAAAAAATCAGAACCGCTAATAATCCCAGAACATCCTCTATTATTATTAAATTATTATCTTCTACCAAAATTTATTATACTTTATTAAATTATTATTAATATTAGAACCATTATTAATATACTCCTCTTATCTCCATTTTCTCCAACCCCATAAACCAGTTTTATTCTTCCCTAAACAGTGATACATAAAACAAAACAAATTAATTGTAACCAACAAGCAAACAAATAAAAAATTATATATTCAACCAATTAATTTTGATCGTTCATGTTAAATCATGGTGCTGAACTCTGTAATTCTTCCACAACAAATATCTTTCATGAATGTTCATTTGATCTTTGTTATATCTACCATCATTTCTAGATCAATCTAAAGATTCTAAATATAGAATTATTAAATTTAAATTTTAGATTGAATCTCACTTGTACTTATCTTGCTAAGAACCAAGTAAGTATAACTTCATGAAGTGTGTTGAAATGATCATGAATTTAAAGGGATGTTGTATTTAAAGACGTTTATTACTTTCATTTACTCATAACATATCTTTAAACATCCCAAATCATAACATTTATATTTTTACACTTCAATTATTGCACTCAAAGGAATCTAGATTGTTCCAATATTTTAATAACATATGCATCTCTAAATTATTATTATTATTTTCAAATTTTATGAATTGACTTAAAATTCTATCCCCTATTTATACAATAGCACCCCAAATAAATGAAAAGTGAAATCTACAAATTACTAAATCAAATCTACTTATTTGTAGACTCAATATCTCCAAACTAAACCTTGCAAAAAGAATATTCTAATATTGAGCTAAACTATGAACTATTAAACTGTTATTTCTAATAATAAATTAATATAAGCTTAATACCTCCATTTATAATAATATTACCTTCTAAAAATAATCATTTAAATTTTAAATTGATTTATTGTAAATATTATTATTGATTAATTTCAACTAATTTATATTTAATTAATCAGCCAACAGCAACAACAACAAAAAAATGTATGTACCTTAATATGTAATATTCACTAATTTTTAACAGAATAATTCACTGTAAAATTTAATTTTTTGTCAAAAGTATTTTTATTAATGTTCAAAATATCATATATATCTATGTGTACATGTACACTGATGAAATTTATATATTTTTATTTAATTTTGTCCCAATACATGTACACATTATGAAAATGGTGCAATTTTGTATAAAATTGAGCCCATTTATCTAGTTTTTATCTATCCTATGTTGTTCCCACAATAGTATGTCCTACTTTTTGGCCAAGTTTGACACAAAGACTAACATTCTGGAAAATAAACTTCACTTTGGGACACATATTGCTGCAAAACCATTAAGAATTTGAAGATGATGTAAAATAGTGACTTTTAGCATTTTGTTTGTAGTTTCTAAATTTTTTTTTTTTTTTTAAATGGAATTGATTTGTATCCATTTTTCCTTCTCCTTCGAAAAGTAGTTTGTATGAAAAATCAACATTTTAAAGAGTGACGGTCACTTGGATCATCATAACATTTTTTTTTAAAAATGATAATGATGTAATTCTTTCAAGGTTAGGTTTCTAACACCAATACCTAGAGGATCCAATTGGTTTCATTCAATTTGGTTCCAAATTTTATAGTTTATTGAGTTATGAAGTGACGTTTACTACAATTTAGGCATAGGTTCATTTGGCTCTCTCTAACTTGATCTGTATGTATCAAAATTCTTTTTTTCTTTTTTTTGATAGAAAGATAACATAAATGCTTATTTCCTACATATTTTTCATAAAAAAAAATTTCCTAATTTACTATTTTTCCCTAAGTGTCGAAGAGAGAGGTTGTTAAATGGCTAGACAACCTATGTTTAATTAAACTAAAAATAGAAAGTCACAATGAGCTCAATAAATATTAATATTTTATTCATTGTAAATCTTGTTTTGAGTAGCATCATCGACCTTTTGGGGTTTTTAAAATTGATTTATTTGGTCCCTGATTGAGACCTACAAAGGGCAAAAATTTGTAGAAATTTGTTTGCTTTGGAGAGGAAGGCCAAATTCAGGGGGCTCACTCGAACATCCCTTCTAGCAAAGGGGGTTCAAACGAACCCCCTTATAGTGAACTCCCCATGGAAATTTTGTACAAACTGCTTGTTTATTGTTGATTCACAGGGTTCACTCGAATCGGGTCTAGTTCGAGCAAACCCCCCATTTCATCTAGCTCGCGCGAAGCGGTCTTTCCCTTCGCGAGAACACCCCCATTCGCTCAAAGGGATCTAAAATAAAAAAATTCATCCGCGTGATTTTTCTTCGTGCCTAAAAGTGGGACACAACTTTGTGAGATCACCCTTCAAGTAAAAACACCTTATTATTATACATTTTGTTAAAATTTTGATATGTCTATTAGTTATCATAACAAGTTTATGACTTGAAATGATCAAATGTTTATCATATATATAGTCAAAATCATTTACTTGCATAGGGTCATTTCTATGGTAATGAGGTCAAGCCCCCTTAATGTCTTACACACATTTTCATAATTTAATTGTATAAGCTTATATTTAAAGGATTTCATTTGCATCCATTTCATAGCATCGCATCCTTTCTCATTCTATAAGCATTCACAAGTAATTATTATTGAAACACTTTTTCTTATTGAATTAAAATGAGTGAAAAATCTTCATACATAATTCTAGGGGGCTTGACTATTGTTTTTAATATTATATAGACATTTCTAAGGTTAGACCCAAGTAAATGTGTCACCTTACAACATAACAATGATCCTTTAAACAATTTTCAAGATTGTCAATCTTGGAATTGAAAAAGTAGACAAACACCAATTAGGCAAGTGAAAAACATGATATACATTAAACAAGATCAAAATGACATGTAGAGGATATATCCATGGATGTAAATAAAAATCCTAATATATTGACTCGACCTCATATAGAGTATAGGTCTACTATGAGGTCAAGAACAGCATGCCAATAAAGAAGTAGCATTTATAGGTTAGACATATTTTAAAACTCAAATCCACAACCCTTTCATCATAGAGATCATACTCTTATCTTGGATATTTAATTTTAGTATCTTAACATTAGTTATAAAATTATTCAAGATCATTATTCATAACTAATAGTTCATGTCAATGTATGTGGCTTAAGAAAATATGTTTTCCTTTAAATATTTCGTGGGCCTAATTGGTCCTATTGAAGCTACTTTCCCCATTTTTTATAATTAAACTAATAACTTTTACTTTTACATATTATTTCTAAAATTTATATTCTTTTACTACTTTTGTTATCTACTAAATCTACATTGTTATATTCTCTCCTATTATTTTAGGAAGCTTTATTTTTAAATCTCTTTTTATAACCCTACCAACCCTTGGACATAATATTATAATATTATGGCTTCACTCATGACTATCTAATATGTCACTAATATTTCTAATATGCATATTTGAGATCTATTTTCTAAAATTGTGTCTCAACTAAAAGGTAGTCAAGTCTCTAATCATCCCTTGAGAGTGCTCATTTAAATCTTAATATGGTCAATCTTTCATGCATATAAGTTTAAAGAACTAAACTTTGAGTTTAAAATGACATGAAAGATTAAGTGGTAAGGAAAAAATGAAAACAAATATATTCTAGTTTGTTTCAAATATTTAAATAATTTGAAATCTTATATAGATTAGAAGCATTACCAAACCAAGTTAACTAGCAGTCGCATGCTTTTGTACATGCAACAGTGTACTGATAGTACTTAGATTTTTAAAAATGTGAAATGATCATTAATTATTAATGGAAAATTAGAATGTTAAAAAAAATTATTTAACATTTCTTATTCTGAACTATACCTTTTTATTTAATCAACAAATCAAGTTCAATCTATGTATTTACTTACTCTAAATAACCTATTTTTTTTACCATTCTAATGTTTTATCACTCAAATACATTCTCCCCAAAAAGTGGAAGAATAGTTAAATACAAATATATAGTAATTGTTGTAATTTGATCTGCTTAAAATACTAAAAACACCGATATATTAAAAACACACTCAAAGATATATATATATATATATATATATATATATATATATATAACCTTATTGAAAAAAACTTAACTCATAATAGTACTTTCTAAAATATTAATATTTTTTAATAGAAATTTGTGTAATTAATGGAAATTTGTGTAAAAATATTGCACAACACGAAAAAATGACCACACAAAGCATAAACTAATCCTCATTTTGGGGCCAATGCTTGCATTAGTTAATTCTAAAAAAAAGCTAGAATTCATTTCTTAATCTTTTTTTTTTTATGTGGGTATGTATATATATACACATGTGTGTATATATACGTGTGTATATATATACACACATGTGTATATACATGTATGTGTATATATACACACATGTATGTGTATATACACATGTGTTTGTATATACACATGTGTGTATATATACACATGTGTATATACACATGTGTGTATATATACACATGTGTATATACACATGTGTGTATATATGTGTATATATACACATGTATGTATATGTGTGTGTATATATATATGTGTGTATATATACACGTGTGTATATACAT
>MU226707.1:22727-32819 GCA_018584345.1 Thuja plicata
CCCCCCCCCCCCCCTTATTTCTTCGAATTTGATAACAATCTATCACCATTGGGAAGCCAAAGTACCCTAAATATGGTTGATGGCTCTCTAGCTTCCACCACCTTGAAACTAAATTTAGAAAACCAATTTAAACATAACTGATGCCCTAAATTTCAACCTATAATGATGGAAAAGAGAATTTACTTTGAAATTTTTTATTTAAGTACCTTTATAATGACTTTTAACAATGAGTTCACATTCCCTCCATAACTGGTAAAATTGGTACTAAGGAGTGGTAGTTAGTTTCCAGAATTTGTGAAAAAGGTTTGTGACAGTTATAAACAAAATGACAACAGTTCATCTCAAGGCATGTGATATTATTCATGATATAAGACAAGATCCACGCAGAAAATTGTATGTCGGCATTTCACATTGTGTTTTCTTCATACAACCATACAGATGATTTTGCAGTGTGATATCAGTTCCAACCACAAAGAAAAACTACAAATTATGAAGCACAAATAGGTAAACCATTAAATGAAGAAGCATAAACACAAATACAATACACTGCTGAAGCATAAAACTCACAGTAATCCTCCTCCTCCTCCGTGCAATGAAGAATGTCGTTTGACAGGTGAAACCCTGTTGTATTTTCCTCGGTTGAATGCTGTTCGACAGATGAAACCCTCTCTACTGTGTTTGAAGATGAACGACGCTCAAGTGGAATTGGCAGCAGATGAAACCCTATTTGCAAACCATGTTTTTAAAATGCGAAGACTCTGGACCCGAAAATATATCAAATGCAGTCCAAAAACACTGAAAACCCAGTTTCCATTTTGAATTCCACCTTTTCAGTGGGAAGATCGCACCGCCCATTTTTGGGTCAAATCTGAGTTTCAACGTCAGAACTAGGTTTTGCAACTTAGGAAACAAATGGCAGATTACCTTCAAAACTAGAATTTGCACTACCAATTTCGCTCGAATTCCGTCAAACAAACGGGGCTTAAATGTTATGTTCAGATGTATGCAGTATCCAAGACATTGGCGGAGCAAGAAGCTGTGTGATTCAGGGCGGAGGAAGAGGTGGAAGTGGTAAGAGTGATGGTAGGAATGGTAGGAGGTCCTTTTCTAACACCCACAATTCCGGGGAGCGTTTCAACAATGTTAGCCTCTCTCACAGGTAATTTACCCACTTCACTTAAAACAAGGAAACATTTTTTATATTGTTTATCCATCTTCAATTATGGTTTATTTCTCTTCAGGAAACAGACTACTTTATGAAGTCACAGTTTCGAGTAAAGATTTGATAGGATTGGTGCCATTGGTCCACGTGGAAGATGTATGCAGTGCGCATATTTATTTGATGGAGCACCCATCTGTAGAAGGTCGATATGTTTGTTGTTCTGATCCTTTGACCGTTACTCACTTGCTCAACTTCTTTACGAAACGATATCCACAAATCCCCTTGGCTTTTGGGTAACTAATTTAATGCTCAGCACACATTATTTCATTAAAAGACAGGGAAATTGTTTAAAAGGCAACTATTTTTCTGTGTTGTGTGAAAAAGGAATGAAGAGGAAGAAGAGTGGAAGAAAGTAGTATAACCAATATCTTCAAAGAAAATGATTGATCTGGGATTCTCGTACAAGTATCATATGGAGGAAATACTTAGTGACAACATTGAATGTGCAAAACAAAAGAAAATCTTATGAGTGATGGACTATATATTGTGTATAACCAAGGTGTAGCCACTAAGCTCATTCTTTATAATGGAAATATATCCTCCTTTACGTTCATCTTATAGAAAGATGCAAACTTATATATTTATTCTTAAAATAATTATATTAGTTTGATAATTTATTTGATGTTATTATCTCATTTTGTAGTCTATGATAGTGAGAGTTAAGAAAGAAAGAAATAAAAAGTTATAAGTTATGAATAATTTATTTGATGTTATTGATCTCATTTTGTAATCTTATATTACTAATTGGTAAATAATGTTAAATTATATTTTGGGTTGAATAAGATTTTTAATTTGGTACTATATATTGCCTAGTACTCGTTTCTTAATTATTATTGTGATTAGTTTAATTTATTCAAAATTGTATTAAAGTATTATGGATTTTGTCTATATTTAAGTATATGTGAAAGTGTGCATTTAATGTAATCAAGATTGCTATTAGAAAACAATTATTAAATATTAATTATTGTAACCATTCATCTAATAAAAATAATGAAAGTAACAATCCATTTAATACAATTATTTGAATTATATTTATTTATTGTTACATAAGGTTTATTTATTTGAATTATATTTATTTATTTATTGTTAAATTATATTGTGGGTTGAATAAGATTTTTAATTTCGTACTATACATTGCCTAGTACTTGTTTCTTAATTATTATTGTGATTAGTTTAATTTATTCAAAATTGTACTAAAGTATTATGGATTTTGTCTATATTTAAGTATATGTGAAAGTGTGCATTTAATGTAATCAAGATTGCTATTAGAAAACAGTTATTAAATATAAATTATTGTAACCATTCATCTAATAAAAATAATGAAAGTAACAATCCATTTAATACAATTATTTGAATTATATTTATTTATTGTTACATTGTGTGTTTTTGTTCCTTTTGTCAATTACCAACTTTAAACTTAATAAACTATTGAAAATTTTAATTTAAACTTTCCAAAGTTGATTATTAAGCTTCAAGCAAAATAAATTTAATGATTGGAAATGATGGGTGAACATGCTAGATGATGAGAGAGGGATATTCTCCTGTACACATCGAGTTGTACTAAAGCTTAGAAAGTTGGTTCTACTAAGATTCCTAAGAATAAAAACCATGTATATATTGGAAAACTCAAAATACTTACAAATGTTATAACTTTTATCAATTATACTAGATTTATTTAACATTTACAATCCTTTGAATATTTGAGTAATTTTGATAGATTATTCAAAACATGAATAAATGCTAAACTACATCGATCCTTTAAACATAAGGGCTAATCCAATTGTCACTAACCCACATTATGCTATTTTAGAGATTGAAATAGTATAAGATCTCAAGTTTAGGAAAAGAAAGTAGCATGCATAGATGTAGGTTATAAAGAATTATATATTAGTATATGTATCAAAATTTGTAATTGCATATATTCCTATACACATATACACACATAAATGGAATTCAATAAAGTGAATTAAATGTCCCAATTACACATATACACACATACACATACATATACACACATGTGTAATAAGTTTACCTCTAATGATGATGTACATTGGCCATTTATGTACTTTATGGCCCGTTTGGTTCCTGGTATTAACCTGGAATAGTCATTATTTAATGCGAGAATAAAGTAATTTTTGTTTGTGGCCATTTTTTGAATTCCTGAATTAGAAAATTAATCCCCATTTTTGGGCCAATGCTTAGATTAATTAATTACAAAAAACTTGGAATTCATTTTTTATTCCATAATAAGCTATTCATGGATTCAAAATAAGCTATTCATGAATTCAAAATTACAACAAAATGTATAAGTCATCAGTGTGTGCGTGAACGGTTCTTTAGGTTTTCTTGGGATTTTTTTTTTTATAATCTTATTTTTTAGAGTTTATTTTTTTTAATAATCTTTATTTTTTTAATAATTTTTTTTTTGAAGTTGATTTTTTTTTAAATTTTTTTTTTGAAAGTTAATGATACATATTTTCCAATTTCACATTATGAGATCCAAATGCAGAAATAGATTAATTTTGTTTTCAGGATTAATTAATCCGAAAATATGTCCTTATTCTAGAATAGGCTTATTCCAGATAAATTAATTCATGTACCAAACTGACCCAATGCTGCCTCACTACTACCGATTTAACGACAACCGTAACAAACCATAACAATTGCATTTATAATAGTTTTGTTAAACATATTTTCATTTAGTTAAGCCCGAAAAAGTAGTTTAAGCTGGAACGAATTTTGTTTAGTAATGGTAGCGAATAAATGAGACGACTCCTGATTAGCGAAAGGGCACGGAGAGAGGGTAGTATAACTATAACTATACATACTATTGAGTTATTTATTCAGAAAACAAAGCAAAGGAAACGTGTAAGATGGAGAGGAAAGTAATAAAGAATAATGTTATACCGCTCAAAATTGTGCAGTCGAAGCACAGGGGGATTTACAGGGACGATTTCTGGTCTTACATTCTCTCACTCCATGCAATCCAGACATCATCAGTAAGTATGAAAAGAGTAGCAGACTACGAAAGAGAATTGCGGCGAATGGGGTGGGTGAACGTGACTGATTATAACAATGAAATGGGAAGAGGTGTTCCTCAACTCACAGAGTTCGGAGAGACGGGAGAAGCAATGATTGTGATGTTGAGATCGGTAGTTCGTAGCTTGGATGCCACCTGTCAAAACACATTCCCAATTCATCCACATCGTGAATGTGATCATTTGGGTGTAACGTACGTGGTGAGTTGTGAGAAGGAATATCCGCGGCATCCCCATCCAAAGGACGCTGTGTTTGTAAGGTGGGAAAACCCAGGGGCAGAGGAAATGGTATTAGCTATGAGGCAGCATGTATATGCACAATCTGTATACAGAGTGTCGAATACAGTTTGGGGTAGTGATGAGAATATTAGGCACATGCGTTTGGGACTTCCTCGCTACTGGAATCCTCCAACTCATGACGATGACTCAAGATGATCACTCTTTCTCCTCCTGTTAGGATACATGATGAAATTTTCATAATGAATACATTTTTAAGAAGTATACTCGTATATTATTTGGTAGAATGTATACTATTGGAATTCATTCAACTTGATTTCTATTATTTAAATATGTGAATTTATCTAATGTTTAAGAATATCTTTGGGCAACTTGCCAAATAGCGAGGGTCTAGTTCTCTTCGATTAGATCTCTAAAATAGATAAATTTATGAATCTAAGTGAAACTATTGAAAATAAAAAATATGCAAGTTATAGCTCTAAGATGATGTCACCATCAAATGTGAATAAATGAAACAATCACTATCAAAATAAAATTTGAGAGAAAATTGAGTTCAAACAATACATAATATACAATAAAAGAACTCCAAATAGAAAGGGGGCTTACACTTGAATTTCTTATATTCTCATTAGGTCAAAAAATAATAGTTTACTTTTGTGTATAATGATTCAAGATTGAAAACATATATAAAATAAAATCTTTAAGTTGTGGATTGAGCTTAAAGATTTCAATCATATTTTTATCCTCTCTTTTATTCTCACTATGCACAACTATTACAATAAAGAAGCTTATTCAGGTCTTCTAAACTTTGCCTACTTAGCCTACTTAGCCTCTTGTTGTAGATGATTCAATTCAAATTTATCATTTCTCCTTAATGACTAGCTCATTGGCATTAGTTTATCCTTAGTGTTCCCTACCAAATTTTCTCTCTCCTTATTTTCTTCTTAAAATACCACTTATACTACCTAGATGCATTTGCATCATTCCCCTCAAGTAAGATACCTATGCTAACATGTGCATCTTGTATGATGTCATGTCTTGTAGTTGAAGCGAGTGAACTTTGCACTAAACACAGTTGCATCATTCACTCAAAATCCCTTCCATTTTATTAAATTTTTCTTGTACGCTTTATGAGTCTTCTTGACTTTTGTATTGAGAATTATTTTATTTATTTGCACATTGTCTTTGGTATCTCATGTCTCTAACATATCATATTGGGCTTATTTATACTTCAGCATATTTATCTCATCATTTGTTTTTCTTTTACACAAGGATACAAGTTAATCATGTTCAAAATGAGGAATTTATTGATTGCTTTGAGAAACTCAATATTGTAATCATTATTTGTGAGCTTTCACAAAATTTTATAGGATTTTATCTTCTTCCATTTAAATTTATTGTATGTGCTTTTGGGAAAAATATCCCCACATAGTTTCGCTAATACTTTTTTTCTTTATTTGACACTTGAATTCTCACATAATAATAATAATAATAATAATAATAATACCTTTTGAGAGTGTATACTCATTCGTAAATGGTTACCCATTTATTTTAGGGAAGGGTACAAATATTTAAATACTATAGCAATTCTAACGAGATCTTAAAAGATACACATCCCTTGTGTTAGTTATATTGTGTTATATGAACAATGTTTAAGTAATTATATTAGGTAATGACCATAGCTTCATTAGGATTACTCCTCCATCATGTTATTAAAAATTAGTATCTATAAATAAGGTCAATGTAATTATAAGGTTATGTGTGGAGTATGATATTATATTTGGGATCTCTTTGAGATATAACATGGAAGGTCTTCTTCCATAAGGAATATTGTATGGTGTTATAAGGTATCTCGAAGGTTTATTATTTTTTAACATACATTAAATATTAGGCCACCATGACCCATAAACATCTCTTTCAATAAATGAAATGTTTGTTATACATTACATAACTATTTTAACTATTATATGTTGATACAAAAAATCTCACATAATCAAATCCAAAAGCAATTAGATTATATTCGTGTGATTGTGTAAACTTAATGTCTATAACCATAACTATGTTTTGGGTACCAGGTTTTATATATTTTTGTTACCAAGTTTAAGAGATAATATAAAGGATCTATAATCTAAAAAGAATATTTTATCTAACAATTTACTATAATTCAAATAAAATTTTACATAAATTATTCTTTAAGCCACAAATGGTGATTTTTTAAGATACTTTTACACTTCTAGAAATCTAATGAAAACTCATTGGGGTCTATTGTTGTTTTTTTGGATTTTAAGTTGGCTACAATATAAATTGAATGGGCTAATGATATACATGTTAGAAAGGTTCATTTAATAAAATAAATTATGTTTTAAACTCTACTCCCAATTGATATTTTAAAATTTGATAGAAGTTGAGATACATTAAAATGATGGAACCAATATAAGAGAATTTCTAGTTGGAAAATAAGTTTTATTCTATTCATAAATCTTGAATGTAGTCAATGGTATAGACCATTGCATAATAGGTTTTCTTCTTTAGAACATACATTCGAGACATATGAATAAAAAATAAAATAGAAGTATAATCTGAAGAAAAATTATACAAAAGAATAACACTAAACTGGAGGAGGAAATGGTGGTGGTGGAGAAGAGAATATCATAGATATTTCTACATGTACTTTAATTCTAATGAAAGAAGGTTCAATCCGTTAATTTGAAGTCAAAAGTAATTACCTTTATATTATAATAAGAAGTGTAACTTTACACTTTATCAATAGGCAAGATATTATAGATACAAACAAAGGAAATAACAGCCGAATAATAGATAAAAATATTGAAACTTTTGAAGATTTGAAACTTATGCAATTTTCATGATAGCCTATTTATTGGTTATTTTGTGATTGCATAATATCTGTGATTTGGACGACGAGGCCTAAGTTTGAATTTGTTAAGTTTGAATTTTATAAAGGAAACACGATTGTGAAAAGTGGCAAGAGAAAGGAGTTAAGAAGGGTGCTATATTTTGCACTCTCTTATGTGAAATGAGAACAACATCCAAATAGGATAAGAGTAGGTATGGGATATATGAATGCAATATTTCTCTTAACAGTCAGGGGAATTGTTTAATATGTAACTAATTTTCTTTGTTGTGTGGAAAAAGGAATGAGGAGAAAGAAGAAGAGTGGAAGAAAGTAGAAGTACCAATATCTTCCAAGAAACTGATTGATCTGGGATTCTCGTACAAGTATGATATGGAGGAAATAATTAATGATAGCTTTGACGAATGTGCAAAAAAAATGAAATTCTTGTGAAGGATGTAATCTATATTTATTCCCGTTTCTCTTTGCATTAGCGTTTATAGGAACAAGAGACGAGTCGAGCATTTTTTTTGTTTATAGAGAATGAGAAACTAATAGATTGTGTTAAAGAAAGATGTGAGCAGTTGTTAGAACATTGGTTGTTGATTGTTTTTAACTTTGTTATGATGGGCCATGTATATGTACTAGGAACTTCTAATTGCAAATCTTATATTTTGTACGTTTACAAGATTTATGACATTTAATTAATAAGGTGTATTGAGCTAATTACTAGAAATTATAAGATGTATTATTTTATAAACTTTGTGTAATTGATTATGACAAAGTGTACATATGTCAATGTCTAATTGAAAGCTAAATTGAAAATGAATTGAATTATACTGTTGGATGAAAATGTGTTATCTTTCAAGCAAATATTCTAAAGTAAGCAGTGTAAATCTTGTATGTTGTAAGTGAGGATAATTATTTAATTTTATAATATTGTCTCTTTGGGATGAGGTGTTCGTGGAGGATAGTGCATGGATTGGTCTTGGTCAATTTGGTTTATGTTTCAATCTATTATTTTTAGACCATAGTTTTAAAAACTTATTAATGGTTTCTAGGGTGTTGTTGGTTTTTGACGGAAATTTGAGGCACACTTGCAGAAAATGCTTCTCTTACACGAAGCCAACAACAAGATATGGAAATGGTCATTGGAGGAGGTCAATTCAACTGCAAGAATGAAAAATTGAAAATTGTTAACCTCAAAAAACAATATGAATGGTACTGTTGACAGGAATTTGCGACCGGTTTGCCAACAGATGTAAGTTGTCACTGGGTACCGGGGTACTGGCCAATTTTGCTTGTAAAGGTTGTCTAGGGAATAAATTATCCAGGCCTTCAAGCACTTGAGAGTCGGCTCTCGACAGTGCGGGAGCTAAGTTGGGAGGGTGACTATTTTTTTCGGGGGGATAGCTGGTTTTCTTGGCTCGTCTTCTTTGTGGATTTTGTTGGGTCGGGGTTTCCTGCAAGCACACGCTAGTTTTCCAAATAAAATTCAAAAGATATGCCAGAGTTAGGAGTATTCATTCTACTTGTAGTTATGCCCATACATTCAAAACATCAACCATGCTCTAACATACTACACTAAATACTGAATGCATACAGAACCATCAGTTCAATACACATTCAATAGTGAGGGGAAAATAGGTCGTTAATCTACTTAAAACATTAGAGTAAGGGACATCAAAAATATACAACACAAAAAGTATTAACGCAGAGATCAGAACACCAACAACAACATTGCAAGAATCCTTTCTTCTTCATTAATGGTTTTCTAGCATCACTGGTGTGTACATCAACAACTCCAAGGGAGCATCTATCTACCAAGAACTACTAAGAAACTACTGAGCATTGAGCTCTGCAACTACAAGAAATAAAAGTGCTAAAATGCTATTGTTATGGACTGCAAAATCATCAATTTTGTTGATCCTTGGAATGAGGTCGGACTTATTATTTATACACAAAGGTTGCCCTAATACTGACCTAATCTAACTACACACTCAACAATAGAATACAATATCTGGTGGCTGGTACTACCTGCACCACGTTACAACAACCTCGAAGAGAGCAGATGTCTGACATGTCAAAATAATAATGTTAGTAAACAGATTTGTCCTTTCTTACTTCTTAGGAATATGACTCTTAGTGTCCAAATTATGAACAATATCTGATTACAACAATTGAAAAGCCATTCTCTGATTACTGGCTTCTGATTACAACAATTGAAAAGCCATTCTCTGATTACTGGCTTTTCTCTGAATTGGTAGGTATAGCTCCCTTTTGGAATGATATGCAATGAATTATGTCTTGATCCTAAAACTAACACAGGGTATGCTCTTAACCCGAGAGAAGAAGAGGGAAACCGAATTAAGCCTAAACAAAACTTAATCCAGGCAAGGAGAGCTTTCTAATCTATAAACCAAGCTGTAGAACTCACACATCTTATGAATTCATACACTTAGCACTAACTAATCTACAGCAACTACTAACAGAGAGACGAATGAAATGATGAAAACTTCTAATGAATCCTTCTCTGAATATCCCACAGCACATCCTACTGAGGTTCATTCACATCCTCAAAACAGATGAATGAAACATCTTTCCCTTCCTACTGCAGTTTAGATTAAGAAAAAGAATCATATCATTAACAACTTCTATCTAGCTCTTCTCTGAATATCCCACAGCACATCCTACTGAGGTTTATTCACATCCTCGCAACAAAAGAATGAAACATCCTTTCTTTC
>MU226707.1:39918-75904 GCA_018584345.1 Thuja plicata
CTAAAACATGAAGGCAAATGAAAGGGAACTTGGCAAAGACTTCCTATCCTAGGGAAGACTTAGACCTAGACACCAAACTGGACAAGACCACATGACATTGTCAAAAAAATGGGTGACTTAAAGTCAGGCAAAAAATAAGACAAGAAAAGAAGTATGGAAGAATCAGCATTGGGAAGAGTGTTGGAGGGAGAAAAGAAGTAATCTGATCTCTTTAGAGCTTGAGGGTACATGCCTCATTAATGCAAAATGCGGCTCAGTGTCTTCGATGCGCTAGGTGTTTAATGATGGAGCGACGCCTTGGGAAAACCATCTGTCAGAACCAACCCTCGAGCTAATGTGCCTTGCTAGAGTCACCTACTTTTTGACATCCACTTATTAACTGCCTAATAATTACTGGTCAGCTTCGGGGAACCTGGTGGCAGGTCATCAAAAGAATACAAAACTATTGGATCTAGGACTCCGGGCTCTGGGAGCTTATGCTCAAAGAATACTAAATGTGAAAGAATGCACCTTGCTGGTGATAATCCCTAGAATCTGGAGAATTTTATTGCCCTTTACTATTCTTAAATGCCTCCAAAACTTGGTTGATGTCGTCCTCATCTATGTCCTTAATGTTATTCCATCGGTTACGGATAACTTCGTACTTCTCTTCAACTTCTCTGAACCCGTTCCAAAATTCATCAACTATCTTTACAACATCATGAGCCCGGAGCATCATCTTAGATATTCTTGATAGCTTTCCTCCGTCGAAGTCCCCGACTGACTGATATAGGGACTCCATTAGCTCATCATACTTACTGAGGACATAGTCCTCCAGGGTGCATGTTCCGGTGGTGAAGGGGTCGACTTGTGACACCCTTACAATGAATGCTTTGAATAGGCCCAAAGGATACCAGGCCACAGTTACTTTCTCTCTTAACACCTTAACCATTTGCTTGCATACATTGATCTTGAGGCCAAGTCTTGAGTACTGGGCCTGGAGGGACTCGAATGATTCCTCCCCCAAAATTCTCATCTGTGTGAGGGCTTCTTCCCCGGTGTTGAAGACTTCATCCAACCCGGTCATCCATCCTTCGTATTTTTCTAAGTCTCCCTCCCATAGGACGGCGGAGACGTTCACCTGGTTCAAGAGATTGTTGATCTGGTAAAGATCCGGGAGTGATACCACTAAAAATTTCCTTATGAATGTTATCTTCTTGGTGATCGACCCATCCACAGCCGGGGCCTTGAACTTCTTCATGGCCCTTAGAGTATCCACGTCACCCTGTGCAAGTGGTAGTTCGAAGGTGGAAGCTTCCGGATGGATCTCGGCCAGGGGCTGTGTAAGTTCTTTCAGAATCCTGAGGAGATTTTTATCATTTTCTCTTTCCTCCAACTTTTGGGCCTATTTATTATATCGAGCCTCTATTGCTTGGGTTGCCTATCGTAGCAGGTCTAATTATCCATGCTTATCTCTCCTCCCTAGAGGCACTTCTGTGATTGTAAAATCTTTGACTCTTACCGCCGCTGCATCTATATCTAGGGGAGGTGTTGTGATTGTTGCAAATCTACTTCCTTCTAGACCAGTCCGGAGGGTATGGACTGTCCAGGCCTTCTTAGGATTCTTGGCTTCTACTTTTTGGGTCATAATTTTGGCAAGGGAGAGTGGAACACCTATTGCTGCCGCTGGAGCCTTCCTCTATCTGGATTCCATAGCCATTGTGGTGGTTGGGGTGGCTTTACTGCCAAGGCCTAGGTATTGGGAATCCCTTCAGAGTCCGGTGGTGCATTCCTGGCATCTGCAGTATCGTCGGGCTCTTTCTCCTTTTCCTGTTCCTCTTCTTGTTCCTTTTCTTGCTCTCCGAGGGCCTCAATGTTTTTCACCATGTTGGCGTCCTCTTTTGTGATGTCAAGGATTTCTTCTTTGTCGGTATTAGCATCACTTGTGTCATTGGGGATCTCCCCATCCTTCTCAGCATCAGGTGTATCAACATTCATATCCTCGGGGATTCTCCCCTCATCCTGTTGTTGTTGTTGTTCTTCTTCGGCATCCTTCGTCAGGATATCTTCCTCCATTGGAACATCTTTCAGAGTTGGTGGAGGCATCTGGCCTAGGTTCAGCATTTGGGCCATAGTGATCACCTCGTCAAATGTACTCCAGAGGGCCTGGTCACCTAGAGTAACCAAAGGCGTATGGAGCATGATGATTGGGGGTACGGTTGATCCTGTGGGTCTAGTTTCCCACGTCATCAATTTCTCATCCGTTGTTTGACTTGGTTCTTTCTTGATCTCCTAGAATGGTGTTTCCTCCCGCTCAGGCTCCTTTTGTGCCTCTTCTCGGTCTTCCTGCTTTGTGGCAGCTTCTTTCTCCAGGACCTCCTTTTCAGTGGGGATCTCTTCCTTTTCCTGGGTGGCAATTTCTTCCACTGTGTGATCTATATCCCCATGTAAGTTCATAGGCTCATCCATCCTGAAGATATCATCAAAGTCATCGTGTGGGAGAGAGGTATCTGAAATATCATTCAGTTTAGGGGAATCCAAACTGACGTCTACTGGGTGAACATTAGGCATATCGGGGCCCGCGTCTGTGCTTGGGGTAGGGTTTACCTTCTACTTCTTCTTTCTTTGTAGTGGGGCCCCGATATCTAGAATATTTGTAGACTCTGCCTCAGCGAACATCTGCCTACTCATTAGTGTGGCCAATGAGGCGGATCCCGCCGGGTGGGCAGATGCCACGAGAATTGTGAGGAGGCCATGGGAAAGTTGTGCACTTATCTTCTGGCTCATCAGCCTCGACGCCTCCATTTTCTCTTGTATATGTGCCATTATGGGGAGTGGACCCTTGTGAGGAGCTTGGGCTGGGGGCCCCTCTTTCTCCTTCCCCTTGCTTTTGCTAGATCCCGTAGCTCTGGATGTCAAAGCAAACCTTTGAAAAATTGGTGCCTTTCTGGTGCTCCTTGGACACACCCGCTCAAAATATTTGTGAATTTTATCTAAAATGGGGCAACATACCTCCTTAGTTGTTAAATCCTCCGGGGTGCCCCAATCCACCGGAGGAAGATCTAACTTATCCATCCCCTGTTCTTTGTACAATGGGTCCTCCAGAGGCCCATCATCTAAAAAACCCTTTGGGAAACCTTGAAGGTCGAGGGCTTTCATCAAGCCTTTGGACATCCGTGAATGCTGGTGGGCCCGGAGATCAAAACTGCCCTAGCAATTTGCCCAAAAATTTGCAATATCATCTATATGTGGTGGGGACACCTGGGAAAGTGTCATTTCTATCTTGCCCAGTGGATCAAAATTTCTTCTGGTATGGTAGAATTCCGCTAGTCCCAGAATCATCAGTTCATTGTCAGCTTCCTTTATCGCGGCAAGGCTACAAGAATAGTTCCCACAAGAGATTGGGAATGGGACATTGGTAACCTTCTTCAATGTGAAGAGGGCATGCAGCTCCAGAATCTTTCTGCACTACTCTAAAAGAATGATTTTATCTTTGCAATATTGAGGGAGTAGATAGGGTTTCTCGGAGAAGCCGGTCACCCAAATGTATGTATGCTGCTGGAATTGAATGAAGTAATTGTCGTAAGTACTCACCAGGTTCACCGCCTCTTGCGACAACTGGTACCCAAAGTCCCAAGTAAGTGTCAAAATATTTTGGTAAACGAACACGTCATTTACCTGACAAAAATTAGGGAAGCTAAGTTCCCACTGAATCTAGAGATAATGATCCCATGGTGCCAACTGTCTAGTCTCATTCTTGAGAATTCCCACTGTCTGTAAACCCTGAAAAGTATGTTTCTATCCGGCCAGTGCCCATAGCACGTAGGATGTCATGTATAATTTTTAAGTATGGAGGATGCTCTTTAACTACGCATCCACATGGTTGGTGATGATAGCTGCCTGGTTGAAGGTCTGACTGCGGGTGGTGATGCAATAGAGAAAGTAGTACATCCACATAGAAAAGTCCCAGGCATGGGGCTCTCCAAAGAGCCTGCATAGAAATATAATCCCCGCCTGAATAAATTCTTTAAAGTACCCGCGGGGAATCTCTAGCTTCATTTTTTTGTAGTCCCTTCTTAGGGACTTTAGCCAGTGAGTGTTGAGATGTTGCCGGGAGAGAAGGGAAGCTTCCTCAAACTCTTTTAATGATGTGGACCGAGGGAGAACAATGGCTCCCTTGAATTGCAGGATCCCTAGCGCCGAAGCAAAAGTAGCCGCATCAAGATTAACGATGGGCACCAGATAGTGTAGTGGCCGAGGATCGGAAAGCAAAACAACCTGGGTGGGGGCGTTGTAGAGTGTTTCTAGTTGGAGTATCAGCTCTGGTGCTTGCACCAAGCAGGAAAAACTTGCATCTTTGATAATCCTGGAGGCGACCATGTATTTTTCCATATCATCTCCGACTGTCCTCTGTTGGTATATGGCTTGGACCAAGCCTTGCATTTCATCCCATAGACTGGGCTTTGTATCTGTTATCTCTTGCAACTTGGAGTCCACCTTGGACCCCACGAGAACACCCTCCCTTGGGTATTTGGAGGTTAGTGGAAATTTGGCCATCTTTTTGGCATTATTTTTTGTACCTACCCGAGTGGAGGTAGTTGGCAGCTCTGGGCTATCAAGAGGAGTGATCACTTCAGACATTTTGATCAAACTATCTGCAACCTGCAAGACCGGAGAACCGTTAATACATGATATGATAAATATAATATTTTAGGGACTCTATGGAATTCACCACCATTTCGCATGTATCCAAATCCCAGAACCTTAAAGTTAACAAGGATCGGATTGTGATCAACACCCGGGGGCCCCGGGGTGGTTGTTTGGGTGATAAAAATGGAATGAAGACCCGGGGGCTTCCCAGCATCTGGAGTCTGGAGGAACGAGCCATTGTCGACGTGACTAGTAGAGAGCTATACTTGGCTGACATGGGTCATCACATGGCCACATGATAGGCAGCGTAATGGCATTAATGGAAACAAGTGGGATGACATGGGGGAAGTAAATGCCAGATGGGATTGGATTTAAATGCTTGCTCATGGGAAATTGATCCCGTCATTAAGATGAAATGACAGAGGAGAGAGAAATTCACCATGACTTGAATGGGTGAGGTGCCGAGATTGATCCCTGGTGAATACCTCTCTAACAAGCTCGACAACCTGGTCTGGTCTTGAAGGAGTGTGACACGCTTGCCACAAATGGAAGGATGTACATAGGATATATGCATATACAAAGCTATAGAGGGCCAAAGAACTATGAGGGCCAAAGCACAACTCGCAGGCCGACCAAAAATAAGCACATATATATAGCTATTTACAGGAGGTTACACAATCTACAAGGTATATACAAAATTATTTATATTATCATACAAAGTATGCAAAGTATACACGAATGCTACTTTAAAATACAACTGCACAGAGGGAAGACAACCCTCTAGAAGAGCCGATCCACCAATGGGAGGCGATAGCAGAAATGAAACCAGAGACGAAAACCAAAACATAACAGAATTAAGTGAGACAAAAAGAAAGAAAAATAAGAAAACCAAAAACCAGAAAGAAGAGAGTCGAAAGGCCTGCTTGGAAACACGGGGGAGGTGGAAATGTAAGCACGGGAAGCACTCTGCAACTAGTTCACCTAGAACTGACCGCGAATGTACCACTGCTTACTAATTTTTGAATGTTGTTAATTACCAAAGCAATTTGCACTTAATCGCTCTGAATCACCCTAATCTCTCTAGCAATTTCTCTAAATGTTTTGATCGCGGTAAATGTGAAAATGATAGGTGAAACCAATTTATACCCTTAGGGTAAAATGTGTTCCATTCCTTCTGCAAACTCAAGAAAAGGCAAACCTCTGGACTCTGGACCTGGGGATCCCATGCAACCATACCTTCCAAGGAAAGAAGACATGATGATAGAGAATCTCAGAGTCTGGAACCCAGAGGACTCAAATAGGACGAACAAACTATGGGACCGGGTCCCGGTGGAAAAAGAAGAAAAGAACCAAAAATAAAACAACCCTTGCAGACACAAAGCCTGAAGGGAAACAAAGGAAACAAAATAAATCAAGAGAAAAGAAAAAGCGAAAAGGGGGACCCAACATTTTGCCTACAAAATGTAGGGACAGGCATGCAGGGCATAACAAATGGTGACTATCTGGGATGAATGCCTTATCACATTCGAGAACTTCAGAATCTCTGGTTAGCAAAATTGGAATTAATCTTTACCTGGAGCATTCTTCTTGCAAAGCGCGAAGCATGTGAGAAAATCAGACTCATCAATGACTCAATCTTTTGGCCTTTCGTCAGATGTGAAGTGTGTGCTTTGAAAGAAAACCAAGCCGATGACCTCTGGGAAAAGAAGAGAGGAGGCACTGAGTATGTTAAACTAAAGTCATCATATCTTGCACGTTTCCCCCGGGTACCGAAATTCTCTATTCTTCAGTTCTTTTCTTTTCTTTCTTTTCTGGAAGGGAAGGCGGTACTTCTTTCACTGTGAACCTTAAGCTTGGCTAATTTTAATGGTGGTACTCCTTTCACCTTGCCACCCACTTTTTAAATTTATGAATAGGAGAGAATGTTCTAGACCCAGCATATTTTAATGATTTTCAGACTTGGTCAACAACCAGTGCAAACGATCTGCCCTCAAGGTGTCCGATTTACTTGCTTCTTAAATTTTCTTTTAACTGATGTCTGGACTATCAAGATGTGAATCTGATGAAGATTACCCATAACATTTTACCATACTTACAAAATAACTCTAGAGCATAAACAAATTACGCTATGCTAACAATAGATTCTGAATTCACTAAAATGCACAAGGTACCGTTCCAAAGACTAGATGTTATGTGAAGCATACCTGTCTACAAGAAGAAGGCAACATGCTAGGAACGCGAAAAAAAAAAGAAAAAAAAAGAAAGCCAAAAACAAAGGAAAACATGAGAAGGGAAACGCAGTCCTGGGGGACGGCCGACCAAACTATTTACAAGGAAAAGGCACTCCAAAAAGAGCACTGCGGGGGGGATATTTACAAGCAAGGACTTTACATATGGTACAACTTTGGAAAAACTCATCACCTACCTCATTCAGAGTAGTGCTTGAGAAACTACCCATTGATAGGCAATGGGACCACTTCCCTGGTCATGGTATTGAGGCGATAAGTATTTTCCCTATAGATCTTAGATATCAGATATGGTTCGTGCCAGAGCCACTGAAACTTAGTGTGTTTTCCCTTCTTCTCTCGGGCTTTGTCCCACAAGAGGACCAAGTCCAAAATATGAAAGGCGTTATACTAGGCTCTTTAGTCAAACCATTGTTTTACTACTACTTGGTGATGTGCAAAATGTTTAAGGGTTCTGTCTCTTTGTTCCTCCATTCGCATTTGGTTCAGAAGCCGAACCTCCAAAATGTTATCCTGGTTGCTGAATTGCTACATAAACTATAGTACTAGGATCTATAAGTTGATGGGGAATACTAGATTCTAGCCATAAACTAGATGAAATGGGGATGTGCCCATGGCTTCCTTTATTCTGATGCGATCCACCAGAGGGTGAACCTAATCTTTTGGTGCCAGTCCTGGGGTTTTGGTTTTAATAGATGTTTGATCACCTCAAGTAGATTTTTATTGGTAGATTCAGCCACACCATTACCCTGGGGGTAGTAGTTGCTGGAGAACTTCAAGGTGACCTTTCTTTCATAGGTCCATTCAAGTAATTGCGCCAAATAAAATGCTGAACCATTGTCACACACTATAGCAAATGACATTCCAAATCGGGTGACTATGTTTTCTTCCAGGAATTTAATAACTACATTTGTCATGTTGTTTTTACAAGGAATCACTTTAGACCATCAGGTGAAATAATCGGTAGCAGTTAGAATGTACCGGTAGTTGGTAGATGAGTTGGGGTTGATTTCCCCAATAAAGTCAAATACCCATTGGGTGAAGGGTCTAGCTTCAAAGACTGGCTGCAAAGGCATAGCCGGGTTCTGCTCATGATGTGTCATTGTTTGGCAAGTATGACACCTCCTAACGTGAGTATAGACATCCTTAAAGATGCAGGGCCAATAGTATCCAGCCTAGAGGATCTGATGGGTAGTGGCATTAGTTGAGCCATGCCCGGTTCCAAATTTCCCATGAAATTCTTCAATCATTCTCGCAGCTTGGTCTCTATCAATGCACCGGAGGTATACCCCTTCATAGTTCTTGTGAAAAATTGTTCCATTTTTTATCATGAAGTGTGCGCTTTTTAGTCGCATGGCACGATGTTTGTTTGGGGGTAGCCCCTCCAGGAATCTGTTATTCAACAATAAGTATACCAAGTCAGTATACCACAGACCCTGAGTGATGGACTCCACTGTATAAGTTTGGCACTCGATGTCTGGAGTTCCTTCTGCCAGCACTCTACATAGTCCCTGGCCTTGAACTATCTTCATGGGTTACATTTCCAAATCATATTCTTGGAGGATGGCCATCCATTTCCCCTGTTGTTCAAACAATTCACTTTGCAGGAGCAGAGACTTAACAGCCCGGTCCTATGGCAGACCCTCCTCATCTTTCACACCTATTGCATCAAAGGAACCTGAAGTTCACAAAGCTACGGGCATGGTTAAAGCATCTACATCTTCTTTAGATAACACAAAATAACAAGCGGTCTTGGACAGGCTTACAAAGGAGAACCAACGAAAGCTAAATTCAAACATGTAGAGATATCCCCAGAACAGTATGGAAAAGGATATGATCTCCTCAAGAAAATGAGATACAAAGGAAAATGACCTCTAAAAGACATAGGAAGAGAACTTATTGAACCTGTACACATGGAATTCAAGAATACTAGAGATAAAACAGTCCACTGGGTTTTAATACTAAAAGTAACAAACGTGCTTCGAAAGACAGTCTAGCCTCTGACAAAGGGAGTGATGAAACAAATGAGATAGTACTAGAGCCATGGCCTTATGAAAGGTTATTACATGTTGGCACAAAGAATCCCAACTATCAAGGAGAGCGCTATGTACCCAGCTTTGAGGTACCACAAGATATTGACACCCCCTTTGTTAGCACAACCTCCCATTCAAGAGGTAGGAGGCTCAACAATAGATGATTCAGAGATACCCATGATAGAAATAGCTATAGAAAGCACACCCCAATGATAGGATTTACATCCTAACTAGGTGAAATTGGTCATAGTTTCGCACGTTCTTGATCTACCACACTTTGATCCACAGGTAGCGAACCAGGTACATCAAATTACCATTGTTGAATACTTAAATAGATCTAATGATGAGGTCATTGAATCTCATGATTATGAATGGGATGAGCTATCTATCACCATAGAATATATTGAAATAGATATGATTCATATGTTTGCAGCTCCCTTGGCTCCTCGTGAAAAGTCTAACACTACTCCCAACAACACTGATAATCCTGAAGCAGAGGAAGAGTTCCTTCTCCCCATCATGGATGGAGAGACTGGTGATTTCCTAAGTCTAGAAGAAGTTCAAAGGCGACAAGAAAGAAACCTCCTTTTACAAAGAGATGAAGATGATAGTTCCACTAATGAGTCACTAGAGTTTGGTCCGCATATAACTAACAACGACCCTTTTTATGACGATCTCACTCTTATTGATCTAAACATTGAAGAAATTAACTTAATAGAACATGTCATGTCATTTAATGGTCTTGATGCTAACGCAATGTTGTCCTTTCCATAGTCTAATTCTTTATCTTTGATACACCCAGACCTAATTGATTGGACTAGTATAGATCCTACATCTATCCTTGCCTTTCCCAATGACTACACCCTGGCTTGTTATCTCAATGCTTGTAAACCTTACCCTTCTTCCACTAATGCAAGGAGTGAGAACATGTCACAGGAGGATATCAGGTTTCTCAGTCAAAAATTGAAAAATAAAAAGAAAAAGGGGACTGACAGTGAAAACCACGTTGTGGCAGTGTCAGATCCTAAAATAGTAAAATCAAAAGATGTATCCGATGGTGAAAACCTCTTAGAGGCACCAAAGGATGAGATTCTTGATATCCTCCTCGAGCACTTTTAAGAAAGGTCTTCAGTTCTGATCAAACCAACACTGCCAGTTAACTTGGGCACTGCTAAAAATACTCAAATAGTACACCTAGCACAATCTCTGTCTGAAGAGGAAAAGACAGAGTTCACCGAGTTCCTGAAAGAGAAGAAGATCAACTTTTCATGGTCTTATACATATATACCTAGACTAGATCCTAATCTAATCATGCACCACTTATCTATAGCTCCCGGGATCAAGCTCGTTGTTGACGGGGTTTTGATGCCCGGGTCCGCCAACAGTCATAAGTTATCACCAGGTACTGGGGGTACCGACCAACTCCGCCTGCAAAGACTATCCGAGTAAGTTAGATTCCCCAGGCCTCCAAGCACTTGGGTGTCGGGTCACGATGGTGCAGGGCTTGGTTGGGAGAAGTGACTATTTTCGAGGGGGATAGCTGGTTTCTTCAACTCATTCCCTCCGGAGATTCAATCAGGTGAGGTTTCTCCAAGCATTCTACACTTAACAAATAAAATGAAAAAGATCCTGCAGGGTCAGAAGTACTTCATCTATCTATAGTTATGTTTAAACATTCACAACATCGATAATTCTCTGATATACTACACTAAATACCGAAGAAATACACAACCATCATTTAGTATTTTATCAGTAGCAAGAGAAAAGAGGTCGTTAATCTACTTGACATATCAGAGCAGGAGACATAATGAACATGAAACATAAAATACCATTAACTCAGAAGTTTGAATGCCAACAACATCATTGCAAAGAGTTCTCCCTTCTTCATTAATATTTCTTCCAGCGAGCACTGGTGTGTGATACAATGGTGGCTCCAGGGGAGCGTCTAACTATTGGGAAGTGAAATAATGGAGCATTGAGCTCTGCAACTAAAATGAAAAATCACTTTTCTATTACTATAGACAACAAAATCATCAATTTTGCCGACCCTTGGAAATGGGCCGAACTTACTATTTATACACATCTTCATCTAACCCTAAACCTAACCCTATTTTACATCATGTTACAATAAAATACAATATCTTGGGGCTGGTACTACCTGCGCCACCCTACAAAAGACCTTGAGACGGAATAGGTAGATGACATGTCAGAAGAATAAGACAAGAAGGTAGAGTGGAAGAATCGGCCTTGAGAAGAGAGCCAGGAGAGAGAAGGAAGAAATGATATCCCCGAGGATCGAGGCTACATGCCTCATAAATGGAAAATGCAACGCCCTGTCTCCAATGTGCCAGGTGTACCTCTGAAGCGGTGCCTCGAAAAGACCATCTGTCAGAAAACCAACTATTGATCCGACGTTCCTTGATGTAGCCAACTAACTTTTGATAGCCTTTATTAACCACTTTTGAAAGTGACCAGTTAGCCTCGGGGACCAAGACACGGATCACTTGAAAGAATACAAAATTTAGGATCCTGGACTCCGGGATCCGGGAACTTACGTTTTGAAAGAATAAAGAATACAAAATGTTTGGGTTTTCTCTGGCCTCTGGAGAAAATTTATTGTTGCCTGTTGTCATTGAATATTTGGAGAAGGAAGGAGATTCCATCCTCGTCAATTTCTCTAAGGCAGGACCATCGGTACTTAGCCGCCTCAATTTGTTCTCCAAGCTCCGGAACATTATCTTTGAACTCGTCGACCATTTTTGTTGCATCATGACCACTAAGGATCATGTGAGTTTGCCTTGTCATTTGGGTCCCGTCCAGTGCCTCCGAGGATTGGTATTTGGATTACATTAATTCATCAAATGTTCCCAGGACGTATTCCTCCGGAGTGCATGTATCGATGTTGAATGGGTCAGCCCCGGAGACCTTTGCTACAAATGCCTTGTACATATTTGAAGAATATTGCACCATGTTGACTTTATCATGTAGAGCCCCTACCAGTTGCTTGAGTACCTCCAATGTGAGGTCAAGTCTAGAGTGTTGGGTCCTCACGAAGTTAAATGATTCTTCTCCCAGAATCCCAAATTCGGAGACCATCTCTTCCCCGAGGTTGAGGAGCTCTTCCAGCTCTACCTTCCAAGCCTCGTAGTTTTCCATGTCACCCTCCCATATATTAAGAATAGTTTATGCCTGATGCAGAACATGTCGTGCCGCATACAAATCTGGGAGGGTGGACACTAGGAAACGCTAGGTGTTTCCTATTTGCAGAGAGACCCTCTCATCGACCACTTGGGCCTTCTTCTTCATTGCTCGTAGGGAGTCAATGTTTCTCTATGGTAATAGTGCATGGGATGTGGAGGCCTCCAGGGGAATAGCACTAATAGGCCTGGCCAGCTCAGTAAGCAACCCCATGAGGTTCGCTGTCTTTTCCTTTTGTTCTTTGAGCCTTTGGGCGTCCTTTTCATATCTGGCCTCCATCGTCGTGGCCGCTTCTTTTAACAGGCTTACTTCACCCTATTTACCTCTCTTTCCCAGTGATATCTCTGTGATATCATAATCTTTGGCCTCTGCCATCACCGCATCGGTGTCTGGGGGAGGTGTTCCAACAATGATAACTGTTTCTCCACCCAGCCTGGTTCGAAGAGTATGAACCATCCAGGCTTTCTTGGCCTTTGGTGGCTCCTAGACCTGCACCATCATCTCAGCTAGAGAGAGGTGAGCTCTTGGGGTGGACAGGGCCTTTCTCTTCTTTCTCTCCACTAACCACTAAGGCAGCAGGGATGGCTTGTTTGCCAGAGTCTGTTCCTTTAGTTCTTCCCCGGTGGCCTGTTGTTGTTCCTCCTCAGTGGTGTGGGTCTCACCCGCCCCTTTTTCTTTATCTTGGGCCTGATCAGGAACATTTCCCCGATGATGTTTGTCTCTTCTACCTTTTTCTCTGTATCTCCAGCTTCGCTGGGGCCTTTGTCAGCTACCCCAGGGGTTTCCTCCTCTTGTTGCTCTTGTTCTTCGGCCTCAGTCGTCGAGATCTCTTCTTCTTCTAATGCATCCTTTGGAAACAGGGGAGGTACAGGGCCAAGATTCAGCGTTTGTGCCACGGTTATTACCTGCCCAAATTTTGCTCCGGGGAGGGGCGCTTAGAATGTGGTGGCTAAGGTTACGGTTGCTCCCGTAGGTTCGGTTCCCTCAGCATGTGACGCTTGTTCACTCTATTTTTTCTGGTCCACCCCCATATCTTTCCTCTCTAGAGCTTTGGAGGTGGCTTCCTGCTCTATTTCCTTTTCGGGTTCCATTGGCCCTTCCTTCCCTTGCACAGTTCTCTATTCCTCAGCTTCTTCTTGTGCTGGGACCTCAAACTCCAGTTCAATGCCCCCCTGTAAGTTATTGAATTCATCAGTTGCAAAAAATCATCAAACTCATCCTATGGGGGAGGGTTACTCGGGACATCGGCAAGCTCCGCTTCTTTCTCTGGCTCCAAGGAGTTAGAAGAAAGGATTTCAACTTGTGGAGCCTGGGGCATCCCTAGCTCTAGCTCTTTCTTAGACTTAGGGTCAAGCCTCCTTCTCCAGGTAATCAAGGGTGGGCCCGTGTCCCTTACTGCTGCTTGCTCCACCAGATCCACCCCTGTTGCCTTAACCATTAAGGCTACTAGTGAAGGGGAGGATGGAGGATGAACAGGTCCAGCCATGAGCACCGGGGTAGCCAGCTGTGTGATTAGGTTCTCCCTCATTTGCTAGGAGGCTGCTACCAATTTCCTTATTTGTTCTTTAATGGGGACTTCTTGCACAGGAGGAGTTGTATCTATCCCTTTTCCTTTATCCAGTCTCTGTGAAGAAGTCCTGGCCCCCGGGGTTTCTTTTGGTACTGGCTGGGTTGCTCTACGGACACTCCCGGGGCACATCCTTTTGAAGTAAGCGTGGCTATGCTCGACCACCTCATGGGTGAATTCCTCAATGGTGGACCCCTCCTGGGCATCCTATTTTACTGGTGGGAAAGCCAATGTATCGATGCCCTTTGCTTTGTACTAGGGATCGATCGTGGAGCCGGCGTCTGAGAAGTCCTCCGGGAATCTCTGGAGCTTCAATCTTTCCATGTCCTCCTGAAAGTCTTCCCAAAATTCCTCCATGTGGTATTGATGGGGCTCTAAAGCCTAGGGAAGTGTCATTGCAATCTTGCCATGCAGATCAAAATGCTTCCGCGCCAAGTAGAATTCTGCCAAGTTGTAGCTTTTCAGCTCATTGTCTACTTCTTTGGCGGTGGCCAGGCTGCATGAATAATTTCCACAAGTGATTGGGAATGGAATATTGGTCACCTTCTTTAGGGCAAAGAAGGCATGCAGCTCCATTATCTGCATGCAGAATTCTAGGAGGA
Organism: Thuja plicata; assembly: GCA_018584345.1. Lineage (NCBI taxonomy): Eukaryota > Viridiplantae > Streptophyta > Pinopsida > Cupressales > Cupressaceae > Thuja > Thuja plicata. The sequence continues at coordinate 54,194 of MU226707.1, forward strand.
CTATCTTGTCCCCGTAGTGTTTAGACAACAAGTAGGGTTTCCCGGAGAAGCCAGTCACCCTTATATATGTATGTTGCCGGTATTGTATGTAATAGTGTCTGTAAATCCAGACCAAATTCATCACCTCCATAGACAGGCGGTATCTTGCATTCTAGGTGGGGGTGAGCAGGTGGTAGTAAACGAACGCGTCGTTTACTCTGCAGAAACTGGGGAAACTGGCCTCCCATTGAATCTGTGGGAAGTAGTCCCAAGGGGCCTTTTGATCCGAGCTGAGCTTGAGTACACCATCTATGAGTAGCCCATGGGTGTGGGGCCTCCGCTATGCTAGGGCCCAGAAAACATAAGAAGTCATGTAAAATTTCTTCTTCTTGGCCAGTTGGAGGAACTGGGAGTCGACGTGGTTTGAGATTATATCCGCCCAGTCGAAAAACTCCCTGGTTGTACTTATGCCAAGAAAGAAGTAGTACATCCACCCAGAGAATTCTCAGGCATGCTGTTTCTCGAAGACCTGGCATAGTGCTATTATCCCCATCTGGATGCTCTCTTTGAATTCTGATCTGGGGATCTCTAGCCTCATTCTCTTGGGGTCCCTCTTCGGGACTTTGAGGAAATTGTTGTTCATATAGATGAGGGTTGCCTCCTCCAATTGCTTGAATTGGGCCAAGGCATCAGACCGGGTGACCACGTTCAGCTTAGCAAATTGAGGGATTCCCAAGCTCCTCTAGAAGGTATCAGGGTCGAGAGACACTAGAGGAGTGGGGTACCCTGTTGGCTCTGGTGGCACGAGCATGACAGCCCAAACAGATGGGTTGTAAAGAGCCGAGAGTGTGAGAATAAGCTCCAGTGACTGCATCAAGCATGGGAAGAAAGATGCTTTTAGGATCCTAGAGTTACCAATTTTGATGGCCAAAGGATCTCTGGCCTGTCGTTGAATGTACATCACTTTGACCAAGGCCTGCATTTCTGGCCATGTTCCGACGCTAGTGTCGGTAAAAAGATGAACCTTGGACTCAATCTTTGAGTCCACGATGACTCTGTCCTTAACGTATTTTAGGGTCAAAGGAATATTTTCTAGAGCCTTCTCCATTTTGGATTTCACTGACGCCCTGGTGCTTGTTGTAGATGAAAGTTCCAAACTTCCGGGTGGTGAGGATGCAGATGCTTCAGACATATTTGAAAGTATACTCCGAAAGCCTGCAAGGAAAAGAGACCATCAGAATGCATTAATAAATAAATACTCCAGGGTTTGGAGATCTTACCACCATGGTGTTTGCTTTTCCTGAAAAGTTAGTTTCGTTCAAAAACTCTGAAAAGCACACATACATATCATGAACTTAGGAATTTGATTGACCATCTGGGTCTGGGAATTTTATCACATTTGGTAAGGACATGGGATGGGTGATGGTACGAGACCTGGAGCCTAGAGAAGTAATCGTATGTAAAGATGTGCAAAAAGGAAAACTGTCAGACCCACGTGGGCGCCACGTGGGTGAGTAATAAATAGGAGTTATGGCGATGACGACGGAGCCAACTGTCTGAATGCGCGAAAGGTGAAGTCCACTTGGATAGTTTTAAATGCACGCATGGGACATAAATGAGGGCTAGGCTGGTTTAATGGAGGAGAGAGAAAACCACCTATTTGAAACCGGTCAAGAGTCAAGTTTCAAATAGGTGGTATTCTTCTCAGAATGAGCTTACAGATGAAAAACCAGTGACATGTGTAACATGGTGACCTTGCAAAGCTTTCTGACAGGATACACAGAAGATATACATTAGGGCTGAGGGATATACACACACAGAATGGAGGGATATACAACAAATATATACTAAATTTACATATATACACCGCATTTACACATATATACATCGCAGAACGAATATCTTCAAGAAACCAGGCAAAACATAGAATATCTACAACTTCCTACACTATTTATAGACTAAACTACACCCACATAGAGGGTGGACAATCCTCTGGCAGAGCCGACCCACCAACGGGCGGCAAAACCAGAAAGAAACAAAAATGAACAAAACAAAAGAAAAAGGCAAAGACAACCAAAAACAAAGGAAAACAACGATACCAGACAGAAGGAAAATGGAAGGGAGAGGAGGCACCAACCTGAGAATGCAGAAAGGAGAAGAAGAAGCCTCTATGGAAGCTCTGTAATAGCTACAACTACCAAATGATCACAATCAGCCACCGCAAACCACTTACAGTCGCTCGAAAATGATGGAAGTATTTAGCACTGGAGTATCGTTAATTTGCTGTAAGTCACTCTAAAATCGCTCTGATTGCTTAAGTGTTTAAATCGCAGTAAATGTGAAAATGATAGGTCACTTCTATTTATACCCATGGTAAAAATCAAGCCACCTTTCCATCCACAAACCCCAGACAGACAGGCCTCCGGACTCCAAGCCCGGGGATTCCCTGCGATGATATCATCTTAAGGAAAGAGAACATCGTGGCGAAGAATCCTGAAGTCCAGAGTCCGGCTCTCGACAAAGGATGACAAACTCTAGGATCGGGGTCCCGGAGGCACAAGAAACCAACATAACAAAGCACAACCGTGGGGAAGAAAACCCTGGAGAAAGAAAACAAAAAGAAGACAAAAAAAGACAAGGAAAGAACAAAAAGCTAAAAACAAACAAAAAAAAGGGGGACCCAACATTTTGCACACAAATTGTAGGGACGGGGATGCAGGGCATAACACTCATGAAACAAAAACTTAGAAAGATGCATCCTCATGTTGCATTGCTAGTAAAAGTGGAGCTAGAGAAATTGTTGATAGCTAGATTTATCAGAGTCATTGCCTATGCTGGATGGATCTCCAATGTGGTCCTAGTATCTAAATTTGATTAATCTATCAAGATATGTACGGACTTTAGAGACTTAAACAAAGAATATCCGAATGATGACTTCCCGCTACCTAACATTGACATGATCATATACCTCATAGCAGGCTACCAAATGTATTCATTAATGGATGGTTTCTCAGGCTATAATCAGATAAAAATTGCCCCTGAGGATCAAGAGAAAACTGCATTTACATGTGCATGGGGAACATTTTGCTAGAACGTCATGCCATTTGGGTTAAAAAATGCCGGCGCTACATATCAAAGAGCAATGACTACTATATTCCATGATATGATGCATAAAAACATGGAAGATTATGTGGATGACACCTTAGCTAAATCCAAAGAAAGGATTATTCACATCGCTGACTTAAGAAAAATATTGGATCGTATGGAGCAATTTCAACTCAGGCTCAATCCAAAGAAGTGTTCCTTTGGGGTCCAATCAGGAAAGATCTTAGTGTTTATTGTTTCAGTAAAGGGAATTGAGGTAGATCCTGCAAAGGTCAAAGCTATTCTAGACATGGCCCCTCCCCACAACATCAGTCAAATGAGGACACTACAAGGGAGACTTCAGTCGATCAGGAGGTTTATGTCACAACTTGCTGATAGAGCACAACCCTTTACCAAATTATTACATAAAGATGTCACCTTCAAATGGGATGAACACTATGAAGCCAACTTCAGAGAATTAAAAGGGCACTTAGCCACTCCTCCTATTCTTATGGTACCTATTCATGGAAATCCATTACTCCTCTATATTTCAGCTACCGCTACATCACTAGGAGTATTGCTCGCACAGGAAGATGAAACAAAGAAAGAAAGAGCTATCTACTACATTAGTAGAACTCTGGTCTCCTATGAGCTCAATTATAGCATTATTGAGAAATCATGCTTAGCAGTCGTCTTCGCATCCCAAAAATTGAGACACTACATGCTCTCTCATACAGTAAGGCTTATTGCTAATATTGATCCTCTAAAGTACCTTTTGAGCAAAACAACATTAACAAGACAATTAGCAAAATGAATCCTCATTCTAAGTGAATTTGGCATTGAGTATGTGGATAGGAGATTTATTAAAGGACAAGTCCTCGCTGATCAACTAGTTGATTCACCACTTCAATATGATGAACATTTAAAGGTTGAATTCCCAGATGAGACAATCATGCATCTAATGGAGTATCCCTGGAAAATGTACTCTGATCATTCTTTCACACAACAAGGCTCTGGGGCAGGAGTTCTCTTTATAATTCCTCAAGGTTACAAGATACCCAAGTCTTACAAATTGATGTTCCCATGCATGAACAACATTTCAGAATATGAGGCACTGGTCAATGGTCTTAAGCTTGCCATAGAGTGGAAGATTGTAGAGTTACATGTGTACGGTGACTCCCAGCTCATTATCAATCAAGTTAATGGAGATTACCAGAAAAAAGATGAAAATTTGATACCCTATAGACAACTGGTTGATGACTTGAAGAAATACTTTGTCTTCATCACATTCCAGCATATACCTAGAATGGAGAACAAAGATGCAGATGCTATGGCTACCTTGGCGCCCATGTTACAACTAGAGGAACATAAATTCTGCTATGATTTCTTGGTGGAAGAACTCTCCTATCCCACCTTTGATACCCCTGAATACCAAGTAATCTATGCTTTGAACACCCTAGACCAATCTTGGTATACCAATATCATTTCTTACCTTACTAACCAAACCATCCCTAATGATCTATCCCAAAATGAGAAAAGAGCCTTGATTAGGACAACATCACGTTATGTCCTCATAACTAATAACTTATATAGAGGAGGTATCGACGGTATGCTTCTTAGATGTTTAGAACTCGACGAGTCTAATCACGCATTAAAAGAAGTCCACGAAGGTGTATGTAGATCACATTCAAACGACTTTTCACTAGCAAAGAAACTACTCAGAGTAGGCTATTACTGGCCTACTATGGAGAAAGATGCTATTCAGTTTTCCAAAACATGTCTTAAATGCCAGACACATGGAAATATCATCCATGCTCCTGCCAGAGAACTTATACCTTTCATTACACATTGGCCATTTCAGCAATGGGCCTTTGACTTGGTTGGACAAATATATCCTAATTCTTCAAATGGACACAAGTTCATCATTGCAGCCACTGAGTATTTTATGAAGTGGGTCAAGGCTGTGCTACTAATCAAAGCCACTAGCAAACAGGTGGCTATGTTCATTCTGAACTACATTATCTGTAGATATGGGATACCCTCTTCAATTGTAACAGACAATGGGGGCCAATTTAAAAATCAAGACATTGATGACCTTTGTGAACTGTTCCACATCACTCAACACTTCTCCTCAATCTATTATCCTCAAGGTAATGGACAGGCTGAGGCATCTAATAAGAATATTCTCAAGATCCTACATAGAACTGTAAGTCTGGCAGAGACTGGCATCTACAACTAAATCCGACACTATGGGCCTATAGAACAAGCATCCGAACACCAATTGGAGCCACATCATTTTCCCTAGTATATGGCAGTGAAGCAATACTACCTATTGAGGTTGAAATCTCATCTTTGCGGATAGCTTTATAAGGTTTTGTTACTGATGAGCAGTACTGCATTGATAGGGTGAATTCTGTAGAGCTACTAGATGAGCGCAGACAATAGGTGTTCGATCATCTGAAGGTGTACCAAGCATGTATGTCCAAAGGCTACAACAGGAAGGTCAGACCATGAAAATTTGAAGTGGGGGATCTTTTCTTAAAGGAGAATCCTAAGAACCAGCCCAACAGAGAACATAAAGGAAAATTTGAACCTAGCTGGCTGGGACCTTCTGTTATCACTGCTACTTTTAGAACTAGAGCTTATCAATAAGCTACACCTGAGGGAGATGTTCTTCCAGATCCTATCAATACTCTACATTTGAAGCGGTTCTACGCTTGATGTTCAGCTAGCAAATCCTGTACAGTAAATAGTTCTTAGAAAATACCAAAAACATTCAGAAAATTGATCCTGAAGAAAATCCAAAAACAGTGGAAAAAGTCCTGAAGAAAGGTATCCTTGGTGAAAACCTGGCAACAGGCGCCTTGATACTAGAAAAAAATTCAAAAAAGCAAAAATAACAAAAATTTTGAAAAAGAGAAAAGTGCCATGATGAGAACTTGGTAAAACAGGCATCTTGGTAGCAAAAAGAAAGGAAAGATCTTGCCAAGTGGTGAAAACATAGCAATCAGGCGTCACTTGTATTATGCGCTCTACCTATCAATACATTTTTGACACTAAGCCTTCATGATTACACCTGTGCTAAGAGTTGAATTTGTTTCCTTACGAATATATTATCCTTGCTTGGGATTTGTCTACATCTCTTTCTTAGGGAACACATCATTCTACATTAGGGACTTCTTGATACTTGCACTACACTGTTACTTTCACGACACAAGGATGACACAAACATTTCACTAACATGAACGGTGTTCCTATGAACCACCTTGGATTGCAAATAGGAGCAAGGTTATACACAGACATGGAACACACATTTGCTTGATTTACAACTTTTTGATTGTTGAATCTATACTGCACTTGAAAAATCAATCAATAGTATTTCTCAATACTACCTAAACATAGTTTGGTATTGGTTTGATTGTGACTCTTTCATGTACCCATGTTGTTTTCACTGGGGGCATCTAAGCAGTTATGAATTTTATTTGATTGATTCACAATTGATAGTTGTTATGTCTTCCGAGCTACTCCATGACGTCTGAGCAAAGACAAAGAGTCGCAAGGATAGGGGGCATAACATTTTCTTGGTTTTATGCGTATGGTGATTGTTCCAAATGATCCTATACATTTTGCCTAACTTGGATGTTTATAGTAAGAGCTTCCAACATGAGTGGATAGTTGCATATATCTTGATCTTTGTTATGTGTAAACTACGGTGAGGTTGAAACAATTTCCTTGTCTGTTTTCTAATTCAGGTTCTCACTAAGGTATACGAAGCATAATGTGCCCAAGGATATGAATTTTCAAGGTCATTATGGGTTCAATATCTTGCCTTACACAGAATCTGATAAAGTAAAAGGAAGGTGGCTATCTTGTCATCCTGGCTTCTATGCCTTGATGCCTAAGTCTATTTTCGACATTTCAATAAAACATAGTATTCATACTTTCATAATATCAGTGGGTATTAGTGATTGTTGTGCTATCCGGTGGTATCCATTCCAAAAGCACCCAATGATGATAAAATGTTACAATATTTGCAAATCAGTGGTAGTCTTAAGAGTCTGCATATAGATGCATTTAGAGATTGCATGATGCCTTTTAAAAGAACAACATAAGGATTTGAGCTCAAACTCCTTTCTATTTTTAATTCATTTGGAATCCAAGATATTTACATACCCATGCTTCCCGAAATCTTTGATCAATCGAGAACAAAATTGAACTCACCTTTTTAAAACGTAATTAACTTGGTACCTGTGTGTTTTCTCAAAACACACCTTCATTTCTTCACTTCTTCTAATCTGTTCTTTCATTCCCTTACTCGATCATTGCAAGTGATACATCATTTCAACAGAGGGATTTTATTCTTTTTCCTTCGATTTCATTCTTGAGGGGGCATGATCACACTATTATCAATCAAATTTTTTCTCGAAACTGCATTAAAAATGACTTCATTATCAAATAAACTAGGGTCATGACAGTTTTCTTGACTAAGTTAGGGTTGTTGGATAGAAAGATTTGGTTCTCATAAGCTGGATATCTTGTTTTTCCTCATTTTAAAAGATTCTTACTAAGCTCCTCGCAGCTTCATATTGACTTTTGGATGAAAACCAAGTTCTGAAACAATATTATCAATCTTTGGACGACAACCAAGTTCAGAATTGGTATATTTAAGATCTTTTATTGATCTTTGGATGAAAACCAAGTTCAAAATTAATACTATCAGTTTATTTCGATCAAGTGCGAGACTGATCTCATTAGGCATTTCATTCGATCGTGAGTGAAATTCTCACTCTTTCTGAAGTCAACATCAAAAACTTTCTTTGAATCAATGCACTGCTCACACATCAATTTAAAGAGGGGCGAATGTAACCACTTGGATTTGGTCTTCTCTGACCATAGACCTTATTTTCCCTAAGTGTGATCATACCCCCAATTACTCCTAGACAACTCTTCAATCGACTGGCATAATTCATTCGAATCAGATTTAATCTCCCAAGTGATCTAATCACTAATTTACATTAATCACTTTAGCCAATTCAAACCAATCAATGCAATTCAATAAATTCAAATCAATACCTGGCTAAGGTAATTAATTTAAAGGGAATTAATGAAATCCTAATTATACTTCATCACTTGCAAAACAATCCCCTAGCCTAATTTATTCAATTTGGCTATAGTCCTAATTAATTATTACAAAGCAACCAAAAGCTTAAATGATTAATTAAATCCCTATTATTGAGTGAATATGTTATAACAACAATTCATTTCATTAATATTCCCTCAAACCTAACCAATCTCAACTATCCAACCATGAGTTCAAACTCATCCCAACCCCTTCTCACATGCTAATTCTTCTTAATTAGCTAATTAACCCTAATTACCTAATCCCCCTCCACTCATTCTCTCTCCTCCCATCTCTATCTCCTTAATCACATCCCTTAAGCCTTAAACCTAATCCTAAGCTACCCTCAAGCTTGTCACATTCCATTAAGGTGTGATTAGGAATTCAACCCTCCCCCTAAAGTCAAAGTTGCCAGGCTTGACTCTAAACCCTCACCCATGCTTCTTAAACCCTCACCCATACCTCATTAATGCTTTCATAAATGAAGCATTAATGGCTCTTACACTTTCTCTTCCACACTCCTCATTAATGAGTCTTACACCCTCATTAATGGCAGCCCTTCCAGAGTCTTCTCCCCTTACTCCATTTCTTCTATAAATAGGATGGATTTTGAGCTCAAATGGCCCTGAAATTGGAAGTATTTTATTGTTTTGTTGTAATGATCCTAATTTTGAAGAGTTGAAAGCATCCTTATGCTGCCCATATTTGGAGAATTGAAGGAGAAATCTCATGTTGCTCATGTTTTAGGGATTTTCATAGTGCTTTCTAGCTTATTTCTTAGTCATATTGTTATACTCTTCATTTCTAGAGCTAGAATGCATGTTTATGAATCATTTCGCATACTTTTCATTTAAATCTTCCATTCTTAGGTTGTATTGGTCACTGAAATATGCATAATCTGAGGGCTATTATGTCATTTTTCATACTCCTCCTAGATAGGAAGCAATAGATCAATTTTGGTGATTGCTATGTTTGCTAACCCCTTGTTTTCACTAAGGCAATGATTTATTGAGGTGTTGTGTCTCTTAACAAGTACAAAAATCACACACACAACCTATTAATAAGAACCTTAGCCAAATTGACCTACAAAGTAAGGGAAAATTGGTAAACTCAAATAGTTTTAGTAGTCATAAGAAGCTCTAATATTATGGTCTCATATGCACGACATAAATAATGGCTTAGTTTACATGAAAATGATAAAAAAGGAAAACATACCACGGGGTGTTGTTGAACCTTGAACCTTGAACTAGGCTAGTTCAAGATTCAAGTTCAACCATCAAGAGGAACATGCAAAGGACAGGAAATAATCATAGCGACGCTAGCTCGAAAAAGATTATAAGGTCATTTTTGAAAGAAATGAGTTAATAAATAACAAGCAAAAATTAAGGGATAGCAATACTGTAGTTAGTGAAGGTTGTGGGTTTCATCCCCATCGTAGTTTTTTCATCTAACCAGGGATTTTTGTGTTACCAAAATCATGGTGTTATGAGTTCTATTTCTTAATATTTTGATCTTATGGTTTTATAAGAATTATATTACTTTCATTTCAAAGTTACGAACTAGGTAATCAGTAAGCAACAGTATATGGTTTAATAAGGGAATGTGGTTAGAAAGTTTTTAGTGGTACTGATTCACCCCTCCCCTCTCAGTCCCAACTTTCCATAGTTATTCCAACAATTGGTATCAGAGCTCGTACTCTTGAATTAATGGTTTTATTACCTGAGAGTTAAAGATCATAGTCATGGAAAGTTACAGGCAATCTAAAAGGATTGATGGTCTTGAATTTGAGTTGGAGAGTGCACGAGAGTTAATAATAGATCTGAGAAAGAAACTTGAGAAGCCTCTGAGGATAAGAAGGAAACTATATGATGAAATGAAGGTTACACAAGAACAAGTTGATACACTTGAGACAAAATCTGAAGGAAGCATGACGGATGAATCTGAAACTGCTATAAGAGAACTATTTGAAAAGAATGATTCACTTACCAAGCTGTTGGATTTGATGAAGAAAGATCTTGAAGCTAATAGTATAAGAATGACCAAATTGATTGAAGGTAAAAGAATAGCTAAGGATGAAAAGAGAATTGCAGAAGATGACCAAAGACAAGTTGAAATCAGGCTAACTGAGAAAGATACTAAAATCTTAAGGATGACCCAAATTCACTATAATATGACCGACCAAATTCTGAATGCAAATGAGGACTATACACGAAAGGAATTTAAGAACCAAGCACTGAAAGCTAAGATTGAAAGAATGGACAAAAGATTGAAAGTTGAGAAGGGTGGAAATGAATACTGAGAAGAAATGAAGATGTATTGAAATCATTGGACAAACATGTTTAGAATTAGAAGCACCTAAATGAATGATCATGGATTGGATTCAATGAGAAAAATACTATCGAGAAAGGAGAATCATCTAATGCATAGACAGATCAAAGTACTGTTCCTCCACTGAAACTAAAGAAGCCAAGCTGTAACTATTGTGGGAAGCTTGGACACACTGCTAATTTTTGCAGAAGAAGAAAAGGTAAAGCACTGAATACACCTAAATTTGATGGTTATTTCTTTAGATGTAATAAGTATGGACATCAAGCTTTTGACTGTAGAACCAACCTTACTAACAACACAAGGAAACCTAAGTTTGATGGTTACTGCAAGAATTGCAACAAGTACATGGTCACAAGACTGAAGAGTGTAGAACAAAGAAAAGAAATGATATGTGGATGCCTAACCAAGATAATGTAAATACTAACCAAAAAGGCACATCTATACCATGGGATTATAATACAAGGACTTCATGTTTATCTTGTGGAAGATACAGAAACAATGTTGTAAATTAATTATTGATGCATGGAAGGAATAACAGAAGATCGTGGAGGATCCCTGACATGACATGTTTCCACTATCATAGGGTAGGACACCTAGCGAGCAATTGCATATACAGAGGAGATGCACCAACTGAAGATTAATCTACAAAGAGTGCACCATCTACTGTCGAACAAATCAGAGAACAAATGAACAAAACTTGGAGGATAAGGAGTTAGGAAGATGGAACATCATTTGGAACCATAGACAACACCATCTCTACCGAGTCTGGTACACGGAGCTCCACCTAAATGGTGAGAGGTATGTAGGAAATGGATGCTTATTATAAATATTACTTCAGTTCCTAGGCATTAGAGTTAAGATCCATAACTGCATATCAAGATGCATTTGGATAAGTTGTGAAATTTTGGTTGAAAGTTGTAATGTGTGGTTGTTTTGTTTGTTCAGTTAAGAAAAGTAACTATGTTGTTGGTATAAAGGTAAAAGGGACTCGACAAGCACATTTAATGCAAATAATTAAAGCCGTTGGAAACCCTAATCAAGGAAAAGCTATAAATAGGTCAATTTTTTATTCATTTGAACCTAACATTTTCGAAGAGCATTTAAGCACACTACAGAGTGATCATTCCGTCGAGTAATCAAAGCAATTTCGAGGTATTTATAAATCTTTGTAAGAGCATTGTGAGACATTTATGTGATAATTGGTTATGCTGAGTTGTGTTTACAAAGCCGTATTTTATCAAGCATACTCTAGTTTGTTCAATCGTTACATTTGAAGGTAATCATGCCACCGAGGATGCAATACTAGTACTAGTGAAGAATGTCGAATCTAAATGTCCATAAATTATATTAAATTATTAAAAAAATTAATATAATCTCAAATACGTTTCTATAGATGAACCTAATAAAACCTATCAAGCTCAACACATGTGGCCTTCTCAAGACAAGAAAAAATGATGGTTAAACAGTAGATTATATAGGTCAAGATAAACCAATTTATGAGGTGTCTTTTCATTCGAGACAATGAAATTATGCACCCATCGTTAAATTCTAATAGAGAAGCAAGACTTTACCATAAATCATTACTTGAAAATGGCTTTAGAATAACTGATCTGAACAAAGCGAGGAGAAAACAAACCTTCTTATAATTTTATATTTTTTTTTGACTTTTTGTTTAATTTAATTTAATTTTGGCTTTCTAAAATGCTGATAAAAGCACGGAGCATGTTTCTCTTGACTCTTCACAAGCCCTTTCGCGCTGTCAGCATTACACCTTTCAAACTCAACGCTGTCCTACCTTTCTCATTTATCATTTATTTTTTCCATCCATGGTTGCTACTCGAGATCAGTTAGTTTACCTCCAATGATGATGTGCATTGGCCATTTATGTACTTAAATGCTGCCTCACTACTACCGATTTAACGACAACCGTAACAATTGCATTTAAAATAGTTCTGTTAAACATATTTTTATTTAGTTAAGCCCCAAAAAGTAGCTTAAGCTGGAACGAATCTTGCTTAGTATTGGTAGCGAATAAATGAGACGGCTCCTGAGCGAAAGGGCACGGAGGGAGGGCAGTATAACTATACTTACAATTGAGTTATTGATTGAGAAAACAAACTAAGTAAAGGTGAAAGATGGAGAGGAGAGTAATAAAGAACAATGTCATACCGCTGGAAATCGTGCAGAAGCACGAGGGGATTCACAAGGACGACTTCTGGTCTTACATTCTCTCACTCCATGCAATCCAGACATCATCAGTAAGTATGAAAAGAGTAGCAGACTACGAAAGAGAATTGCGGCGAATGGGGTGGGTGAACGTGACTGATTATAAGAATGAAATGGGAAGAGGTGTTCCTCAACTCACAGAGTTCGGAGAGACGGGAGAAGCAATGATTGTGATGTTGAGATCGGCAGTTCGCAGCTTGGATGCCAGCTGTCAAAACACATGCCCAATTCATCCACATCGTGAACGTGATTATTTGGGTGTAACGTACGTGGTGAGTTGTGAGAAGGAATATCCGCGGCATCCCCATCCAAAAGACGCTGTGTTTGTAAGGTGGGAAAACCCAGGGGCCAAGGATATGGTATTGGCGATGAGGCAGCATGTTTATGGACAATCTGTATACAGAGTGTCGAATACAGTTTGGGGTAGTGATGAGAATATTAGGCATATGCGTTTGGGACTTCCTCGCTACTGGAATCCTCCAACTCATGAGGATGACTCACGATGATTACTCTTCTCCTCCTCTTAAGATTAATGATCAAATCATCATAATGAATATATTTTTAACTACTAGTTGTACGATTTTGGACGTGTGCAATGAGCCGCAGATAAGAAGACTGTAAACATAACATATTAACTACTGACTAGACTAAAACTGTTAAATAGTCAAAGTTATATTAAGATGTGGTAGAGATTTGTAATATTTTGTCAATAATGTTATGATAATCATAACATTTGCAGTTTGTGAGCATTTTAATTTATATTTGTTTAAATAGGTTTTTGTAGGAAGTTAAAGTGTTAGTTGTATAAATGATAGTGTATAAAAGTTGTCATTGTCAAGAACTATTTAGAATGTTAATATTATTGATGTCATATCCTATAATAAGTATTTTTTCTTGAGAGGTATTTTGTAGTAGTGTGAATAAGTGTTAGAAGATATTAATTATTGTAGACGTGTTTTTCTCCCAAAAAAAATTAGTATCTATCTAATAAAAGTTTTGTATAAGCCTTTGATAATTTGAGTATATTTAAAGTCAATTGAAGAATTCGCATTATAGAGTAAAGGTTTATTATAAGAACCTAATTTTTTTTGCAATGATATTGAAACATATAATAGAAACATACTTTTAATATAGAAGCTGCTGGAAATCTATATCGTTTTGCATAGTGAAATAATGAATCAGAGTTAAAATAAAATTTTAATAGTTAGTATATATTTGAAAATTTATATTGTTATGATTAGATAAATGATCAATAACATTTAAAATGAAGCTTTGAAATGAAGAATCACATACCAAAATCGACGGCACTATCTTCCCAGCCAACAGATGAATTTGAAATCATCTTCTGAATTTTGAAATTAGCATTGCCAAATGTGGGAAGCTGTAGAACATAACTTTACAAACAAAGTTTGTGGAACTTTGCCATTTTGCTAAATGATGATTCCTTTGTTGCCTTCCGGGAAAATCGAAGCCGAGGCAGAGGATTCAGAACCGGAGAAGAATCCAAACCCTAGAGCGCCTGTGAGATATGTTGTGTTGTGCAAATAGAGACTCTTTCGTTGCAAAATCGACTGGCCACAATTGAAGGCATGGAAGGGCCGCTCACCGCAACAGCTCGGCATGGATTCACAGGTTTCGAAAACAAAAAAACTCACAATTTGATGTGAAGCCTGTTATATTCCTCTAACCTACTGTCTAGTTCCTCATCGGATTTAACGGAGACAAGCACATTGTGGTCTTCGCCAGGCAACTGGCACTTGAGCAACACATCGGAACCTATCACCTCTTCCATCTTTGCAAGAAGATCTATACCAAAAAACAACAAAAATCGATCGATAAACAGACAATTTTAGGTAAACGGAATTCGTTCCTATTCAATTTTGTTTCTTCTATTTAACTTGATTAAAAATCGAACCATACCGGCAAAAGTGATGTTTCTGTCGGCAGCCATGACCCTGGTCTTGCCGCCAACGTAGCGTAGGTTTCCATCGGCATGGCGTGGGAGAATCGTCCCTCTATAGCTGTACAGATACTTTATGCGATTATACCCCAAACAATCGTTGGACTTCGTTGAAGACTCATTATCTGACACGAATGTCGTAATTACCTCATCTATTCTCATCAAAGAGCAAATGCCAATAATAGTTATAGGTCAATGGTGAATGAAATGGTGCTCTTTTATTCTTACTTGTAATTGCAGAGCGTGCTGCCAGAGATTCTTGTTGTTATTGGCCAAGCAGTAGATGGAGCACTTTCAATTTTAAATCAACAACTCTTCTTTGATACTCTGATTTCAGAAATCGATACTCTCATTAGAAATAGCTGGCAGATGGAGGTGAAATCCAGTGTCGTCATCTATTGCGCTGTCGTTGTGGCTAACTTCTCAGTTCCAATTCTAATTTCAAAATTGGCAACCAAACGCAGAAGATGGATTGTCTCAGTCATCTTCCGGGTCAACCTAACGGTCCGAACTATCTTCTGAATACACAAAACCGAAATTTCAAAACCTTATTTTGAGATAATCAGGTTTTGAGTCAAATTCTAATTCCTCAACCAAATGGGACCTAGATGAATTAGAACATTCATTCTAGATATACGAACACAAAAGAAAAATAGAAGTATAATACGAAGAAAAATGATACAAATAGGAACAATAAGATGGAGGAGGAGGTGGAGGAGGAGGAGAAGACATATCTATGATACTTTTACATATGTTTTAATTCCAACGAAAAAATATCCAATCTTTTGTTTTGAAAGTCAGAAGTTATTACTTCTATATTATAATAATAAATGTATCTTCATCAACATAAAAATTAACCAATATATTATAGATACAAACAAAAGAAATAGCAGTCAAATGAGGATAAAAATATTCTAACTTTTGTAATTTGAAACTCTATCTATCTATGTCAATTTCTTCAAAACTCTTAGTATGTCAAGTATGCCAATTTTGATCATGGCCTATTTATTAGGTATTTTGCGATTGCATAATATCTGTCATTTGGGCGACCAGACCTAAGTTTGAATTTGTCATAAGGTAAAATCTTTTAAACACGATTGTGTAAGGTGGCGAGAAGAAGGGTACTATATTTTGCAATATCTTCACGGGCTTCGAGGCAATGTGAAATGGGGACAAAATCTAAATAAGATAAGAGTAGGTATGAGTGGTGACGACAAAGTAGCGCAGACGCTCCTGTTTTTGACGGGGAATCACAGCAAGTCGGTGGCAGATGTAAATCCAAGCACGGTGCTTACCAATGTTTCCGTCTATCTGAAAACGACCTCTAAAATAAATGGAACCAATACTGAGATTACAGGTCAAGCACACTGACTTCCTTCCACAAGCTACGTGCACTGAAATAGGAATAGAAAAATAATTTAAAAAAACAGACATCTCAAATATTATGTCATGTTTGATTTTAATTTGTACATCAATTTATTTTGATTTGATTATTTGAGTTTGAAATTACTTGCATGCTTCAGATGACATCAATGTAGTTTAGAAGAAAGCTAGATTTTTGTGGTATGCCCACTTTTAAGTCAACATCAAACTCTTTGGTTGCTTCTTTTTCACGTTTCCTCTGCCGCCCATCATGCTTCTCCTCATCAATTTGTATACAGCTCGGGTCAAAACAAACAATGACCTGCTAAATTCCTTCTATCTTATTACCCATGAAATTATAAAGAGCAAGTCCTTGGGCATCTTAGAACACTTAAAGGAGAGGAGATGGATAAAGAAGAGGGTAACAGGAAAAGAGTGTGTGTGACAGGAGCCGCAGGATTCATCGGATCCTGCCTTGTCAAAAATCTGCTCCAAAAGGGTTATGTAGTTCACGCTACCTTGAAAGATCCTGGTAACTCCCTTTTTCCTTCGTCTTGCTTATCTTATCCATTCATGCTCTGTATTAACTATTTGTTATGTTTTTCAATCTCCTGTAGAAAACCCAGCTAAAAATGGTCATCTACTATCCCTTCCGGGAGCCAAAGAAAGGCTGCATCTGTTCAAAGCAGATCTTTTGCAACATGGAAGCTTCGATTCTGCCATTAAAGGCTGCGATTTTGTCATCAATTTGGCCACTGTTATGGATTTCCAGGTAATCCATTCATCCTCTCTTGCACATCTTGTCTTCATATAGGAAGGATGAGAATGAGACAGGAGTGGAGTTGTATCAGGGTGATGTTATCCAGCCTACTGTCGACGGAACGCTGGACATTCTCAGATCTTGCAAGAAATAAAAAACAGTGAAGCGGGTAATCCACACATCTGCCATCGTAGCAGCTTATCCTATTAATGAAGACGGACAGCTTAAGGAGGTCCTTGATGAATCTTGCTGGACTCCTCTTAATTATATCAAAGGCAAAGACGGCTTTGCTGGAGTAAGTATTGAAGTTTTTCTTTGACAATAATTAGAAGAATGAATGGCCCATCTTATAGTAGATTTTATATTCAGATCTACGCAGCATCAAAGACATTGGCGGAGCAGGCAGGTCTGCGATACGGAGCGGAGGAGGAGATTGAAGTGGTGACAGTGTTGGTAGGAATGGTGGGAGGTGCTTCTCTAACCCCCTCAATTCCCCGGAGCATTCCATACATGTTTGCACCATTCACTGGTAAATATTACACACCCACTTCAGGTTAAACACGAAATATTCCATTTATGTATAGTGTTTATCCATCTGCAATCATGGGTTTCTTCTCTTCATATATAAATGACCTGTGAATTGAAACCCGGAAATTTCTCAGGAAACAGAGAACTCCATGAAGTCACAGTTTCGAGAACGAAATTGTTAGGATCGCTGCCATTGGTCCACGTGGAAGATGTATGTAGTGCCCATATATCTCTGATGGAGCACCCATCTGCAGCAGGTCGATATGTTTGCTGTTCCGATGCTGTGACGATTGGTGACATGCTTAACTTCTTTCGCAAACGATATCCACAAATTCCCTTGGCTTTTGGGTAACTAATCTAATGCTCAGTAAACAATATTTTCTTCAAGTCTGGGAAATTGATAAATATGTAACTAATTTTCATTGTTGTGTGATAAAAGGAATGAAGAGGAAGCAAATGAGTGGAAGAAAGTAGTCCCAATATCTTCGAAGAAGCTGATTGATCTGGGATATTCGTACAATTATCATATGGAAGAAATAATTAATGACAGCTTCAAATGTGCAAAACAAATGAAATTCTTGTGAAGTCGTATATATTTATTCTCGTTTCTCCTTACAGTAGTGTTCATAGGAATAACATAGGCGTAGTCACTCGGCCAACTCTTCATACTAGAAATGAATTTCTATTTAGTCGCATCTTATAAAATAATGTAAACTGGTATATTAGTTTTAATAATAAATTTATTTTTTTGATATATCAATTTTAGCGATAATTTTATTTGTTAAATATCTATTAAGGCATTTTTTTTTGAACTAGAGGTTTTGTTTTGATAAAATTCCCTATTTTGTTTAATTTCATACTTCATCTCGAAGTTTTTTTTTCTTTTGTCAATAGCTAACTCTATTTTAAAAATTCATTTACATATTTTATTAAAAGCTTTTTAGATTAGATGATGAGAAAGAGCTCCTCTCCTACAACTTGAACTTTCTTATGAAGGGGGTGGTCCTATTGAGATCCTTTAAATTGAAAACTATTAATTGGTTGGAAAATTAAAAAGACTTACAAATTTAACAATTTTGATCAATTTATAAATTCATGCTTTATTATACTGTTTTATGGAAATTTCTTTAGGAGGGAAATTTAAAATCCTAAAAATTGACTTTAGTCAACTAGAATCTAGTTTATATTACGAATCACAAGGTGGTCTTGGTCTAGTGTATTCTAAATTCACTTGTCATACTCTACGCACAAAATTATATTGGAGGATGTGTAATAATCTAAAACACATATGGGTTATGATTTTTAATTTTAAGTATTTGGGAGGAGTATTTTTTTTTAAATAAAATTTTTATTGATAACAATAATATTTTATTAATATTCAAATAGAAATATACATCAGATTATAATCATATCCACCAGATTAATACATTATAAACTTCATTGCCTAAGGGACCCTATAGCTCAACCTACTACTATCAAAACCAGCATAAAGGCAAACATTCGAAATATAAATCATCCTAACAAAAAATATATCCACAGTTTCAAAATAAGTCATAAAGGCTTTGGACCTTGACGCCATCATGTCATCCATCTTCTTGAGCTCAGCGTGGCATCGTCTGAGCTCAATCCACCTTGTAGCTCGGCCCTCGGATAAGCTCGCACCTAGTGATTATCATCCCTGACCCGTCTTCTCAAAATAGAGAATCCTTTAAGAGGTGGGCAATAGCAAGATAACACTGCACTTTCGTCCTCGTCCCCATGTTACCTTGCACAAAGAAGCAAGCTAACACTTCATCCCTTAACCTCCAGCCAGAAAAACCTTTGTAATAATAATAATAATATCAAGGAAATATTTTAAAAACACGATTCACAACCACCCCATTTTAGTTAAGGGCTATAGCAGCGCTTCCTGCCATTTTTGGTACTACTCTTTTGTGGGATTACAACCCTGAAAACCCTCGGCTCCACCATGGTAGTCTGCTCATGCTTTGTTAAAGTTTTTTTCAACTTTGTCCATGCCCTGGCTATTTCCCGTGCTTCTTCTTCATCCTCAAAACGTTCTGAAATGTCAGAGATAATTCCCGGGATCACCCATTCTAGAATGGAGTCCAAATCAAGCAACATTTCTTCTTCAAACAGACATGTTACCAAAATACTAGTTTGTGTAGACTGGGTCAAGAGCTGGCTCTCACGCTTGTTGCCTGAACAAGTACAAAACTGAACAGATTTCACAGTCTGTTGCAACTTTATTATTTAATATTTGATTGAATTTCTTTGGAAATTTTTCTGGTCAAGACAAAACTTTTGCTCTTAAATTTGAAGCCATTCATGCATGTTTTACTATTGAGATAAAAACATACATAAATTTCTTAGACCATATACATTAGCCAGAGTTTTGCTATATTGCATAAAGGCTATATTATTACCTTCTTTGTTGCACTAATCCAATGACCACTCCTAATGGAATATTGTGCTTTGTTGAAACCCTTTGATGATCAAAAAGGGAACATTGAAGAAAGATGCTATGGGGACTGCTAAAATCAAATCCGAACAAGCACCAGGTCAACTTTTGATTTGACTCCAAAATAATTTGTCACGTCCAAGTTCAGCCAAAATTCAACCTGTCAATTCTGTCGCAAATCTAGCAATCATAGTTGTTCTTAACCTGAAAATTCTCATATCCTCAAACTTTGTTGTGGTAATTCATTCCTGACATTAGAGATGATAAAAGACTATGATTTCCTTACCTCAGCCCAATAATTGCATATGTGTACTCCTTTGCATCTATAATTTCAATTCCTTGCTCTCAGCAATAAACAAAACTTACATTCTCTATTAAATGAACTGCCATCTTAACTATTTAATTTTAATCAAATGGATATACAATTGATAATTTCATAGCTTATGAATAATTTAGATTAAAAAATCAGATATTGATAAACTCTTTTCCATACTAAATAGACAAGACATTACACCTCTTTAAAACTTGTTTAAGATTTTATTTAATATATTTCTAATCAATTTACATGTAATCTAGCCGATAAGGTTATTTACCGGGAGAGACGGACATTCACCAGAAATCGCCAGTTTAAGTCAGAGAATGGTCCGTGTCGGGAAATGTAAGTTTTCGTGAAGAAATTCACTGCACATAGTTTCTCTTTGGCGCGTCCCGCCACCATGCAGCTTACAGAACACCACTTGACTTTCGTGTCGCATTGTGCTCTCATGTGTACAACGGTGTGGTAATGCGATAAGCCTCACGACAGTCTCCAGCTTATTGCAAAAGAGGGTAACCCTTAGTCAGACAGAGAAGTGCTTGCTCATGATGCGGTGGGAATCCATGGTGAAATTACCGTGACTCCTCCAAAAACTACTGCCACGAATATGGAATTCACCGCCACAGGCAACAGTATATATTCATGTATTTATCGTTAGGGTTAGATCATTACTATTACATGAGCTTAAGTTGTCAACGAGAAAGAAGCGTAAAGAGGAGAGAGAGGAGGGCAAAAACAATCTTAATTTAGGTATGAATATTATTTGTGAATGGTTTGCCAGGGAAGAGCCAGTGCCCTAATTTTAGCTTTTGGTGATTTGCATCATTTGAAATTTTAATTTTAGCTTTTGATTGAAAAATATTTATACCTACAAAATTCATTTATGTTCTTCATAACTACAATTTTCCCATGTACTAGATATCAAGCTTAAAGAAATTACTATCCCTATAGGCATTCTTGTGAATGTTGGAGGCTTTTGCGGTACTTTAGGTTTCGTTTATATCACCATTAAGAGCTCATGATCTGGATAGTCCCTTAACTATCCACATTTTTCTGCTTGGGTGATTTCACTTCTGTGAATTATGCCTTATTTTAAGTCCTTGCTGATTTTGGACAGTGATACCTTTACACTGTACGTTTCATGTGCTTTGAGATTGAAGCACTAGCTATAGCAAGGCAGGTTTTATTTTCTATGAACCATGTTGTTCTGAGGTTAGTCGCTTACCATTTTATTTCCAATGGTTCATTCATGATGCTGATAAAAAGCACATTCAAGTCTATTAGAATGGTTGTAAACCTCAAACCCTAGCACAAGTACCCATTATTTGAAAATCGGTGTTAATGCATAGAACAACGCGAGTCAGAGAAAAATTCAACTCGTTCAGGGCCCGTTTGGTTGGGGAATTGGAAAATGAAACAAATCATGGTTATCCATAGCCTGGTTATGCAAACCCTGGTTTGCATTTTTTGGGACTGTTTGGTTGACCTGGAAGATGGATTTGTAAATCCACATTCCAGCAGTTAAATCGACGCAGTGCTCCGGACCCGACAAGATATATAAAAAAATTTAATCATGCAAACCTTGGAG
>MU226707.1:114192-129077 GCA_018584345.1 Thuja plicata
CATTCCAAGATATGATTCTTGACAAACATAACACATATTTGGACTCTTCAAACTATCTATATGACGTCTAAACTATAGTTGGAATCTTCTAAATTCTGACTGAAGCATACCATTTGGGTTTGGCATGCTTTCTATAGCACCTTCAATGTCAACATTCATTTGCATATGATTTTCATTTTTTTGCGTTTATGGAACATGTTCTATGGATGGAGAGCCTTCATTTTGAACATCGGACTAAAATTTTACATTAGGTAGATGGTTATATCTATCATTTGGTTCGGGATCACCTTGTTGTCTTTCACATCTTTCTTCATTTTGAATGACTTTTTCAGATGTTTGTTGATGATTGCTTCTTTCTACATTTACTTCATCTCGATTTTCACTTTGCAATTGTTCCATTGTTACTTCTACCCTTCTTCTACCATTCCTTTTTCTATCATGGTCATTGCATCTTATTCTATGTTGTTCTTGCTAAGTTTCTATCATTTGTTCTTGTTGATGCCTACGACACTCTCTTCTATATTGTCTTTGATATTCTCTTCTTGCCTTCTCTAATTCAAAGTTCAACCTTGGTCTCATCATACCTACTATAAAATATGTTAGAGTTAGTCAACAAAATACACTTCATTTATTCAATATATAAGAATATTGTATTGTTTAGAAAATATAACTGTTAGATAATAAAATTACTATGATTATATATTTTTACATGTGGAGGCATTGTCTTAAACGTAACACTTTAATTATTTTGATAACTTATATATTCATTTATAAGTTAAAATAATATATTATTTCATTGCTTTAGAGAGTATGTTAAAAATTTATTGAATTGAAAGGCCATATGTTTATTAATAATACATGTCAATATACAGATTATATTTTTTGCTTCATGTTTATTAAATACATATTTACACATGAATGACCATATACATTAAAATTAGGAAAGACTTCATGTTTAAATACATATTTACATATGACCATGACCATATACATTAAAATTGGGAAAATATATTAGATACGAGTAATAATTATATTTATATGCCAAATACAACAACAATTTGGAGAATGGGAAACAATTTCAACAATGAGAGGGAAGATGTTGTAACATCAAGAAAATCAGTATTTTATTAAGAAGAATGGATTCATCATGACAATAAAATGATCCAAAAGACCATTTTGTGAAAACATGAGAAAACATGATCTCTCATTTCGAATACAAAATTGTGAAAGCCAAAATGAAAGGGTTCCAAAATTATGTTTTGTCAGAACATGAGAAAACATAATCACTCAGTTCCACTGTGTTGGTCTCCATCGTCCTCCTATCCATTCCTGGGCCGGATGTAAGAGGGAACATGAATATGCTTTTAGAGTGTGAGTGTCAAGGAAATATATTTCAAAGAAATTTTCCTAACTCAGTGGTGAAACAAATCTATCGACAGTCACTCCTAACCACCAACAATCCTTATCTAGAACTTCAACTGCAAACCCGAGTGGTATATATTGAGGCAACCTAATTGGAGGTGGAATAGGTCTCATATACTCTAAAAACACTTCCTCAACAAGGGGTTCTCTTGACCATTCGTCGGTAATGAAGTGATCATATCTCACAGAAAATTTTGTTTTTTCAGAAAGTAGTACAACGTCTATAACTGTTGCTTCAAACCAAGCCCCCTCAAATCCCTTGTCATCACAACTAACTTCTACCTTCATTCCCATTTGTACATCCATTTGTATTCGTTATGTATTATTTCAAAAAATTAAAAAAATTCCAATATATAAATCTAGAGATACAATACAATTCATAATAGTAACAAACTTTTGAAATACTAACAAAATCAAATAAACTAAGTCTAATAAATTAAACAAATAAGCCAATTAGTTTAACTAATTAAACAAATCAAACTAATTATCCAATCAAATAAACTAATTATTCAATTAAATAAATTAATTAAACAAATAACCAATTAAACTAATTATCCAATTAAACCAAATTATCTAAGTCTAATAAATTAAACAAATAAGCTAATTAGTTTAACTAATTAAACAAATTATCCAATTGAATAAACAAATTAAACTAATTATCCAAGTAAATAAACTAATTCTCCAATTAGTTTATAATATACATCCATATTTAAAATTATATCTAAATATTAAAACTAAATATTAAATGAAATAAATATTTAAATCTTAATGAAAATGAAAATGGCGGCATTGCCCTCCATTTTAAATCTAAATTTAAATATTAAATGAAATAATGAATTTTTAAAAAATATACATCCATATTTAAAATTGTATCTAAATATTAAATGAAATAATGATTTAAATCTTAATGAAAATGAAAATGGCCCCATTGCCCTCCATTTTAAATCTAAATTTAAACATTAAATGAAATAAAGATTTTTTAAAAAATATACATCCATATTGAAAATTATATCTAAATATTAAAACTAAATAACATCCATATTTAAAATTATATCTAAATATTAAAACTAAATAATAAATGAAATAATGATTTAAGTCTTAATGAAAATGAAAATGGCGGCATTGCCCTCCATTTTAAATCTAAATTTAAATATTAAATGAAATAATGATTTAAATCTTAATGAAAATGAAACTTTAGTTCTATAAAATAGAATAAGAAACTTTAGTTCTATAAAATAAAATAACCTAATTTGCATGAAAATAATCAAAATTTCATTTTCTAGAATAAGAAAGTGTAGTTGTATAAAATTAATTGTAAAACTAAAATTCAAATTATAATCTAAAACTAAAACTGTATAAAATAATTAAATTATTAAATTGAAAACCAAATTCATTCACCTTGTTGTCTTGAAATCTTCTCAAACTCTGTTGAAATCTCTTTCTCAGCCTTCTGCAAAACAAAATGTCTCACAGTCTCTGTGTGCAAAAACAAAATAAAAGCTTTTTAATAAGAGCAAATAGCGGAGAATGGAAGAAATCATGAGCTAAAACAATAATGAATTTTCTTAAATATATTAAATTTTATATATTACATAGATTAATAACTAAAACTCAAAAATTATTTTTTTAAATACTAAATTTTAATAGACCAAAACAAATATATTAAAATTTAGTACATAACTTAATAATATATTAAAGAAGATACAAACAAAATAAAACAATATATTAATACATGAAAAAAAATATTAGCTTTATTAATACATTAAATTTTATAAAATATAGAAAATAGGGCCTTCTTTTAACACCCACAACTTAAAAAATATATTTTAAAATGTTCAATTTTAATAGACCAAAACAAATATATTAAAATTTAGTACATAACGTATTAATATATTAGAGAAGATACAAACAAAACTAAATGAATAAGCATATAATAGTAATCAATAGATATTTGTAAAAATCACAATCATCACTTAATTTGCAAATCAATATTTGTAATAAATGTAAGGCTTAATAAACCATCATCTTTTAAAACCATGCAAAAAGGAAACACTCTTTTAACACTGCTTTTAAGACAATAGATTGTTTATAAATTTAAAAAAATAATATCAAAGTTCATCATTCAAATCAAAAACAAAAAGAAAGTTAACCTTAACAAATATTCTAAAAAATATTTAAAAATATTGAATTGCTCCTTCACATATTTCAAAATTACATTGCAGCTTTATGAACAGTGTCTCCTAAAATTAAAACAAGGCTAATGACACTTGATTCTTTTCAGAAACCCTCCTAGATATTATAACTTAATAAAGTATAAAACTCACATTTATAACTCCCAGAAATTATAGATTAGGTAAATGGCACTTCAGAGCACAATAAAGCTGAAAGCTGGCATTGAATCAGCAGTATGGGACAACGGATTGGGTGGCGGTTTTCTGTATTTTGGTTTTAGAGACTTAAATCAGAAGTATTGGGATATTTTTTTACATGAAAAAAATATTAGCTTTAATAATACATTAAATTTTATAAAATGAAGTAAATAGGGCTGCCTTTTAGCAGCCACCCTTTACCAGTTAATTCCTAATTACATATTTTATAAAGAAAGATAACATTAAACGTAAACCCTATAAAGAAAGAAAGGTAAAAACATTAAACATAAAGCTTTCATTCAGTGGACGGGAATAAGAAAATTAATCGCTGAACTAAATAATAATATAAATCTCAACATTCAAATTCACATTTTCCATTTTATCTGCAATGAACATTGAAGTTGCTTATTGACTGTTTTATAAATTACTTAAATTTGAAATATGTAACGCCAAAATAATGCATGGCCATACATAATTTAAGAAAGTTGCAAGCACTTCCTTCACTTCCGTGCATGGTTGCATAAGAAAAATGAAAGGGTGATATAAGTGTTTGGGCCAAATTAACTTCCAATTTAATTGAATTTTTAATCAACCCGTTTGGATTCTTGACATGGGGAATGTTCACTATGTTGATAGCTCTACAAAAAAGTGCGAGCAAAACATTGTAAAAACAAAACAAAACTATTTGTAATAGTGAATCTAACGATATTTTTCTTTTTTATGAATGCGATTTCATAAAATTTGATGTCTCTTGGCTTTACATAGATTATTAATATAGGCATGCTCAATCTGTAAAGAAAAACATCATATTTAAGCTTGGCCACCATTGGGGAATTGAAAGGCCAACTTTAGATTTTCATTTATTTGGCGAGCTTCATTAATTTAGTAGTGATGATACTGCATATATTTCGATTTCAGCGGTAAGCATGGAAGCAACGCTGCTGTGTATAACCTTGTTTTCCATGTTGAGTTCTTATTATTACTATTTTTAATTGATCAGTTACCAAAATACTGCATACCACCATTACCAAATTCGTTTGTAAAATAACCAGTAAAGCCAGAAAAATAGCGTTCAGAACATAGTAATTACAATTAACAAAGTTTCTCTTTATGGTTTAGGACTGTAATGGATGCAAAATGGCCACGACATCTACGTACCAAAATTGTGGGGTCCGACGAAGCTGAGAGTAGTTTACTTTGGTCCCTTCACTTTTGTAATGAGTGTCAATTGGGTCTGCCCCTCGCTTGAGAATGGCCACTACAAATACCTATACAAAACATTTCATTGGTTACGGAATCACACAAGTTATTACACATTAAACTATCAACACCCATGAAAAAACATTTCAATGGTTAAGAAACTAAAGAAATCCCTAGATATATAAATGGAAAGACATGCTCAATGCAATGGAATTAAGGAATCACATGTAAGGAACCACATATATGTCAAAAAAAAAAAAAAGCAGCGATAAAATCTTAATCTGTACCTAGAATCGAGCGAGCACTAACTTAAAATTTTAATTGCAGAGTACAAACGAATGATGACCAACAACCCAGCGAGCATAAACCATTTCAAGAGCCTTTTGAATGAGAAATGTTGAGCTTATATCATGTTTTATAAGTACAAATGACTAGGGAATTTGTAACGGTGAAAATGACTGGGGAATTTGTAACGGTGAAATATTCCCTGCATGTGAAATGGCAGTGTGAAATGACTTTATAATTACCGTGTCACCCACCTCTACATACTCGACGATTCATATAATTATTCTCTACAATCTAACATGCTAGACAACTGGATGATTTTCATTACCGTCGCTGATTTATTCAACTGACAACTGGAGAACTGGACGCTTCATTGATTTGATTTGTAACTAGTTTCTTTTTTATGTACATGGGATATTCCTGGGAATATGCCCGTGCTAGGAATTCAATTTGTGCTCCCATTGTAAAACGCCTCTCGGCGTAAATATTAACAAAAGTGTGATATATCTTATATAAAAATAATATACAAATTAACATAAATTTGTAGATCAATATTTTTAAGATAATTATTAAAACATAATGATAAACATACATGCATACATGATATCAAAAGAGTGGAACATATTGAAATAAAAATTGTAATAATCAACATCAAGTTTAATGAAGAAGATACATTTCAACAATTATAAATAAATGATTTTGTTTTGATAAAAAAATATTTTATAAATTAACTACATTTTTATTCTAATCACACTGACTTACTTCTTGAAGCTACATACACTCAAATAAGAATAGAAAATATATTTTAAAAAGCAAACATCTCAAATATAATGTAATATTTGATTTTAATCTTTACATCAATTTATTTTGATTTGATTAACATATATTAGACTTGTATGCATCAATGTAGTTTAGGAAAAAGTTAGATATTTGTGGTATACCCACTTTGAGGTCAAAATGAAACTCTTGGTTGCTTCTTTTTCACGTATCCTCTGCCGCCCATCATGCATCTTCTCATCAAATTGTATACAGCTCGGGTCAAAATAACCAATGACGTGCTAAATTCATTCTATCTTATTACCCATGAAATTATAAACAGGAAGTCATTGGGCTTCAGAACGACGAAAAGGAGGAGATGGATAAAAAAGACAGTAACAGGAAAAGAGTGTATGTAACAGGAGCTACATGATTCATCGGATCCTGCCTTGTCAAAAACTATGAAGCGAGTAATCCATACATCTGCGACTATCATAGCTTATCATGTTAATGCATATAGACAACTTAAGGAGGTTCTTGATGAATCCTGTTGGACTCCAGTTAATTATATCAAAGGCAAAGACGACTTTAATGGAGTAAGTATTCAAGTTTTTCTTTGATAATAATTACAAGAATTAATGGCCCATCTTAGAGTAGATTTTATGTTCAGATGTATGCAGTCCAAGAATCTGGTGGAGGAAGTGTCACCGCCTCGACCTTGTTGTTCCTACTTTTAAGGACCTATGTGTGCGAGAGCTAGATTTGTGTTGACTTAGACTTTAGTCGCCATGCTTTCTAGTCGTTATGTTAGACTTTTTAATCAGTATTTTTGCCTTGATAAATCCGACTACAAGTCAGTGTTTACTTTCATTTCTATTTATAATGCTTATATAAATTGTTATGATGTTTTGATAATCTATGATGATGTTATAGGTTATGATATAGCATTTAGATGATTATTACATGTATATATATGAAGAATATGATGTATATTTTGATTTATTTATGATTTTGTGGTTTCTAACCTATTGATGCAATCTCGAGTGTCTGAGGTTTTGCATGATGAAGGTGGGGTGTGGCCAAGGTAGAAGAGGTTAGCTCCTGGGTAGTGATGAGTTTGGATGGTCTCGTTCACGCACACCATGTAGAAATATTATGCAATTATGATAGATTAGAACTCTTGTCTCTCACTCTATAAACATTATGTGAGCAAATGCAAAAATTAAAAATAAATCATTATTTTATTTTCTTCATGACTTGACTATGTTATTTGATACATTCGTATTTTCTTCATGAATTGCATGTCATTGAAATATTCGTGAATATTAGATTAAAAATACAATGTTATGATAACTCTGGAAATGATCTTATGGTACCATTTGCAAATAGTTATGAGGAGATAAATTAGTATAGTTAAGACATAATAGAAATTTTTAAATGCCTTATCTTATCCATGCTAATAAAAATTGATGTGTGAGATTAATTCTTTTATTAATAAAAAAATGGGAAAACATACTACTTCGGATAGGAGAAAACGGTTATAATAGAGGAGTGGGAAATAAATAATTTTACTGGTTCGTGTAAAAAGGAAAGGAAAGGTCTTTTTATAGTCCACTATACCAGCCATATTTTTTGGGTCTACATATGGTTACAGTAATATGAGACTACCTCATACTCATTGTGGGAGGCATCCGTTATGCTACAAACAAGGTGTGCATACCCTACCCCCAGTGAGATTTGAACATGTGACCTCCCTTTAAATGATATGCATGGGGTGTAAAAGATACCTTTCGGTTTAGTAAGAACATAGGGGAAATTATGTTTTTCAGTCTAAAAAAAAGATAGTGAAATGGAGAATTGGTTTTCACCGAGAGAATTAGAAGCACTGGTTGAAGATTTGGAGCTCAATATATTAGAAGACTTTTAGCAAGTGCCATGTAATCTCCAAGTTCCCAATTTCTTCTTAAATAAAGGCCCTCTAGAAATTTCTATGACTCTATGATTTTGTGAGTGCATTCATAAATTTGAATGAGTTGTTTAAATTCCTCCTACCAATGGGAAATTTTGTTGATGATTATGGAAAAAATGTTTTCTATTGATTTTTAAATTCTAGCTTGTAAATTAAACAATGAACTGTAAATATTATTAAACTTATACCTTCAAAGTTGCGTATTTGTAAGATTAGTTATTTTGCTAGTAGTTGGATTTTTTTTTGCAAATACAGAATTTCATTCCTATGTTCTTTTATTTCAATGAGCATTCAATTAAATTCGGTGGTGGGAGAGTTCCAGATGAGTAGAATATGGGGAGCTTGCTAGGGGCATCTCTATAATAAGTTTATACTATTTTCTTTCTGTCACATCCCTCTTTCTCTAATAACTAAGATAGCGTAAAATAAGGAGGATATACGCGGGGTTTAAATAGATGAGCTGGACATGGGGAGGATAGATGGCATGTGAAAGATTGAGTCAACTTTTAACAAACATGGGAAATTGAAAGAGTGGCAGTTTGAAATAAAGATTAGCGCATGAAAAAGGTGACCGCTTAAATGCAAGCTGGTATATAGTAATTTCTGGGTATGTACACCAAGTTGTGGACCAAAAAGCGGGGTATGAGTGGACACATTTTTATGAAATCGGGTAAACCTGAACTTGGAACAGGTGTTGGAGGGTCATGCACTAAAAATAAGAAGATGTGTACAAAATAAAAATTGTAGTACTCTGAATATAGTTTCTAAAATACTAATTTTGTTTAAAAATGGATAAGATTAAGAGGGTCAAACCTCGCGTGCACGAAAACATGTTCCTGGTTTTTTTAGAAAAACATAACATAGTTGTTTTCATGCGCGGTACAAAAGATATAGTTATATTCAGTATTTTTTAAATCCCTTTGGTAGTATGATAGGTAAGAGTGAGATCTAGAAGTTTTATATTTTTTGTAATTTTCCAATGAGCATTTTATTTTCTGTGATTTTTTAAAGTGATCACATCTTGAAAATTTGGTACCTGTTCGTGCGCTAGGCATATTTTACATCAAAATAATCGAAAAATGACAACTTTTTTTTAAAAGTGTATAGAATCAAGTGTAGAAGAATAATATGTAATTTGTTTTTAATTTGATTAAGTATATCAAAAGTTATTAAAAAATGGTAGACATATGTCTATGAGGACAATCAAGACACTGGTAAAGAAAATTAAAGTTTACTATGCTAATGTTGTCCAAAAATAGAAAATTTTATATGGTTAGAAATCTAAGAAGACATATGAGATTATGGTGAAAATTATAGAGCTACCCTATTGAAAAATTGCAAACCTGATGAAGATAAAGTCGAGAATTCATCTTACAAGTTGAAAAAATGTCTAAAAGAACAAAAATGGAGGGAAAATGAGCCTCCAAGCCTTTGGGTCATTTTCCAAAGCTCTTCCGAAGCCATAACCTGATCAAGTCTCTAAATTTAAAATAACCCGATCGGTTTCTGAAAAGAAAAAATTACTTCAAAACCCAATCGGGTTTTTAAGAAGTAAAAATTATGTATTTTCTTCTCCATAACCCGATTGGGTTTTGAAGAAACTAAAATAGGCTTTTCTCTGGAAGCCATAACTTTCACATACGGAGTTCGATTGACTCCGTTCAAAAAGCCTAGGAAAGATCTTGAGATGATATAACACGTGATTAACCTAAGATCATCTTTAGGCATCAACATTTTTTCTGCCATCCATTTGAATCAACTAAGGTATAAAATAGGTACTCATTATTTCCCATACATGCAACGTATAAG
The DNA here is from genome assembly GCA_018584345.1 of Thuja plicata. Taxonomy (NCBI): domain Eukaryota; kingdom Viridiplantae; phylum Streptophyta; class Pinopsida; order Cupressales; family Cupressaceae; genus Thuja; species Thuja plicata. The sequence goes on from MU226707.1 coordinate 124,003, forward strand.
AAAATGAGTATGCTCTCTCTCTCTCTCTCTCTCTCTCTCTCTCTCTCTCTCTCTCTCTGAGAGAGAGCATACTGATTTTCCTATACGTTGCATGTATGGGCAATAATGAGTACCTATTTTATACCTTACTTGATTCAAATGGATGGTAGAAATTTTTTTGATTCCTAGAGATGATTGTAGGTTAATCACGTGTTAGATCATCTCAAGATCTTTCGTACGCTTTTTGAACAGAGTCAATCAGACTTCGTATATGGAAGTTATGGCTTCCAAAGAAAAGCCTATTTTAATTTCTTCATAACCCGATTGGGTTATGGAGAATAAATGCATAATTTTTACTTCTTCAAAACTTGATCGCGTTTTGAAGTACTTTTTAATTTTCAGAACCCGATCGAGTTCTGAGACAGATTGAGTTTTTTTATAATATTTTCTAGGCTTGTTTACCAAGCATAGAACAATTTTGAATTTTCAATAACCCGATCGGGTTATATGAAATTTGAATTTTTTGAAAGATGTGTCCACTTTTTTGGTTCACAACTTGGTGCACATATCCTTCTATCAAATATCCCACTGTCTGCATTAATGGGGAGTCTATAAGTCTTTAGGGAACCCGTCATTCGAGAGGGAGTGGAGGAAGGAAGGAGTACAATGCATGAAAAACAAAAAGAGAAATAAAGGAGGCAGCGCACAGGTAAACTAGGAGGAGGAACGCAACAGTTAAAATAAAATAGCGCAGAAGGTAAGGAAAAGCGTTCAAGGAAGGGATGTGTGCATAACATGAGGAAGTAAGGGAGGGGAAACGAAAGGAATAAGCAGAAAATCATCTTTTGTTGGCAGCACGTGGGTAATAAGGAAGGGCAGTGGATAGAACATTTTGATAATCCTCTTCATTCAGAACCAGGTTCTTTACTTTTATTGGTTATTGAAATCTTTTTCTAAATACCAAAAATAAGCATATGATAGAAATTAGCTAAGGAGTGATTATTGATTTCTTTGCTCTGTAGTTATGTTCTGGGGTAATTAAATGCGTAAGCATTGCTCTGTTTCATTATTTTTGTATGGTCCATCTCTCTCCAGTTTTAGTGTCACCTGTGAATCTCACTGCTATTTCTCTTAGGAATTAGTATCATATTTGCTCTTCTCTTAACACCATGCATGATACATATCATTTTGGTGTAATATTATTTTTTTGGTCTAATTTACTTTTGTGGATGACTAAGCCAATGAATTTAAACTAAAATACCAATTTTGTTTAGTGGTAACAACTTTATCAAAAAAAATTCTTTTAATTTCAATACGCCATAGTATAAAACTCTTGAGGAAATTCCAAGCACACCTGAGTTAAAGACAAACACCAGTGGAAACTACAATACGAACTCCTACAGTTTAACCATTCCCATTTTCCCTTTAATGCATGATCTGGGTTTGTTATAAATACATTAGATTTCTCTTCTGAATAGGTAGGAATGTTGGGATATAGTTGCTGAAATCTTTAATATTCTTTGCAAATATTTTTTTGTGACTTGTAGAAAACAAAACCAGAGAACTTAGAAAAAGGTAAAATTTTCCTCATAGTGAAATATAAACCTGAACTGAAAACAAAAACAGTAGCATCAAACAATTTTGGAAATTTGAATAATTAGAGGACTGATTTTTATTTGATTAATAATCTCACATTGGAAACCTTGTCAGTTGTTCTTGTATGGGAGTTGTTAGATTTTCTTGAGAGAATTTTAACTCTTCTGAAATTGTTAGAAAACCAGCTTTATTGAAATAAAAACTTGAAGCATTAATTTTGTTTGCATAGTGTTTTGGAGGTTAGGATTAAATTTCATTTACTATGCTAGAATGTTTCTTGTATTCAATAAATGTTAAGTTAATGTACATATTGGAAATGTAAAGGAAGGTGCAGTATGTGGAATACCAAGAAAGGGTAATATGTTTTGTTCATTACCTACCACTAGAAGTCTAGTTTTTAAAGTGCTTTGGCCAAAGCTATAGTAACACATGTTTTCTTAAATGTGTTTGGTTATGCTTAATCTTCTTGTTATCTATGATAAGTTCTACTTAGTAATATGTGGAAATTAGTCAGATTCACAGACACCAAATTCCTTTTGATCCATCAGTTTTGAGCAGCTAGACTTCTCAGATAGGGTTGGTGTGCTCTTCATTTTAGGATGAGCCCTGGGGGAGCTACCCACTCTATGGTTGGGTGGATTAAGAAACTAAAATGCACTCTCATCTTGATATTTGAAAATGGATAGGTGTATGATGGCTTAGGAGACCAGAGCATGCAGATGGACAGTTGTCTGATGGCATTTATGACATTGTTAATATGACCTTATGGTTTTGTACATGATGTTTGTATTTATAAACCATTTATGATGTAAGATGCACAATAAGTTAGTCGACATTTTGAAATATTGAATAATTGTAATTTCGTTAACTATGGATAATGTAGTAAGATCGACAGTGTTGGTTTTAAAACTATTACGCTATGAAAAGAAACCAATATATCTTAAGACTGATGTTATGAATGGTTAAATCCAAGTATGAAAGCTCTGTAAGAAACTAGACCAACTATAGAGTCAAGACTGCCCTCTGCACTTCTGACTTTGCAAAACCAAGGCGGATACACCTAATCCAGACTAAACTCAGTTCTTTACAACACCTTCTACTTCTGGATTTGAACAATAGATAAATTATAAGTAAGTACTAAATGTAAACCTAGCATTCAATGACTCTCCACTACCATGGGTGGGATAAGAACAACAATAATTGAAAATTTTAAAGAATTTGGTTATGAGTTTGATTAATTTTAGAGACAAAATATTGCCAAACCATTTAGATATGTATCTCAATAGAAATACTAATTCTAGATCAATGTCTTATCCATTGGGCTAAATCCTAGATACAATACTAAAGCTGAAACACCTTATTGGAAAGGATTCAAGGCCATAAACATAAGAACTCTCAAATCACACACTACAAGATCCTTAAATAGATATCCAGGCAGAATCAATGTAATATCAGAAGGAATTTAATTTGATCTAAGATCAAATACCTATGGAATACACATATGCATAAGAAAGACTTATACAATAAGCCAGAAAACTTTCAACTCAATAGATAACAGGGTATGTGCAAGAAGATGAGGGACCAAAAAGTTGCGATGTAAAAAAAATCCACTTTTCACTCATCCAAAAGCGCATGAAAACATTTGTTGACTTTTTAGTAGGTCTAGATGTCAATACACTTGGAAAAACCTTACACCAAAGCACAAGCCTAATTGGGTACCTGATTTTTTTGGGTTCCTGAAATGTTTGGGTAACTGATTTTTTTTTTCAAATGAACTTTTGTAGGACCCCTTGGGACACACTTGAGTGTTCCAATGTTTCCTCGTGGGTCAAAGAGGGTCCTAAGGGGTCCTAGTACACCTTTTCACATGTTAGGACCCCTAGGAAGACCCCATGACCCTTTTTGAAATAGTGGAACACTCAAGTGTATCCCAAGAGGTCATAGAACCCCTTGGGACACACTTGAGTGTTCTAATGTCTCCTCAGGGTTAAAAGAGGGTCCTAAGGGGTCCTAGTACACCTTATCATGTGTTAGGGCCCCTAGGAAGTCTCCATGACCCCTTTTGAGACATTGGACCACTCAAGTGTGTCCCAAGCGGTCGCAGGACCCCTTGGGACACAATTGAATGTTTCAATGTGTTGAAAGTGGTCATGGGGTCTTCTTAGGGGTCATAACATGTGAAAAGGTGTAATAGAACCCCTTAGGACCCTTTTTGACCCCTAGGACACATTGGAACACTCAAGTGTGTCCCAAGGGGTCCTACGACCTCTTGGGATACACTTGAGTGTTCCAATGTGTCGAAAGGGGTCATGGGGTCTTCCTAGGAGTCCTAACGCATGAGAAGATATAGTAGGACCCCTTAGGTCCCTCTTTGACCCTCGGGGACACATTATAATATTTAATTGTATCCCAACAGGTCCTACGACCTCTTGGGACACACTTGAGTATTCTAATGCATCAAAAGGGGGTCATGGGGACTTCCCATGACCCCTTTTGAAACATTGGAACACTCAAGTGTGTACCAAGAGGTTGTAGGACCCCTTGGGACACAATTGAGTGTTCCAATGTGTTCCCCGGGGTCAAAGAGGGACCAAAGGGGTTCTAGTACACCTTATCACAGTCGTAGGACTCCTAGGAAGTCCCCATGACCCCTTTCGACACATTGGAACACTCAAGTGTGTCCCAAGAGGTTGTAGGACCCCTTGTAGCACACTTGAGTGTTCTAATGTGTCCTTGGGGGTCAAAGATGGTCCTAAGGAGTCCTAGTACAGCTTCTCATGTGTTAGGACCCCTAGGAAAACCCCATGGCCCCTTTTGAAACATTGGAACACTTAAGTGTGTCCCAATAGGTCATAGGACCCCTTGGGACACACTTGAGTGTTCCAATGTGTACCCGGGGGTCAAAGAGAGTCCTAAGGGGTCCTAGTAAACCTTATCACATTTTAGAACCCCTAAGAAGTCCCCATGACCCCTTTCGATACATTGAAACACTCAAGTGTATCCCAAGAGGTCTTAGGACCCCATGGGACACAGTTGAGTGTTCCAATGTGTCAAAAGGGGTCATGGGGTCTTCTTAGTGGTCCTAACACATGAGAATGTGTACTAGGACCCCTTAGGACCCTCTTTGAGCCCCAGGGAGACATTAGATCTCTCATGTGTGTCCCATGGGCTCCTATGACCTCTTGGGAAACACATGAGTGTTCCAATGTTTTAAAGGGGGTCATGGGATCTTCTTAGGGGTCCTAACACATGAGAAGGTGTACTAGGACCCCTTAGGACCCTTTGTGACCCCCTGAGACACATTAGAACATTCAATTATGTCCCAAGGGGTCCTACAACCTCTTGGGACACACTTGAACGTTTCAATGTGTCAAAAGGGGTCATGAGGTCTTCCTCGGGGTCCTAACGTGTGAGAAGATGTACTAGGACCTCTTAGGACCCTCTTTGACCCCCAGGGACACATTAGAACACTCAAGTGTATCTTAAGAGGTCCTACGACC
>MU226707.1:147303-157574 GCA_018584345.1 Thuja plicata
TTTCTGGCAAAGAGCACAAAATCAAGAGAGCCCTAACCTCTTCATCAAAGGTAATTTTAACTGAAGTTAACTGACTTGTAACTATATTAAACTCATTTAAATGATCAGTGACTGATCCACCTTCTACATTTTCATGTTAAATAAACGCTTCATGAGAAATACCTTATTTGAAGCTGAAGGCTTTTCATACAACTTCGCTAGGGTTTCCATCAGATCTTTAGCTGTCATTGCTCCAGTAATATTGAATGCCACTGATTGTGCCAGGAATAAACGAATACTCCCCAGTGCCTCCCTATCCAAAATATCCCAATCTTCCTTAGACATTGCTGCCTCTTTCTTGGCTATTCCCTCTAATGGCCACCATAGATCCTTCTGATAGAGATAGTCCTCCATTTGCATCTTCCATAACTGGAAGTTCTGCCCATTAAACTTATCAACCTTCAGCCTACCCTCATCTTCCATTTCTCCCACTTAATCGAGAGACTCTCCCACTAACTCCTGAGACCTGCTTCAGAGAATAAATGAAAGAACGAACAAAAAAAGCTCACTCTGACACCACTTGTTAGAATAATAAGAAGAAAAATGCAAATATTAATGCACAGAAGAGAACACAAAGACACAGAGATTTAACGTGGTTTACCCAATCCCTGGGCTACATCCACCAACAATGAGTCCAATATCTTTATTATTATCTAGTACTTATAATCTGAAACTTGCAAGTCAATACCGCCACAGGAAGCTACCAAAATCCCTCATTCAAATAATGAATCTCAAAACCCTAAGCCCTTTACACACGTATTTTTGACATAACCTTATTAGGGCAAAAATACTCTGACTAATAGAAAATTGATGGTCAACCCTTTTCAATATTATTAAGTCATTATTGACCCCACTCTGCCCCTTGACCCCGCCTAGGGTGCTGCCCAGGACCCCGCAAGGGGCTTTGCCCCTTGACTCTGAGCTTGGGGGCGCTGCCCCCAAACCCCTGTAGTTAAGTCTGGGGGGAAACCGTGCCAAAAGAACCTGAGTTTGATTAGGCTCCACATACATAACAATTCAATCCATATCCTTGGTCTTTCTACGCACACAATTCATGGATTCAGTCAACCAAGGCTTCAAATGACAAGGTCTGGGCTTCTAGAAGTAATATATGATGGTAATTTTGTTCATTTGCCGAAGGTGCTTGTTGTGCCATAGCTTTTGTCGGTGTGGCATAACTTCCATGGCCCATAAAGTGCCATTATTCTCTGTTTGTCTAGTTTATTAAGGGTAAGAAGGTGTTCATTCAAACTTTTGTCATCACTAAGATGGTTCTCGATAGCAATACGCAAACTTGGGACCAACTGCTCGGTAGGTTCCATGAACTCTTGCTGATACATTAGTTGGAAAGAGGTATGTCCATTTGTTACTTTGTATGTCGTATGATGCGCCAGAGTACTACTAGTAGTCTTTCCTCCCAATCTTCCTCTTTGATCCTATAGGATTTATATATCACGAAGATGAGTACTTTGTATGTGGATTCTACTGGATCATTGGCTCGTGGGTAGTACGGACTTGAAAGGGTCTGGAAGATTTGAAGATTTGTTGTCATCAATCAGATTACATGATTCACAAAATGCACCCCTTGATCATTGGTGATTTGAATCTGAATTCCATACCTTGTGACAAATTGCTTATAGATATATCTTGTTGTATTGATGGTAGTATTCTTCGACAATACCCTTGCCTTCACCCACTTGATGAGGTACTCCTTCACTACCACAATATATCTACATCTATGTTCTTGACTGACCTTCAAAGGCTCGACAAAGTTTAACCCCTACCTTTCAAACAAATCTTGGGGCTGTGAAGGGAAGAATGACATGAAATCACGCTTGACTGGTTTCCTAGCTCTTTGGTAGGTGTCACATCCTCCTACCCACTTCTGAGAGGCAGTGTGCAATGTGGGCCACCACATCCCTACTAGCAACACCTTGTGTGTCGTGGTGGTGTCGGGTCTCGTGTGGCCACTAGCCAGGCCTACATGAGCTTCATGTACTACTCTCAATATTTCCTTCTGCATGATGCATCATCGTTATATGTGGTTGGGCCCCATTTTGTAGAGAAACCCATTAATGATCTGAAAATTTTTGCTCTTGAGTGCCAAATTTTGCCTTTCGCTTGGAGGCATCTCCCTTGGAAAGGTCGAGGTGGACAGGTACTCTTTGACGCTCTTGTATAATGGTGGCAATGCTACTATTTGGAAGAGGTGTGCATCTGGGAAGTCTTCGTTCACCCCTTTAGGTGGCTCCCCTGACATAATTTGGGATAACTGATCGATGATGACATGGCTTTTCCTTGGTCTCATGATGATTGTGAATGCAAATTCTTGTAGTAGGAGTAACCATCGACTCATCCGCCCTTGAATGATGGGTTCGTTCACAAGGTACATTAAGGCCAGATGGTCCACATAAAATGTGAAAGGTGTTGTCGGAAGGTAGTGGTGGAATTTCTACACCTAGTACACCATCCTCAATGCCTCTCTCTCAATCATGCTATAGTTCATTTCCACTTTTGAGAGTAGGTAGGTTGTGAAGAATACTAGGTATTCCAATCCTTGTACACCCACTTGTGCTAGCATAGACTTGATGGCATAATTAGAGGCATCGACATGCACGTGAAATTCTTTTTTCCAATCTGGGTACGCGAGGATAGGTGCACTCACCAATCTAGATTTTAATTCCTTAAATGCATTATTTTTCTTATCTCCCCATGTGAAAGGTTGTCCTTTCCTTTTCAACATGCCGAGAGGGTAGGAATTTTGGGAGAAGTTCTTAATGAACCTCCTATGGTAGCCAACATGTTCAAGGAATGACTTAAATTCTGTAACGTTCTCTAAGGCCTCCATTTGGATGATGACCCCTACCTTGTTAGGGTTTGTCTTCAATCCCTCCTTATAGACTATGGGGTTGAGTAGTTTGCCTTTTAGCACCATGAATTCACACTTTTTGGAGTTTAGTGCCAACCTTTCTCTCTAGCACCTCTCTGTGCATTCACAGAGTGACGTTAGGTAGGTTTCCTGCCCGCTGTATATTGACCAATCATCTAGGAATGCCTTAAAATTCCCCACCAACATCTTATTAAAAATATGTAATATTATGCATTGGAAGGTGGCTGGGGCATTGCACAAACTAAATGGCATCTTGTTGTAGGTCTACACCTCGTCCTCCACCACAAAGGTTGTTTTTAGCTTCCACCACAAAGGTTGTTTTCAGTTTGTCCTCCTCTGCAATACTTATTTGGTTATACCCCGAGAATTTGTCCGTGATCTCCTCTAGTATTGTGTTAGTGAACGGAATTAGAAAGGGATCTGTATTTGCCACTACATTGAGGAATTTGAAGTCCACACAAATCCTTATTTGGTTTGCCTCCTTGAGTGATATAACAATTGGCAAGACCCACTCACTTGTTTATACTTGAATATTTTCCCAGCATCCAATGTTTTCTTCATTTTGTCATGTACCTTGACAGCATAATTCTTGTTCGTTTGGTAAGGCCTCTTCTGTATGGGTTGTGCACCTGGTATGAGGGGGATTCTATGTACATACAACTCCAGTGGTATCCCTTTCAAGTCCTTGTAGGTGCTTTTGATGTTAGTTTTGTGACCACTCCAACGTGCATGATAGAATACCAAGTATCCAATCCTCTCTTGAACAAGGAAACTCCAAATGCTAAACTATGTAGATGATTGTGTGATCAAGTGAAGTGACCCTTCAATACTCTTGGCAAGTTAAGAACAAAAACCCTTAATTTTGTCACTGCTTGGTTAGGAACAAAAACCATTGATTCAACAAATTTGAAAGCATTTCCAAATTATTGTTAAGATTATGACATGAATTATTAATCTGAATATTATAATAAATTCATAATTTTGACAAAGCCATCACGACAAAAGCACATTCATGGCTGCAAGTTTGAAGGAAGATTACAGCAGAAAAAACCAAGATAAGTTCTATTTTCAGAATTATTCATAAAATTATAAGTTGAATACTATAATAAAATTTTACCATTTTAGATAAAGTTATATTTAAAAATATAAGGCAATTATCATTCTAAATTTGAGTTATTCAGGGAAAAACTCAGGAATATTCTAGAAAGGGACATTACAATGTGACAAAGCACTTGCAATTGTTAAACTAGAGGAGCTTTATGTTCTTTACAAACAGTTTTTTAATGGACAACGTTGGTGTACATGTATATAGCCTATACTGCTAATTTTTTATTGCTTTAGTTGGCAGCTTAGGTTAGATTTGTTTAATTATGCAAATAATTAATTGTAAATGTGGATAATTCATAATATCCACCTCATGTAGTACGATTGGAAGTCAGTCTTAGTTACCATCTCAGTCAATGTCAAATTTGGTGATTGAATTCATAATATTCATCGTTGGGTGTGGTCTAACTCTCAATCAACTTCAATCAATAGAGTTAACTCTCAATTAGATTTAGTTACCATTCAGTCATACTTTTTGCCTGCTTAGCCAATGTGATTTAGGGTCCTTGGACGAGCTCAATTGCTAAATTTATCTTGGTATTAGAGCCTATGTGATTCCATTTACCCCACTTAGCTTCTTGGTTGATTCTTTTTTGGTACTCTTTTTTTTCCAACTTTTCTCCATTTTGAGATCTAGAAGTGCTTTTGGGTTGTCATTTGTTTTGGGTCATATGAAAGTTTTTGTTCTGGTGGTTTTTTAGTTGAACAGAGTTTTGCATTGCATCAAGGATGTCCAAGAAAGATCAAGCTTTCATTTCATAAAAACAGATTCTTTTACAGTGATTATATGTTCTTTTGTGGTTTATTATTGTCAAAATTAATGTGTACTGTAAATGAAAAAATAAGTTTCGGGGACTAAATTTTGTTGAAAAGTGATTTTTTATTTCCGTTTTGTCATTACTAAACAACAAAAGGGTCGTTTTAAAAAATAAATCTACAATTAGTTATGTATTTGAAGTAGGCACAGTTTTGCATTATAAGCAATTCAGCTTTTTTGTACGTCTGAACTACATCTCCAGTTATACCGCCCGAAATTGTGCAGAAGCACGAGGGGATTCACAGGGACGATTTCTGGTCTTACATTCTCTCACTCCATGCAATCCAGACATCGTCAGTAAGTATGAAAAGAGTAGCAGACTACGAAAGAGAATTGCGGCGAATGGGGTGGGTGAACGTGACTGATTATAACAATGAAATGGGAAGAGGTGTTCCTCAACTCACAGAGTTCGGAGAGACGGGTGAAGCAATGATAGTCATGTTGAGATCGGCAGTTCGCAGCTTGGATGCCAACTGTCAAAACACATTCCCAATTCATCCACATCGTGAATGTGATCATTTGGGTGTAACGTACGTGGTGAGTTGTGAGAAGGAATATCCGCGGCATCCCCATCCAAAGGACGCTGTGCTTGTAAGGTGGGAAAACGCAGGGGCAGAGGAAATGGTATTAGCTATGAGGCAGCATGTATATGCACAATCTGTATACAGAGTGTCGAATACAGTTTGGGGTAGTGATGAGAATATTAGGCACATGCGTTTCGGACTTCCTCGCTACTGGATTCCTCCAACTCATGAGGATGACTCAAGATGATCACTCTTTCTCCTCCTCTTAGGATGAATGATCAAATCAGCATAATGAATACATTTTTAAGAAGCGGACAAAGCTGAATTTAAATGTTAAAGAAGTTGTCATATATTTTATATTTAAACTGTATAAGAGTAAATGTATATATTTACAATAATGAATTGGGACATATAATTCACTTTATTGAAATTGAATATTAACAAAAGTGTCATATATCTTAAATAAAAATAATATCGAAATTAACATAAATTTTTAGATCAATATTTTTAGGATAATTACTAAAACATAATGATAAACATACATAAAAAGATACATTTTAACAACTATGAATAAATGATTTTGTTTTCAGAATTTTTTTGTTTTACAAATTTATTACATTTTTATTTTAATCACATGCAATGTGCATAGTGGTATGCATGAGTCTGGCATACATTTTTCCTTCGAATCACATATAATCGTATGCATGAGTGTGGATGCGAATTAGTGCAACAATCTATTTTAAAACTCTTGTATATGATTTGGTAGAATGTATACTATTGAGATTCACTCAACTTGATTTCTATTATTTAAATATGTGAATTTATCTAATGTTCAAGAATATCTTTGGGCAACTTGCCAAATAGCAAGGGTCTAGTTCTCTTCGATTAGATCCCTAAAATAGATAAATTTATGAATCTAAGTGAAACTATTGAAAATAAAAAATATGCAAGTTATAGCTCTAAGATGATGTCACGATCAAATGTGAATAAATGAAACAATCACTATCAAAAAAAAAATTGAGAGAAAATTGAGTTCAAACATTACATAATATACAATAAAAGAACTTCAAATAGAAAGGGGGCTTACACTTGAATTTCTTATATTCTCATTAGGTCAAAAAATAATAGTTTACTTTTGTGTATAATGATTCAAGATTGAAAACATATATAAAATAAAATCTTTAAGTTGTGGATTGAGCTTAAATATTTTAATCATATTTTTATCCTCTCTTTTATATAATTCTCACTATCCACAACTATTACAATAAAGAAGCTTATTCCTCTTCTCAAGTTTACCTACTTAGCCTCTTGTAATAGATGATTCAATTCAAATTTATCATTTCTCCTTAATGACTAGCTCATTGGAATTAGTTTATCCTTTGTGTTCCCTACCAATTTTTCTCTCTTCTTGTTTTCTTCTTAAAATACCACTTATACTACCTAGATGCATTTGCATCATTCCTCTCAAGTAAGATACCTATGCTCAAATGTGCATCTTGTATGATGTCATGTCTTGTAGTTGAAGCGAGTGAACTTTGCACTAAACACAGTTGCATCATTCACTCAAAATCCCTTCCACTTTATTAAATTTTCCTTGTACGCTTTATGAGTCTTCTTGAATTTTGCATTGAGAATTATTTTATTTATTTGCATATTGTCTTTGGTATCTCATGTCTCCAACATATCATATTCGGCTTATTTGTACTTCATCATATTTATCTCATCATTTGTTTTTCTTTTACACAAGGATACAAGTTAATCATTTTCAAAATGAGGAATTTATTGATTTCTTTGAGAAACTCAATATTGTAATCATTATTTGTGAACTTTCACAAAATTTTATAATATTTTATCTTCTTCCATTTAAATTTATTGTATGTGCTTTTGGGAAAAATATCCCCACATAGTTTTGCTAATACTTTTTTCTTTATTTGACACTTGAATTCTCACATAATAATAATAATAATAATAATAATAATAATAATAATAATAATAATAATAATAATAATACCTATTAAGAGTGCATACTCCTTCGTAAATGGTTACCCATTTATTTTAGGGAAGGGTAAAAAATATTTAAATACTATAGAAATTCTTACGAGATTCTAAAAGATACACATCCCTTATGTTAGTTATATTGTGTTATATGAACAATGTTTAACTAATTATATTAGGTAATGACCATAGCTTCGTTAGGATTACTCCTCCATCATGTTATTAAAAATTAGTATCTATAAATAAGCTCAATGTAATTATAAGGTTATGTGTGGAGTATGATATTATATTTGGGATATCTTTGAGATATAACATGGAATGTTTTCTTCCATAAGGAATATTGTATGGTGTTATAAGGTATCTTAAAGGTTTATTATTTTTTAAGATATATTGAATGTTAAGCCACCATGACCCATAAACATCTCTTTCAATAAATGTAATGTCTATTATACATTACATAACTATTTTAACTATTATATGTTGATACAAAAAATCTCACATAATCAAATCCAAAAGTAATTAGATTATATTCATGTGATTGTGTAAACTTAATGTCTATAGCCATAACTATGTTTTGGGTATCAGGTTTTATAAAAAAAATTTACCAAGTTTAAGAGATAATATAAAGGATCCATAATCTAAAAAGAATATTTTATCTAACAATTTACTATAATTCAAATAAGTTTTTATGTAAATTATTATTCTTTAAGATACAAATGGTGATTTTTAAGATACTTTTACATTTATAGAAATCTAATGAAAACTCATTGGGGTCTATTGTTGTTTTTTTGGATTTTACGTTGGCTACAATATAAATTAAATGGACTAGTGATATACATGCTAGAAAGGTTCATTTAATAAAATAAATTATATTTTAAACTCTACTCCCAATTGATATTATAAAATTTGATAGAAGTTGAGATACATTAAAATGATGGAACCAATATAAGAGAATTTATAGTTGAAAAATAAGTTTTATTCTATTCATAAATCTTCAATGTAGTCAATGGTATATGCCATTGCATAATAGGTTTTCTTCTTTAGAACATACATTTGAGACATATGAATAACAAAGAAAGTAGAAGAAGTATAATTTGAAAAAAATTATACAAAAGAATAACACTAAACTGGAGGAGGAGGAAATGGTGGTGGTGGAGAAGAGAATATCTAAATATTTGTACATGTACTTTAATTCTAATCAAAGAAGGTTCAATCCGTTAATTTGAAAGTCAAAAGTTATTACCTTTATATTATAATAAGAAGTGTAAATTTACACTTCATCAATAGGCAAGATATTATAGATACAAACAAAGTAAATAACAACCGAATAATAGATAAAAATATTGAAACTTTTGAAGATTTGAAACTTATGCAATTTTCATGATAGCCTGTTTATTGGTTATTTTGTGATTGCATAATATCTGTGATTCGGATGACGAGGCCTAAGTTTGAATTTGTTAAAGGAAAAACAATTGTGAAAAGTGGCAAGAGAAAGGAGTTAAGGCCCCGTTTGGTTGGGGAATTGGAATTTGACTCAAAACCTGATTATCTCAAAATCGGGTTTTGAAATTCTGGTTTTGCATCTTTCGAGACTGTTTGGTTGACCTGGAAGATGGATTAGTCAATCCATCTTCTGTGTTTGGTTGCCAATTTCAAAATCGAAATTGGAACTGACCAATTCTAACTTCTGCGTTTGGTTCAACAATTTCGAATTGGAATTGGAATTAAACACTCCATGTTCTATGTTTGGTTCTACATTTCGAATTGGAATTGGAATTCGACAAAGACTATAATTTTTTTATTATTATTTAATAATGTTTAATTTAATGTTGTGATTTATTTTGTCCATTTTTTTATTTGTTTTATTTTGAGTTTTTTTAATTGTTAATGTTTAATTTAATGTTGTGATTTATTTTGTCCATTTTTTTATTTGTTTTTTTTAAATTTTTTTAATTGTTATTTTTTTTAACGTTTTCTAATTTAAGATCATTGATTGCTTTATTTTCTAGAAAATACGCAACTACACAGTCATAAACAAAGTAAAAATACATTAACATCTAAAGAAATTTGCATAAAAATATAAATAATCATTACATTGCTTGATATTAAACAAGTCTTGTAGTCCTCTTCACAGTATATATATATAGTTATTTTTGTTGAATGACCCAACAAAGTAGTGCGATTACAGCGAAAACAAAATATCGTAGAAACTTGACATCGGCTTGATAGGTCACCTCTGCTTTTTCCATAGCGGTCTCGAGCACCTTGCAAGACTTGCACTCATCATTTGCAATAGGTATTTGTCTAGATGGTGCAGATGATGTAAACAAAGATGGGGAATCATCGACCCACCGAAAGTAGTCACATCCACTGCCATCCTACAATAAAAATCTAAGTTAGTATTGCTATAATGATTATATTTATAATTTGTAAACATTAAATATAGTGTTATTAACAACCTTTTTCTTATTTTTGCAAGTCCAAAATTTACGGTTTTGATTATTGTGTGTGTGTGACGTCCTCAACACACAGCGCACTCCATCACCACAGTCACACATAGGAACATTTATCATAGCCATCACTCCTGTATCAAATAGATTTTTGTTCATTCATACTATTGACGCAACCAAACTTAGTATTTATACAAAAAAAAACAGTGAAACATCTATAGAATTAGATAGAAGATGGGGAAGAACAATATCCATGAACTGAATGGTGGTTTGAAAACACACCATTAAATAAGAAATCCACGCTCTACGCCCTTATGCCCCAGGCTCAGTGACAAACCGTCTCATATTGTGCACATTCTTCCCATCTCTGTCTGTATTGTTAGATGGTCAATCCTGCATATACAAACTAAACATGATAGAAAAACTAAAACTAGTTTATTTTTAAATGGAAT
>MU226707.1:202952-226532 GCA_018584345.1 Thuja plicata
TATAAACATTAAACAGAATATACAATTTTTAACATTAAACTAATTAAAAATAATAATAAAAAATATTTTTAATAAAATACAAATAAAAACAATAATACGTACCTGGAAAAATGGTAGCAGGGGAGTCAGTGGTAGCTCTCAAAAACTATAAACATTAAAGACAATATACAATTTTTAATATTAAACTAATTAAAAACAATAATAAAAAAGATTTTTAATAAAAACAAATAAAAAACAATAATACGTACTTGTAGGAGGAAAAATGGCAGCAGGGGGGTCGGTGGTAGCCCTCAAAAATGGGTACCCATTCAGATAAAAATGTGATCCCGTTTTGCAAATTGTGAAAATGATTTACAAAACGGTTTAAAACAAATTTTAAATACTTTTAAAAAATGGGCACCCATTTTTTAAAAAACAGGCACCCATTTTTTAAAAATGGGTGCCCGTTTTGCTACGAGTACCCGAACCAAAACGGGTGCCCGTTTTAAAAACGGGCACCCATTTTATATTTACGGCTCGGGCACCCGAACCATAACGGGCACCCATTTTTTAAAAAATGGGTGCCCGTTTCTGGTTGCCAATTTTTTTTGGCTGCAGACTTCCGCGGAATTGGCACTCAACTTTGTGCTTGCACCCACAACTTAATTCATTATGAATTAAGGGGAGTGAATGAGAAAGAGGATGTTGAAGTGAAACTAATGAAGAACAACTTCATATAGTCTTGATCAATCAAGATGAGGAAAGAGGTAAAGATTTATGTGGACACAGAGCAACAGAGAAGCACAACATCACCAAGCAAAAAGAAGTGGAGCAAAGGTATTTAAAAGATATATTGTTCAGAATGGTTTAATGAGATTACAATAGATTTGCAAATCTGCAAGTATAAGTTGTATGTGTGAATAGATCATTTAATGTTTCAGTTTAACCATTGATTCAAAAATTCTCTAAACCGATCATGACTTAACAATCCTTTCTATATTGAGATACATCCCAATAAGTATCAAAAAGTTTGATCATGAAGATAGCATGAGATGCTAGATACCATTTGACAAACTACACTGGGTTTGGTCATAGATGGTAGCATAGAGATGCCCGATATTAAGTGACAAACTAATCTTTTAAATCCTCTAACAAGGTCACACCTAACAGTGTGTTTTTAACCTTAATAGGGTTGGGTCTTCACTGAGTT
Source organism: Thuja plicata (assembly GCA_018584345.1). Lineage (NCBI taxonomy): Eukaryota > Viridiplantae > Streptophyta > Pinopsida > Cupressales > Cupressaceae > Thuja > Thuja plicata. Next base: position 204,142 of record MU226707.1, read on the forward strand.
CACTTCAGAAGAGTGAAAATTTTGGGTTACCGGTCCCGAGTGGTTTTTCCCTTAACAAGGTTTCCACATTAAAAATCCATGTGTCAATGTGTTTATGAGTCATTACTTTAGTGTTTTTCATTACACATAACTAATCTGGATTGATCGGTATACACTAAGTAATTTACTATTTTTCGGTAAATGAAAGACTGTTATTTGGTAAACATTAAGAATAAGGTTTAACAAAGTACTCCGAGTAGTATTTATTTGATAATCATATTTGAAGGCATACATCTTGTAGGACTGAAGATAACTAGAGGCTTAATATTGTGGTACTAATTATTTGGGTTGATATATTGAAATATTTTTTAGGCCACTGATTCACCCCCCCCCCCGCCTCTCAATTATTCTAACAATTGGTATCAGAGCTTGTGTGCTTAAAAAGGGAGTTTAACAGCTTAGAAAAATATCACAAGATGAACAAGCGAGATGTGCCCAAGTTGAAAAAAGGTAACTTTGCATCATGGAAAAGAAGAATAAGACTCCACCTATCAGGTTATTCAACACCTTGAGACTGAATATGTGTTTCCTATAGGACCTGACACTCTTGAGAATTGAGAGAAAAGCATGAACATAATTTCATGATGATAGAGCTTTCTTCCTCACTCTCTGATGTTGAGTTTGAATATGTCAAAACCTACACCTCTACAAAGAAAATGTGGGATAAAGTGAAGCTGGTACATGGAGGAGATGCTAATGTACTAAGAGCCAAGGCAGAATGTTTAAGAGGGAGGTTTGATGACCTAAGGATGAAAGAAGGAGATAATATCACTCAGTATAGCTGCAGAATCAAAGAGGTAGTCAATTTTATTTGAGGAGTTGGAGGTGTACTTGAAGAAGAGACATTGGTAAGTAAAATCCTAAGAACCTTACTACCTGTAAATGATATTAGAGTTTCTGCTATTCAAGAAATGAGAGCAGTTGCAAACAATACAGTTACTCTAGATAGTCTGATTGGTAGACTGATTTCATTTGAGATGAATAACTTTGATAATAGTGACTTACCATCTGTAGAATCTGTATTCAAATATTCTTTGAAAATAAGTAAGTCAAGTCATATACACACTATTAGAAATGATAGTGAAAGTGATAATGAGGATCAAGGACTTGATGAGATTGAAGCACTAATTGAAAGAAGATTGCAGAGAGGTAAAGGGAGATACAAAGGTAAATTACCACTTGTATGATTTAATTGTAAATAGGTTGGATATTTTGATGCAAGCTGTCCTAACAGAAGAAAAGATGACAAAAGTAATGACAGAACATATGAAAAGAAGTTTGACCGAGGTGATAATAGATATTACCGAAGTAACTGAAAATCTAAAAGAACAGATACCCAAGACTACAAGGAAAAAGGAAAGAAAGATTGTTACCTAGCTGAGAATAGAGCTGATGATACTGACACCGAATCTGAAGAAGACATTGAGATGGTATTTGTAGCCATGAAAGATGATTCAGACAAAGAAGAAGAAAGGTATGTAGAAACTGCACTCATATCTAAGGTTAGTAAGCATGGTGTCTAGATTATAGATAGTGGCTGCACTCACCACATGACCGGTGATAAGAAAAAGTTTGAAACGTTTGAATACTATAATGGTGGTTCAGTAAGAATGGGTAATGACACACTATCCATTTGAAGGTAAAGGAACCATAATGTTGAATAACCTGATCAAATACGAAAATGCTTACTAGGTAAAAGGACTGAACTATAATCTGCTAAGTGTTTCACAACTGAACAATACAGATCACCAAGTAGCATTTGAGAATAAGAAGGCAAAGATCTTCAATGAATCAAGAAGGTTGATCAGAACTGGTGAGCAGAAAAAAGGTAACCTTTTCTATCTTGATGAAATTAACACCACTTGTTTGATTGCTAGAAATGAAGACATATGGCTTTGGCACAATATATTGTGTCATGTGAATAAAAGAAAAGTCAGAGGCATACCGAGCATGTCAAAGCCTTAGCATATCATGTGCAAGAATTGTCAAAAAGCTAATATGACAAAGTCTAGTTTCAAGAGTAAAGCCCATACATCTAATGCATTTCTAGAATTAGTCCATACTGATCTATGTGTACCCATGAGGACAAAGAGTTACTATGGAGATAGGCATTTCATTCTCTTTGTTGATGATTATTCTAGAATGATGACAATTATGTTCTTAAAAGATAAATTAGAAGCATTCAAGATGTTTAAATGGTATAAGGCTATCGTAGAATAACAAAGTGATAAGAAATTGAAATGCTTAAGGTCAGATAGAGGAGGGGAATTTATTTCAGATGAATTCACTAATTTTTGTAATGCGCAAGGAATTAAAAAATAGGTTTCTGCACTGAGAACACCACAACAAAATGGAATTGTTGAAAGGAGAAATGGATCAATTGTTGACTGTGAAAGAACATTGATGATTGAGAAAAGCATCACTCAAAATTTCTAAAGGGAAGCTGTTAGTACTACTATCTACACATTGAACAGAGTACAATTTAAGAAGGACACAAAGAAGACACCCTATGAGCTTTGGTATGGTTACACACCCAATGTAAGTTACTTCAAGAATATTTGGTAGTCAATGTTATATTTTGACATATGATAGAAATGGAAAATTTGACTCCAAAATTGATGAAGGTGTCTTTCTAGGGTATTCCACCAAAAGAAAGGCTTATAAATGTCTTAACAAGTCATCTAACAAGATCATTGAAAGTGCAAATGCAAGAATAGATGAATTTGAAAAAAAGAATGATAAGGAAAGTAGAAAAGAACTAGAGGACTAAAAAAGGTTTATTTACATTGAAGAACCTGACACTCTACCCGAGCAACAGTGTATCACTCCTGAGCAAAAGAACATTGCAACCGAGCATCAGGCTGTAATTACCAAAAGTTAGGATAATACTCAAGATGATGTACCGAGTGATGGAGATCAGAATGAAGGTCAAGAAGATAATCAAAATGATGGACAAAGAGCTGAACCAAAACTTTCCAAGTATGTCAGAAGACATCATCCATAGAATCATATCATAGGAGACAATAAGGCTGGAATGAGAACAAGAAGTAAGTCACTAAACAATAGATGTTTACTTTGTGATTTTGAGCCTAAATCTGTTAATACTAAGCTAGAGAATGAAGAGTGGGTCAGTGTTATGAATGAAGAAATAGAACAAATTGAGAAGAATAGTACATGGACACTAGTACCAAGACCAGATGAAAAGAATGTCATCAGTACCAAATGGATATTCAGAAACAAGATGAATGAGAATGGTGAAGTCATAAGAAATAAAGCAAGATTAGTATGCAAGGGGTATGCACAAGAAGAAGGTATTGATTATGGTGAAACCTTTAGACCCGTTGCTAGACTAGAAGGAGTTATAATTCTTCTTTCTTATGTTTCATTCACAGAATTCATGGTATACCAGATGGATGTCAAATCTGCATTCCTAAATGGAATACTAGAAGAAGAGGTATACATTGAACAACCAGAAGGGTTTGTTGATCTAGACAAGAGAAACATGGTATGTAGACTACATAAAGCCTTGTATGGATTGAAACAAAAACCTAAAGATTGGTATAAAAGACTTCATTCCTATCTCATAAGCATTGAATTTGTAAGAACAAGTGAAAATAGCAATCTCTACTTAAGAGAAGATATCGATGGTAATATTCTGATCGCTGAAATTTTTGTTGATGATATCATTTTTGGGGGTAATGAAATGTTATGCAAATCCTTTGCTAATGAAATGAACAAAGAGTTTGAAATGTCTATGTTTGGGGAGATCAAATTCTTTAATGGTCTACAAATTCTTCAACAAGATGCAGGCATATATATCACTCAATCCAAATACATCAAGGAAGTACTGAAGATATTCAAGATGGAAGATTCCAAACCAGTTGGAACACCTATGGCTACTGGATGTAAGTTGACAAAGGAAGATAGGTCAAATGAGGTAAATTAAACCTTGTATAGATCAATGATTGGCAAACTAATGTATGTTGTTCATACTAGACCAAATATTGCACATGCAATTGGAATAGTTGCAAGATTCTTTGCTAATCCCAAAGAATCACATATGACTGTTGTCAAGAGAATTCTGAGATATGTAAAGAACACTGAGGACTATGGCTTATGGTATAAAAGAGAAGGAAAATTTGAGCTACAAGTCTATACAGATTCTGATTAGGCTGGAAACATTGATGACCGAAAGAGCACAACTAGAGGAGAATTCGTCATGGGTGACAAACTTGTCACATGGACCAGCAAGAAGCAAGGATGCATCTCTCAGTGTACTGTAGAAGTAGAATATGTGGCTACTGCTACAAATTTCTCAAATATTGCATGGATCAAATAGTTGCTGGAAGGTATGAATATGAAGATTCTTGAACTAGTGATTATCTATTATGATAATACCAGTGCAATCAACATTTCAAAAAATCTAGTCATGCATGTTAAGACTAAGCATATAGAAATCAAGTATCACTATTTACGAGAAAAAGTGAAAGAAAAAGAAGTGATACTAGAATATGTTCAATCAAAGGAACGGTTAGCTGATATATTCACCAAGCCATTACCGAAAGATACATTTGAGTACCTAAGACAGAGACTAGGGGTACAACCCTTGTCTATCAGTCAGTAAAGCTGACTAGGAGGTTGCATCAGCCTAAAACAAATCAGAAGATCATTCATGTTGATGCAAGCACTAAAATGGATGGAAACTAATACATCTGTACACATCAAGGTATAAATCTACACGGGACACCAGAGACAATGTATTGCTAATGGATAGGGAAATTCAAGTAGTATATTATAAAAAGGATGGAAGATGATATGGAAGAATTGTTTGGCATTGTTGTCAAAGGAAGAGACTATCCCATTATCATGAATTATAAAGGAGAGAGATTCTCATTATCAAAAGGGAGAGATTATCTCATTATCAAAAAGAGATTATGTCATTATCCATGAAAAGAAGTTCCTAAGAAATCAAAGGAAGAGATAATCAATATCCATAGGGAGAGATTGATTACATTTGAAATATCCATCTAAGGGAGAGAAGTAACATGATAGAGAGAATACATACTAACGGAGAGATTGATGTCAAAAGAAAAATAGATGTTCAAGGAGAGGAACAGTCAAGGTAGAACACATATCAGAAACAAAGATCAGATTCTGATACATCTATCTAGTAAAGGGATTAAAGATTGAAGAACACACTCTACAAGAAACAAATCTAAGCTATATGAGCTTACCAAGAGCCATAAATTTTTAATAGTTATAATAAGAGAGATTGATGAACTTCAACTATTATATTTCATATTGTATTAGTAATAATATAGTGTGATAATGTAGTGTGTTGCCATCAATCCCAAAGGGGGAGATTGATGACATGTAATTGATTGAATGTTTGAAGATGTTAAGTTGATCACCAAAACGCATAAAGGTAATGCAAGAAATTAAATCAGTTAATGGATTGTACTGTCATTGATGTCAACTTGATATAATCTAATCAGTTATATTCAAAGTGTCAAAGACTTCAACGAATCAGAGAGATAAAGATTATGCTTTCAGTAAAGCATAAAAGACCAACATTCACTAAGTGACTTCAAACACCAATGGTTAGTGGAAACTAAAGGACAAATAAAATCAAGAGAAAATTCACAGTGATGCCCGAGCAAAGAAACTGATGAGCATTACCGATGAGTAGAATCACAAATATTACCGATAGCCAGAATTACAGTGTTAACCAACGGACAGATAAGCCCAAAGGATAGACAACCCTGACAGACAAACAACACCGATGGAGAATCCCAAGGAGAACTGAAGTGTTGACTAAAGCTATCAAAGAGTTAAAAAACCAAAGTTAAATAGAGTTCAGAAATGACAAAATACTTAGATGGCAAAGCTAAAGATTGACTTAACTGGTTGTTGACATTTCTTTAATCGACAAGTTAAAGCCAGAGATAAGTAAAAGATTTTGTAAAGAGAAGATGTAAGATGTATGTATGGTATATGGATGGATATGTATGCGAATAAGATGTCTGATGGAAGATGAGAAATCAGATATTGACCAATATTATTGAGAGCTACAACTGGAACTATCTAAGCATTGGAGATGTTTGTTTTTATTCATTTCTGAGAATACTTTTCTGGAGTATTGATTGTAAGAGTTGTAAGCTGAGTGTACCCCTAACGTGGTGTTGTATACCTTTAATAGGGTTGTTATTCCTTTAACAAGGAAATGTACTATGTAATATTCAGCTCCTAACAGGGCTAGGTCTCCTAACAAGGACATTATAGTATAGTGCATGATTTTGGGTACCATCCCCACTAGGGTTTTCCCTTGGATACGATTTCCTCGACAAAAAATCATGGTGTAATGATTTGTGTGTTATTTACTTATGTTCTTTTCATTTCAGCAATCCTATGGTTTATGTAGAATTGGTTTAAGTTTAATTTAAAGTGATGTAATAGTGATTCACCCCCTCTCAGTATCACTTAATCCTAAAAATTAGTATTAGAGCTATTGGCCCTTGGAAAGAAAGTTTAACAACCTATGGGAGATCAAGATGGATTTAGTAAGTTTGGAAGAAAACTTTGAAGCAGCACTTGAAGACCTTGATAAAGAAAAAGCAGAGAATGGTGACTTGAGATTCAATTTAAGGAGAGGCGAGGGATTCATTAAGAAACTAAAAGATAGGCTTGAACTTTCCAGAAATCAGAGACAGGATCTTATGATTCAGATAAATGAAGATTCAGACAATGATAATTCAGATCAGATAAAGAAACTTGAACAAGAGAATGATACTCTGAATATTAATAATGAATTAATGGCTAAAGAGATTCAACAAGAAAAAGATGCTAAAAAAAAGATTGAAGAAGCTTTGAAGAATGCTAATATTCTGATGGGACAAATGAAGAATGAGCTTGACCTTTACAAGAACAAGTATCTAGAATTGGAGAAATATAATCAGATCATAAAAGGTGAACTTGTTGAGACAAAGAAACACATTGAGAGACTTCACATGAGAAGTGACTTGATCGATGAACAAAGAGACAGACAAAACCGAAAGGAGATATGACTGGTGTTGGCTTCAATGAAGCTGAATGTTCTAAGATTCACTAACAAAAAACTAATGCGAAGGCCTGATGAAGAAAAACCTATTCTTGAAGAACCTAGAGAATAGATCAGACCTTTCAGGGGAAGATTTTTTGGTTGCAACAAGTTTGGACACATCATGAAGAAAGATTGCAGAGGTAATGCCCCTTTCAAAACTTTTTCTAGTTATTTTTTTAATTGTCATGCTTATGGGAACAAGAAAGAAGAATGCAGGAAACCTGATCAATCTAGATATAGACAAGATAACATCAGAGGAGAATTAGTAGTTAAACCCACATGTTACAAATGTAATAACCTTGGGCACATTGCAAAGTACTGTAAGTTACAAGTAAGTCAGAACAGACCTCCTGCTATATGCTACAAATTCAACAATCAAGGACATATAGCAAAATTTTGTAGATACAAAAGAGAAGAAAATAGAAGAGTACCACCTCCTATGAATAATAAGAGGAATGAAAGTTATATTAGTAAGAGTCTTGTAGATTACAAAAATGAATTTTAAAATTATTTCAAGAAAGAAGAAGATAACAGCAATGGTAAGGTATGGAAAGTCAAAGAGTCAAGTAAGATATTGGTTCATTGAGAGACAGTAGATACTTTTGTATCTTTGCCTAATGTGAACACATCAACCTAAGTGGCCAATCATGGCCTTAGGGGGAGCATTGGATGAAAATATCAAAATATATCCAGCCCCTGATTCTGAGGAGTAAGCTCCAGCAAGCTTAGTTATGATATGTGCAGATATCATAGAAATTATATCTAAGAGCACAACACCGGATGATGCATATCCTGTGATCACAGGATTTGTGATTGACTGGACAATGTATGAAGTAGTGTATTGGGTAATGTCATTATACACTTAACAATGAATAAAGGAAATTTGAGATACCTGTTCTTCTCCATTTGAAGAGAAGTAACCTAAGATAAGCAAAGATCGGACTATCTAACAGCTATATTGCGTGATCGATCAAAGAAAGAATTCATAATTTAGCATGATTAAGGTATTTACATCATCTACTCATACAGAAGTTATGGATGCACCTTTGATTTATGATGTTGTAGTTCAACCTAGATAAAAATTCAAGAAACATCCATTTAATTCTTGTGAAGACAACCCTGAAGGAGCATTTTCCCAGACATCTCAAACTCTCGTGTATGTAGAGGATATTAGGGCTTACGTTCATTGTAAGTGTAATATATTGGGTATTGATGAGATCTCTTCTAAGATGGAATACATGAATGATTATGGTAAAATGAAGGATGTATTAAAAAATATAGATAACCAGAACATTATGAAAATGTTAGATTTGTATGAATTCAGCGAAGATGAATCGTTAAAAATTTTACTTAGCAGAGTTCATAATCGATTCATCTGGATAGGAGAGAAACCTATAAAGATGTGTAGTCGGTTTATTCATGATATAACTGGGTTAGACAACACTAGAGTTATCCCTATGGTAGAGAAGCACATAAAGAAACAAGTTGAAACCCTAACACACTCTAAACGGGATAGACAAGCTATGAAAGTTAATGATATTTTCAAGTAGGATGTTAGACTGATTGCGATGATACTTGGATACAAATTTTACTACAGCACTAGACCTAATTCAGTTTTAGTTTGAGTCATTATGATGGCTTATAGGATGGTAAAGGAAGACACTACATATAACCTATGCGAGGTTCTGGCACATCAATTTTTGGAGAATGTAAAGCTAGTAAAGAAGGATAAATCTAAGACCTTTAGATTTGGCTCACTTCTAGTTCATATGTATATCCACATTGAGCATAAGTTCTCTGGCATGCACCCTAGAGCATGGAATGACAACATACCCACTGGTATTCAGATTTCACAAAGCTACCGAAGACAAAAGAACACATGGGTTGATGGAGAATTGTTTGGCATGATCAAGATTCTTCAGAGGAAAATGAAAGAGAGATTCAAGAATTCCTAAAGAGTTAGTTGAGAAATATAAGGATACAATCTATTTCATGGTTGAAATTTATTGTGTATGTTTTGAGGCAGTTGTACCTAGAAAGAAATGGTGTTACCCCATGGGTTCTTAAGTCAATTCAGAGGTTCTGGTTACGCAAATTGAACATGTCTTAACATCTAAAGTTGATACATCTGAGGAGAGATGAGGCACATATGAAGATAAATCAGCTAAGGTCAGAGAAGAATATACTAGATTCTTAAGAAAGAGAAGAGTGGAGAATATAGTTGATGATTGTGCAGCTTAGGCAGGTATCAGTAAAGAAGAGATGAGAGAAGTAAGGAAGAAGATAGCAGAGAGGTCTTCTGTGTTGGCAAGTACTACTAATGCAGCCCTTCCACCTCTAGAGATTGATAAGATAGCTAGTCCTACTTTGACTGTTATTGATGTTACTACACCCTCACCACCACAAAAGACTTCATAGGTAGAAAATATTGTTCCTCAGAGAAACACTAGGTCCACTAAGCTAGACACACCTTGTAAGAAGTAAAGGACTGAAGAAGTAGAAGAAAATAAAGTTGAGAAAGAGACCACAAGTGACAGACATGTATGGAAGCCTGATATAAAGTTGTTAGAGAAGAGAGCTATTCAGAAAGGAAAGCTTGTTTCAGTGAACAAATGAGTCCTTAGTGAAGATTGTTGAAGCGAAGGAAGAGAAAAGCTATTTGGAAAAGAAGTTGATGGAATTATGCCAGTCTATTTCATGGGACTTGGGAATTATAAGATCATCTACATTAAAGGCCAGAAGTTGTGTTACACATGGAAGGATGCTATTCAGCTATTGCATGAACCCTATCACACATATTCAGAATATTGAAGACATTATTGCAAAAGACAGGGAAACTCTGAAAAGCATGATGGACAGTTGTGAGACCTCATCACAATATCTAATAGAGATGGATAGAGAGGTAACAAGGACTCTTGATAAATTGAATGTATTAGATATAGAGAAAGGGGGATTACTGATAAGATTTGGTTTGCTGAAGAGCCTGATCACTCCTAGGCTATCAATTCTTGAAGTGCATCTATCTGACATGGAGAATACTGCATAATCATTGGCAAACTCTATGCCCATGGAGTTAAAAGTAGCAGAGACTTCATCCTATGCATTGAATGGACTAATTCATCTTAGTCAGTTATTGGTAGAGTCATGGAGTGCAGAAGTGAAGATCTTAGAAGATTCCTTTCAAGATATTCTGAAACTGGTGAGCAAGCACTAATTCTACATTTTTTTAAATTTTGGATGCACCTTTTCCAGTTTTTTCAAAGGGGGAGATGAGAGAAGAAAAATCACTATAGGAGAAGAGAAGAGAAAAAGAGAAGAGACACTTTTGTGTTGGAACACTTAAGTCATTTTTCGATAATTGTTGCCATCAATGCCAAAGGGAGAGATTGTTGGAAAGTGATGTTTTTGGTATGTTATGAGACACTTAATAGTTGTCATTTATGGAAACATATCTAATAGTATGATCGAGATAAGTAGATTTTGATGATTCAATTCTGGAATCGACTAAGTATGAAAATAGATTTACAAAGTATAACAGTATTGTTTCGGACAGTGAAGATCGAGTATAATGTTTGATGGTGAGAAAACTTAGAGAAATATACTATGTAGTATATATGACCTACACCTAATATCGATTTGGTTTTGGTGATGATTACACAAAGTTATAGATATTTGAAGACATGCGCAGATAGTAGAAAAATTAAACAGAGCAATTGAACAGTTGTAAGGATTAAGGGAGTATGACGTGGACTCCTGGCATGTTAAGTTAGATTATGATTATGGATAAACTATATTTTGGTTATGTAAGAGCACCAACTTTATATTTACTCTTTACCTTATTAATTCTATTTTGTAATAGAGAGTTGACTGGATGATAATAGAGAGCCGAATAGATGATGATGATGATGATGGTGATGATGATGATGATATATATATATATATATATATATATGGAGAACATTTTGTAAAGCGAAGATGTAAGATGTATGTATGGTATATGGATGGAAATGTATATGAATGAGATGTCTGATGGTAGATCAGAGATCAGAGATTGACAAAGATTATTGAGAGCTACAACTGGAACTATCTAAGCATTGGAGATGCTTATTTTTGTTCATTTCTGAGAATACTTTTCTGGAGTATTTATTGTAAGAGTTGTAAGCTCAGTGTACCCCTAACAGGGTGTTGTATACCTTTAACAGCATTTTTTATTCCCTTAACAAGGAGATGTACTATGTAATATTCAAATCCTAATAGAGACATTATACTTTAGTGCATGCTTGTGGGTACCATCACCACTAGGGTTTTCCCTTGGCCAGGGTTTCCTCGACAACAAGTCATAGTGTAATGACTTGTGTGTTATTTTCTTATGTTCTTTTCATTTTAGCAATCATATAGTTTATGTGGAATTGGTTTAAGTTTAATTTACAGTGTTGTAATACGGATTCACCCCCCCTCTCAGTATTACTTAATCCTAACAATATTTTTATAGTTTATATTGACAATGACAAGTATGTCCAATATAAATGTCCACAATTTATATTAAATTATTACAAAAAATAATATAATCTCAAATACGTTTCTATAGATGAATGTAATAAAACCTATCAAGCTCAACACACGTGACCTTCTCAAGAAAATAAATAATGGTTGTTAAGTGGTAGATTATGTAGGTCAAGATAAACCAATTTATGAGGTCTCTTTTCATTCGATACAATGAAATTATTGTTGGAATTATATTGGAATGATGTACTGAGAGGGGAGGGGTGAATCAGTAACTCTAAAAATTTTCTTGGTTAGCCCATTAACCCTTAGTCATTAGTTTGTAAATTATCTTATCTAATTGTTCATATTTATTTATGTATATGTAATCATAACATAATTTCTTTAATATGTAACCATACAAGAAACATTCATGAAAATAGATAACACATGACACAAGATATGATATCGTAGAAAACTCTTGTTAGGAAGTAAAAACTGCAGTGGGGATTGTTACCCACAAGACTTCACTATCTACAGATAAGAAGGGGCCAGTTAAGGCTTACAATTGGTCACTTCTGATGACCTACCCTGTTAGGAGTATTACAGTGGAGACCTGTTAAGATCTACTTCATTTGAAGCTTTCGCAACACTGTTAAGTGTGCACTCTGTTAAGAGATTTGTAAAGAACGGTTAAGTCCACCTTCTACAAAAGGATTTTAGATGTGATGCACTTGTTAGAATGCAACTACATAAGTCTTTGATATGATGATGTATGCAATCTCTAATTGCTGATAATAGATCCAATAAAGCTTCTTATGTATGAGTAATCATCTTTTCATGCTTGAATAATACCATTGTCTGCTCGTCGATAGCCTTTGTGTGTTCTTGATAACTGGTGTGATCTATTTCTGAACTTTGCATGAATCCTTCCTTCTACTCCTTAGATGCTCTTCATGGCTATCAAAAACAATGAATTCATAATCCACAATTGATTGAACATCTATTTATACTAGATTTTAGCTCTATTCTTGATTCACGCTTCGCAAGTTAACTCTAGATCCAAGGTTTACAACTTGACCTTGACCTTTAGTTAGATATGTTTTAGATCCATTAGGATGCTTTAAAACATTTACATAATGCTTGCTTGACCCTCAAGTAATGATTTAAAGAAAATTAAAACTCTAAAAATAGAATTACAATGCTTTATCTGACATGCAAAACTCAGATCCACTATTTGCGGGTTCTCTAACTGACTATTGGTTCTGACGGTCAGGCTTCTCTATCAGTCTGTTGGTTTTCTTTGTCGTCGGTTTTCCTTTCTTGAACTGTTCGTCAAGCATGCCTTTTCTGCTCCATCGATTTTGTTCTCAAAACTGTGTCGTCGGTGATGATCTTTGTGTTATGTCATTGACCTATCGGTGATGTCTTGTTTACTTCGTCGGTGTTAACACTTGTCAGTGTTCATCAGTCAATTCCATACTTATCATTTTCTTGTGACTTTTAGTTCTGTCGGGTATGCTTGATGTCAATTGGTTATGCTTGCTATCCACCAGTTATGCTTGTACCGATGATCTCTGTCGATGTTTTTCACTAAGTGTACTAATGAAAAAATTAATGTCATCAATCTCCCCCTTTGACATTAGTATCAAAAACATGATATGTGCAACATACTAAATGTATTAGTATGTATGTACCTGTGTATACTTCTTCCTTAGTCATTTGAATGACTCCCCCTATGTATATGACCGTAAGTGTAAGTATATATATATATATCCTTATGTACTTTTCTTTTCCCCTTTTTTTGATATATTGTACATAACTATCTTTACATATCTATTCCTTCTGTACATACAATATACATTTCCTTTCTATTCCTCCTTTTTTGATAATAAAGGCAGAGGTACTTACATCTTGTCAAAAAGGTGGGAATGTGAGGACTTGATCTCCTCCATCATCTTTTCCCATTTATCCTTCAACATTTCTAGATCCATGTGCTCAAGTGATATCCTTACGTGTATATCATAGATGTTGTCTACCACAGACATCTCTGGGGTTGCAATTAAGTTTTTGGATTCAAAAATATGTTGCTGTAGAATAGTAAGATTAGGCAAGATGTGTGCATGTAGTTCAGTAATCTCACCTCTTAATTGTGTTTCAGCATCCCATATTTCTTGCCTTATCCTGTTAGCCTCAATGACCTTGTCATGATCTGCCTTGATACTATCTGCATTTGAGGTTAGGCTTTGTGCACTTGTTGTGACATTAGAATCTATTTCTGCTAACTTGTCATTGTTTTCTTTTGTAAACTTTTCAACCGTGCACATATTTTGAACTAAGGTAATTACCTCAGCAATCATTGGCTCTAATTGATCAGTTAGTTCAGAGAGCTTTACCTTGTTCACTGCCACTTCTTGGCTGATCTTATCAATTAACTTGTATTGATACTTTTTCTCTTCTTGTTCTTCCATTGCTTGTTCCACATCTATATTCTAATCTGTGATGGTGTCGGTAAGAACAACAATTTGTTCCTTAACTATAGCATTTTGTTCAAGTTTCACCTTAGGAACTAGTTGTTGGAGAATGTCTCTTGCCTTGTCAAGTGCCATTGTTTCTTTGTGTTCCTATATCATTTTCTTCTTAATGGCTTTCCTTTGACATAGCACTCCAAACTCTTGAGGTTTATCACTATCCAAAGTAGTAATATCCCAGTTTGGGACTTCTATTACTTCATCCATTGTAACAGCCAAAATGTCTTTCTTCAATGCTTTATTCTTCTTTTTCTTTGGCTGGGTGGCAGATTGATGTACTACCATTTGTAAAGCTTGAGATTGGGTTGAATTGGTAGGTGAGGGTCGAGAAGATGAAACATCCTGTTGTTTCTATTCTGAGTCCCCTAGCTATTTTGGTGAAGACGTATCCTCATTGGCCTTAGGTGTATCAACAGATATATCTTCTTTGTGTTTTTTTCCTTCATCCTGCTTGATTCCTTCACTTTTATCTTTTTCTTCACCCTTTCTCAATGTATCCTCATTTTTTTTATCTGCTTCTTTGTTTTGTTCATTGGACACTTCTTGCTGATTGTTGGTTGCATCTTTCATTTCTATATCTATATCCTTTGGAGTGTTGGATGCATCTTTGTTTTCATCAGTACCCATATCCTTGGGTATATCATCATCTTTCTTAGATGATTTATCCTGACTTCATTGAATATCAATAGCATCTATTAATATATTCATGTTTGTCAGTGTATTGACTATTGCAATGTTAATAGTTGAATCCTATCCGTCGGTATTGCCCTTTGCAATATTTATGTCTTCATCTTTTTGTACTTCTACTACAGGGTCTTTTCCTGTAGTGTCATTGACAATGTTGTCTAACCATGATTCATCATTTATATCATCAGTTAAATTACCTTTTATTGTTAACTCTTCTTTGGTAACTTCTACATCCTCTAAACTGATGTGAATTGGACTTGCTGGTACTTGATTTTCCTCACTGTTGTTAGGCCATTCTTCATCTACAATATCAACCTGTTTCTACTCAGTTATTTGAACTTCTTCACTATCTAACTCTATTGTTGAGTTATCTTTCTGAGTGACTGTTTCCTTCTCATAACTTCTCTCCTTAGCAGGATTGAGTATCTTGCTCCATTTATCATGAGCTTCTTGTTCTAGCTCTATAAACTTCTCTTCAAGAAATTTGTAAGCTCTCATTTTGGGTGAGAATTTTTTCTCATATTTCTCCATGATTTCATTTATTTCTTCCCTTTTTGATTCATGAGGCATAAGAGAAACAAGTACTCTTTCTCTTATCATTTTCTCCTCATGGAGTGCAAATGTGAACCTAGAAGCTAATCTAATCAACAATTCTTGTGGTACATCACGTATAGTGAATTGAAGTGGGACATAATAGTGTCTACACATTTTAGCTATAATTGCATCTTCAATTTTATTTTGTTCTATAGAATCCCATTTCAACAATTTCCTAATCTTAGGATGTACAATAGATGAGGCTTCTGAAATGTACTTACATATTTCATCAATGTTTTCAGGAGTTGATGTTGCCTTTGTTGTTTCCTTTTCTTGTTCAATTGCGGTGTCAGGCTCATCCATAGCTGAGTCCTCTATATCCTCATTTGTTTGAACAAATTTCCTCCTTTTGGTATGTTTCCTAACTGGTTTTTTTCCCTTTGATGTGTTAGGTTTCTTTTTATACACCTTTCCTTTTACCATGGGAGAAGGAGTTGCATCCTTTGTTGTCTGACTCCTTTTTCTTGACTTCTTAGGTGGAGGAGGAGGTGGTGAATCAAACTGTTCTTCTTCTGATTCATTTTCCTCTGATGTCTCACCGATGGGTAGCTAGTCCTTAGTGAGTTCCTCCTTACCCTCTTGTTCCTCTTCACCTTCAGAAGATATATTCAAGTTCTTTTTCAGATTCTTCACCATTCTGCTTGACTGTTTTATAGCTTTCTTGATAACAAGATTTGTTTTAATATTTTGTATGGCCTCTTCATGGGTGCCAAATCTTAGTTTCTTGTTGTCCACTGGTTCATTTAGTAGTGCCTCAATGCACTCATTAGCTTGTCCTGTTTTGATTTCATATTCTAACCGTGAAAGCCATGACTTCCTAGGTACTACTGCTTGGATGTACGTGAAATCAGTATCTACCATGAAACATATATTCTCTTTGTGTTCCTCTATCAGATTTTCAGAAATCCTTGTTCTAGTTTGCAACATTTCCTTAATGGTTTTGAAATACTCATGCATTACATTATCAAAATCTATTCCTAGTGATTCTATTAATTCACCTATCTGAATGGTTATAGGTCTACTTGTGTTGCATACAACTTTTCCTATTGAAGGAAAGTATTTTTCAAAGTAAAAGAATATGCACATTATGAGGGAACCAAACTTACAAGTGTTTGTCCTTGAAGATCTTATAGTGCACATGTTCTCCTCCAGTTGATGTAACAGGATCTCTACAAGATCCATCTTCTTTCCCTGTTTGATGATCTTGTATGTTGTGCTCATAGTAGTACTTGATATGTTATTCATTCTACTCGCCTAGAAGATTTTATATCCAACAACACATGCTCCAAACTTCAGCTCTACGTCAGTGATAGTGTTGATCTTTAGTGCTCTTTTATCTGATTTAGCACCAATCAGTTTTTCCACTTCCGCCAGGGAGGGGTGCTTGTGAGCTTTTGGTTTATCGGTTGTAGGATAAACAGTAACTACGTGAATAAAATCCTTTGTTATTGGCTTTGTCTTATTAACCCATAGATTCTTGTTGTGCATTCTGCTAAGAACAATCTTTATCCATTCTATTTTGAAGGCTTTGGGAAAATGCAGTGCATTTGTGAGTCCTTTCACTTCCAGATGTTTGTGCTCTTCTTTGAGATTTCCAGCTTCATCACATAGTGCCCTGTAGGAATTATCTAGGTCTAGATCTCCTATTTTCAAGATCTTGCAGTGTATATAGGACCTTACATCCTCTACCAGCAAAACCCTAGGTGGGATTCTGGAGAATGCTCCAGAATCGTTAGGTTGCGATGCTATTTTTGGGTGTAGCTTGAATTTTGGTTTAGCACAAGAGCCTCTGCTGACAAGCTTGAACATTTTTTTCTTTTCTTCCTTAATCTTATCAACTCTAGAAGTCAATGCCATCGCGTTGCAGAAATTTAGGGCTTTTCTCAAATAAAATAGTGCGGTCAGTGAATGTGGTTACTTATTGATTCTATGTGATTGCTTGTGAATGTGAATTCTTTGAGTCAAATTGATTCCTGCTGGGTCACTCTCCAAATTGCTTCAAAATCGCTCTACTCTGATAAAAAATCATGAGTGAAAAAATGAGTTTACCCGTCGGGCTTTTATAACTTTTGTGCCCTAAGTTGTCATTAATGCTCACCAACTCATCGGTATACAAAGACTGAATTCGTCGGTAGAGGCATTCATAACATCTTCGATGTCTTTACAAAGCATCGGGGTTGCTAGCAGCTTTGGTGACTTCACCGATGATGGTCGGTAAAGTGGCGAAGACAACTTTTGTTGACTAAAGGTTCACCGATGTCTGTCGGTTTACACTTAGCAACTTGGCATTTGTGTAATGACTGATACATTCTGGTAAGTAGTGCTAACTTTTTTGTGTGTGTTCACCAATGCAAATTGTGCCCAATAATCGATGGTTGATTTTCAACAGTTTAACAAATAACAATATATTGCATCTTTATTCATGCTAATATTACAATATGAACTATGTGTAATAGAATCGATGCATAGTATAACTTGTCATAATGCAGTTCCATACATACTTGTGCATTTTAGTTAGATGTAGTGATGTCACCAGATCCATTGGATGTGGTGTCATTATTTATATTTCTTGTTCCAGCACCTTCAGTGTTTGTGGCTTTTACCCACATCTTGTTTCTCATTCTCTTGATGTCATCAATGGTATTTCTATTGGGATGAGTACTTGTATCTATCAGTCGGTTTTTGCAATCTTTTATCACATGTCCAACCTTATGACAATGGAAACATGTCATACCTAGATTGGTCCAACCTCTTGACCTTCTAGTCCACTTTCTCATACAGTTGGTAGCAATATGACCATACCTTCAACATTCTATGTAGTTTACCCATGTGCTATAGTCCCAAACATATGAGTTACCTACTCTTGTTGGTTTGTGGCTATTATCAGTTTCTTTTGGTGTCCAGGCCTTGTTGTTCTTTTCTCAGCACTCTTCATGTGTATGCCCATTCATCTTGCAGGTAGGATAGTACTTGTCCATGTAGTTTTTCCTCTTTGAATTTGTCACTTTGGATTTGCACTCATGTGCCTTGTGTCCTTTCTTTTGACATTTATAACAATTACCAATGAACGTAGATTGTGCTTGAGAAATAGCTTTCATTTTGCTTCTGCAGATGTTTGAGGTGTGGCCAGGTTTTCCACAGTGATTGCATGATATATTCTTGGATCTTGGGGTTGTGAAAGCATTCCTTTGATCTGGTTGATTAGAAGATTCACCATTCTTGTTGTACCCTAATCCTGTGTAGTTGTTGACTCTTCTCTGTCCATCAAGAAAATCATCCATCCTTTTGTTGCTATCTTTAGCTTTCTTGATCAATTCATTGTGTTGATTTTGGACTTTGATTTCATGCTTCAATTTTTCATTCTCTTCTCTTAGCTCACCAATAATTTGTATTCTTTCAATGAGTTATGTATTTAGTTTGTTTTCTTCTTGACTCATAAGAATAATTTGTTTGGTAACCTCATGGTGATTCTCAGTAAGTCTTTGAATCTCTGATTCTTTCTCTTGCAGCTTTTTTGTTATTTTCCTCCTATCATCAATGGCTAGTGTTCTTTCATTTTTAGCTTTTCTTGCATCATTCATGACATCAATCATTTTCACCATTTGAGTTTCTTGATTGATTTGCAGCATCTTAATTTTCTCTGTTGGATGTAGATTGACCTCTTGTAGACTTGTGATTTCTTCAACTGATGCGTCTGAAGCTTTTCTTGTTGATGATTCTACTGTATCAAAGTAATCTTGTATTTCTGATTCTTTATAGTCCTTCTCATTCAGCCTAGTTGCCATAATATTTCTTTCATCAAGAAGTTTTCTTAAGTTGTTTCTCGCCTCTTTATACTGCTCATAGTTTATCTGCATCTGTAACTACTCATTCTCAATAGTCATGTCCAGTCTGTACTTTTCCATTGCTCTGATCTTTTCTCTTAAGTCTAAATCTGATTGGGCTGGAAACATTGATGACCAAAAGAGCACAACTGGAGGAGCATTCTTCATGGGTGACAGACTTGTCACATGGATAAGCAAGAAGCAAGGATGCAACTCTCAGTCTACTATAGAAGCAGAATATGTAGAGTTAAGATTTTCAAGAAAGAGACTTAGCTCTAATACAAATTGTTGGAATTATATTGGAATGATGTACTGAGAGGGAGGGGTGAATCAGTACCTCTAAAATTTTTCTCGGTTATCCCATTAACCCTTAGTCATCAGTTTGTAAATTATCTTATCTAACTGTTCATCTTTCTTTATGTATATGTAATCATAACATAATTTCTTGAATATCTAACCATACAAGAAACATTCATGAAAATAGATAATACATGACACAAGATATGATATCGCAGAAAACTCCTGTTGGAAAGTGACAATGCAAGCAATTGTTATTTTGTCATTGATGTCAAACCTTAATTGGTGAGACTATTGTTATCTGTTTGAGTACCATATCTATTGTTGATGAAGAAGATCTAACAAGAAGACCAAGTGAATGGTTGAGTTAAGGCAATTCAAAGGGTATTTGATCAGTTGGCACTCTGGCAAAGTAATTTGTTTTTTATCTTTCAAAGATAGTTTTTCTGGTTGTTCTATGTCGAGCAAGTTTGGCTTGTGCCAAGCAAAGTTGCTTGTGCCGAGTAAAGTTGCTTGTGATGAGCAAAACGGTGCTCAATGTCGAGCACCATTGAAATTGCCGAGTGAAAATAGTGATGTTGGCCGACTTACAGTAATTAGATTAATGATGAGATTTGAGATCTTTGGCCAACTTAGTTGATTTTATTGGCATATGTAATGTTAATTAAAGATTGATCCATGTCATTTAATGTATGGGTATCCGTAATTAATGCATGGTTTCAAGATTTAATTAGAGACTACTTTAGAGAAGTAAATGTAATGCAAAGATGGAATGATCCGTTGGATCTGACCTAACCTAAGATCTACGATCTTGTTTAAGTGGAAAAATATTTATCTCACCTAGACAAAGAGGTATATGATAACCTCAGGGGTTATTCATTGTGTGTGGATGAATGTATGTGTATGCAAAAGGTTTGCATAGTTTATTTACTGTTTGGCATGATCTAGCAGAGAAGGCAAAAAGCAGAAGTAGAAAGTTGCATGTGTGATTGCTTGAAGGATTTCCAAGCAGATCAAAAGGTTGAAATGACAATGTAGGCTATCCAGTAATTTAACATCAGAGTTGTAATTGGATCTGAATTGCAAAGTAAGTTGTATGTATCAGATCACAAACTGCTGATTAGTTTCTTACCATTGTATCAGTTAAATCCTTTTAACAAGGTTGACTTAACAGTCATTTGTATAAATCCTCTAACAAGGTGACATTCAGATTGGAATGTTCTAAGTCCTCTAACAAGGCCACTCCTGACAGGGTGATTAAATCCTTTAACTAGGTCACACCTAGCAGTGTGTTATTGTAACCTTTAACAGGGTTGGCTCCTCACAGGGCATCACTTCAGAAGAGTGAGAACTTGGTAGCATGTTACTGGTGGTTTTTCCCATATTGGGTTTCCATGTTAAATACATGTGTCAACTTGTGTGAATGCTTATGGTTTGCTTTACTGTTATGTTACTACAAGATAATTTCAATTGACAGTAAATTGCATGATTAAAGTTGTTGATTTATGCTACTGCTGCCGAGTAGATCTGAAGTACATCTAGACCTAAGGATAACTGATTCACCCCTCCCCTCTTAGTTATTCTAAATTTATTCTAGCAATTGGTATCAGAGATTTGGTCTCCTGAAACCAGTTTGTAGGTACTTGGAGAGAAAAGATCAAGATGTATAAGAAGGAGGTTCGCAAGCTGAACAAAGATAAATTTCTTGCATGGCAGAGCTTGATGAAACTACATTTGGCTGGTATTGGAGATGATGCTAAGTGACTTATTGAACATGCCTATGTCCACCTTCTACTCCTCTCTCAGCTATACAACTAAGAGAAAAGCAAGAGCACAGTCAAGAAATGTAGGAGATAGCCTCCTCATTGAGCTATTCAGATTTTGATGATATAAAGAACTGCATAAATGCAAAAGAGATGTGGGACAAACTTGCAACTGTCTATGGTGGGGACACAAATGTGTTGAGAGCTAAATCAGAAAGTCTAAGAGGTAAATTTGATGAGATGAAAATGCAAGAAGGTGAAAATGTTATTCAGTACTATGGTAGAGTAAAAGAAGTTGTAAATGCCATTAGAGGGGCTAATGGAACTATAGATGAGAACACCATTATGAGAAAGGTATTGAGAAATTTACTTCCTGTATATGCTATTAGAGTTTTTGCAATTCAAGAATTGAGATGTACACCTAACGATAATTTGAATATGGAAAATCTGATAGGCGGACTCACTGCATTTGAAATGTCAAATTATGATAACTATAATCCACAAGGGATTGATTATGCTTTTAGATCACAGCTGGTTCTCAATAAATCTAAGAAAGGGAAGAAACATGTAGACAGTAATAGTGACACTTCTGATGAAGATCTTGAAGAACTTGAAGCACTTATGGAAAAAGGGATTTCTAGAGGAAAAGGAAAATACAGAGGTAAACTTCCTATTATTTTTTTTTCATGCAACAAAGTTGGTCATATAGCTACTAGATGTCCTGACAAAAATGAAAAAGATGAAAGAAGGGACAAAAAATACAAAGAATACAAAGACAGAAAGGATGACCGAGACTTCAGGGAATATCAGGACTACAAAGACAAAGGTAAGAAATCTTGTTATATTGCTGAAGAAACTTCTAACAATGACACTGATAATTTTGATGACAATGATATAGAAGTTGTTTATGTTGCAATGAAAGAATATTCTGATGATGATGAGAAAACAACACTAATCTCTTATATGAGCAAAAATGATCGTTGGATCATTGACAGTGGTTGTTCCCATCATATGACTGGTGACAAAGATAAGTTTGAAACCTTAAACCAATGTAAAGGAGGATATGTAAAATTTG
>MU226707.1:254200-265503 GCA_018584345.1 Thuja plicata
ATCTTGTGTGTGTCTTTATTTTCTCTGTTCTTATTTTTCCTATGCATCTCAGTAGATTTGATCTTCATATAATTTCCCCTGTAAATTGACATTTGGAAGGCATTTCCGCAAGTAGCTTTCCTAACAATCACAAAGTGGTCTTGGTCTACTATATTCTAAATTCACTTGTCATAGACTACTCACAAAATTATATTGGAGGATGTGTAATCATCTAAAACAAATATGGATTTTGATTTTTAATTTTAAGATTTATTTATTTATTTATTTATTAAATTTATCAGTAACAATAATATTTTATTAATCATCGCTTAAGGGAGCCTATAGCTCAACCTACTACCATCAAAACTAGCATAAAGCCAAACATTTGAAATACAAATCATCCTAAAAAAAAAATATCTACAATTTCAAAATAAGCCATAAAGGCTTCAGATCTTAACGCCATCATGGCGGCCATCTTCTCGAGCTCAGTGATGCATCATCCTAGCTCAATCCACCTTGTAGCTCGGCCCTTAGACAAGCTCGCCCCTAGTGATTATCATCCTCGACTCGTCTTCTCATAATAGAGTATCCTTTAAGAGGTGGGTAATATGAAGATAACACTGCACTTTCGTCCTCATCCCCATGATACCTCGCATGAAGAAACAAGATAACACTTCATCCCTTACGCTCTAGAAGCCAAAAAAACCTCTGTAATAATAATAGTATCAAGAAAATTTTTAAAAAACATGGTTCACAACCACCCTATTTTAGTTAAGGGCTATAGCAACCCTTCCTTCCATTTCTAGTACTACTCTTTCATGAGACTACAACCTTGAAAACTCTCGACTCCACCATGGTACTCTACTCATGCTCTATTATAATTTTTTTTAACTTTGTCCATGCCCTAGCTATTTCTACTCGATAACCACCTTTATCTACTTTTCCCCACCATCTCACAAAGGGCACTAGCCCAAAAACCCGTGCTTCTTCTTCATCCTCAAAACATTCTGAAATGTTAGAGCTAATTCCTAGGATCACCCATTCCAGAATGGAGTCTAAATCAAGCAACATTTCTTCTTCAAACAGACACGTTGCCATTCTCTTCAAACAAACATGTTACCAATATACTAGTTTGTGTAGAGTGGGTCAAGAGCTGGCTATCATGCTTGTTGCCTGAACCAGTACAAAACTGAACAAATGTCACAGTCTATTGACCTGTCAATCCTGTTGAAAATCTAGCAATCATAGTTCTTCTTAACCTGGAAATTCTTAGATCCTCAAACTCTGTTGTGGGAATTCATTCCCGACATTACAAATCATAAAAGACTATGATTTCCTTACCTCAACCCAATAATTGCATATTTGTATTCCTTTGCATCTGTAATTTCAATTCCTTGCTCTCTGGAGTAAATGAAACTTACATTCTTTATTAAATGAACTGTTATCTTAACTATTTAATTTTAACCAAATGGATATACAATAGATAACTTCATAGCTTCTGAATAA
The DNA here is from genome assembly GCA_018584345.1 of Thuja plicata. Classification (NCBI taxonomy): domain Eukaryota; kingdom Viridiplantae; phylum Streptophyta; class Pinopsida; order Cupressales; family Cupressaceae; genus Thuja; species Thuja plicata. The sequence continues at coordinate 255,686 of MU226707.1, forward strand.
TTTAGATAAAAAATTCAAATATTCATAAATTCATTTCCATACTCTATAGACAAGACATTACACCTCTTTAAAATTGCTTAAGTTTTTCTTTAATATATTTCTAATCATACATGTAATAATTAATAGTTGATAGATCTTTGATATATATTTATATATATCAACAAAACAAAAAGGATGGTTGAAAACATAATAAGAGAGATTTGGTATATAACAAGTGATGCAAAGCATCAAAGTTCCTGCCAATAGTGTGATGCATTTAGAGTTAAGATTTGGTCAAATTAATTGATTGTTGTATGACAAATTTATAGATGTTCACTTTAAATTAAAATTCTAAAAGCTTTTGAAATGATATGTTGGTAATGAAGAAAGAGATGATCTAAGAAATATCTTCTAGTTTTGCAAAAGAGCTCAATAGTATTGGCATTAGATTCATGATTTTTTTCGTCCTTTTATACTGAGCCTTTTTCCTAGCATATGATATTGTTGGGAGATTCCCGCAGAATTCCCTCCAAATTTTTACATAAATGACATGCTTTTAGGATGGAAATACTCTTCACTCTTTGGAAGAATAGGAATGTTGTTTTATTCACTTACAACTTTCTTAATATTAATGTAATCATGCAAATACAAGTTCAAGATAATAAAGTGGCCCACTTGTAGGTGTTTTTTTAGCATTGGGGTAATGCCCCCTATATGGTTTCAAGAGTGCCTCAGAAGGCCCCTGTTTTCCTCGTGTGCATTGTTGCAACCACAGTTTTTCTACTTGTTGCTTACAGAGTCCTCGCTCTTAGGCCCATCGTCACTCCTATAGTGGACGAAGAGATCCATGGAGGCATCGCTTGGCTTCCCCACCCCGTGGTGGTTTTGCCTTTGGTTGGCCTTCTGCCAACCCTACTCTCGTTGCTCTTGGTGGCTCTAGTTGGTCAAACACTAGCAGAGAATCTTCCTAGTCCTTTTCTTCCAAGTGGTTCCCCCACCTGGCTCTTGCAATTTCCCCCTCCAAAAAGGACAAAGAAGAAAAAGAATATAAAACTAAAGATGGTTGGTCCATCCTGAACCCGACTCCATGCCCCACTAATGTATGGTGTAAGAAGGATGATCAGGACCCTTCTCCCTCGGCTAGCACTGCCTTGACCACTTGAGGCAGCTTTCACTGGGCTAGGCCCATGTTTTTTTATGAATAGTTGTTTTCTTTGATTTTCGAGTTGAGACCCGTGTGTGAACTCTCATGGGGTGATCTTGTATCCCCGGTCTTTTTTTGTGAATATATACTTTATGTTATAAATTAATAGAAAGGAAACTATTCATCAAGAAAAAAATTAGTGGATTAAGTAAAAAAAATAGAATTATTATGAAGCAATGTTGTAATAGGTAGAATTTTTTAATACACTTAAATGAATGATCTAAATGTTGAATTTAAATATTTTTTATTTTTAAATGTATACTACAATTCAATATGCAAACAATCCATTTGTAATATTATTTTTTTTTAAATTAGCAATTATAAAAGTTAGGTTGAATTATAAGGAGTAAACATTATGATTCATTGTCTTGTATTTTTTAGATCTAAATATTAAATTAGGCATAGTAAAGAGAAATGCTATTTTGATACTAATGCATAATATTGAATGTTGGCTTCTTATTTATTTATATCTATATAATAATCAATTCCATAGTTCTAAGTATAAAAATTATAAAAGATAGGTTAAATGATAATTATATAAGATAGTGTAGTATTTTTCTAATGTTAATTAAAATGTAATAGTATTTTAATTCTTATACAATACAATCATATAGCAATAAGATAATATTGACTTTACTAAGATAAATCTATAATAATATTATTATAAATGATAATATTGATTATTTAACACATGATTTGTTCTAATACAAAAAGTAATCAATCATTTTCATTTTTTAATTAAAATCTAATATTGTAACAATTTATTAATGTTCTAAGACAATTGTGGAAAAATAAGACTTGTTTATTTAATATTAAAGATTATTGAAAAGAGTAAAAGTGAAATCACATCTAAATCTTTTTATTAAAAAAATTAATAGATAATTCCAATAATTCATTTTTCAAGTTTTATGAAGGTAAAGATAATATTCACATTTATAACCAATTTCAATTAATCTTTTTTTCTTATTCTTATTGTATAAATAGAGGTGAGAATTTTATAGTTAGTTATAGATAATATTCATGTTTCTTTGAGTTTTAATTAATCTTTTTCCTTTATGTCTTATTATATCTTAGTATGAAAAACCTTCAATTTTTTGCATCTACTAGCAAATCTATTATATCAAATGTAAGGTTTAAGGTTAGTATCATCTATATAGTGTCACATCTATTTTGAAACAAAAGATATTAGTTATGAAAAAAATATTATTTATATATTGATTTATTTAAAACTCATATTAAAACTAATTTTTATTTTATTTTTATTTATAGAATAGTTTTGAATGAAAATAAAAGGATAAAATGTAAGTAACTTTTTAAAATAAATAATGTTAAAAATAAATTGAAGAAAATATTTATTTCAAATATATTGTTTTAAAAAATAACAATATATTGCATTTTTTTATACATTATCTTCAAACTAGATTTATATCAATTGATTTATTTAAAACTTTTAATAAACAGACATAATAATTATTATTTATGTAATATTTTCAAAAATTTATAATTTAAAAAAAAATTATATTTTCAAAATATAAATTATAAGCACTACTTTTTAATGTAAATAATTTTTTTTTTAAATAAATATTAAATATTTTGTAAAATAATATGTACACCACGTTTCCCAAAATAATCCTAAAAGAAGGTTGTGGGAGACTTTTACGAAGTTCACTGCAAACTTTTTCATGTAAAAGTTGAAATTCATTGTCTTTAAAATTAAAGAATAGAGTACTTACTCCGCAGAAACAGATCTTTGGTGAGGATAGAAGAAAAATATTTCTAGCCTATCAGCTAATGACATTGGCGGAGAGTAGAGAATGTCGTGTGTCCCACGTAGTAGGTGTGTGGCATTTTGCATGACTTTTCTTAAGCACCCTCTAAACTTATTTTATTATTTGCCAATTGTCTGTCTTATATGCCTCTGTTATTATTCCTCCATGCATTTGCTTGCCTTGTTCAGCTTAAAGCCATTACAGTCTGGTTTCCAACACTTTATGAGCTAGTACTATGTTATGAAACATTTTTGTGTGATTAGTTTTTTATTTTCCTAGCACGGTAGATTTTGGCCTTATATTTTTGTTTAAAGATCTTCTTCCAATGATTGTATCCATCACTCATTTATCGTGCTTTTTCTTAATGCATTCAAATTTTGGCTAATGACTAGATTCTCCATTCTATCTCAGTTCAATTCAGTCTATTATAAACATTTTTGTCTAGGATTTTAAGGATCTCAATTGTTTCTTTTGCTTTACACTCAAAGGCACCTCATCCAGGTGCAAGACTACATGCTTGAGATTAAGGGCATTAATAGAAACTCCTAAATTTATATTTTTATTAATTAAAACTATGCAGCAATTTTTGAATATCTGGCCTTCTATTATGTAGACTTCAAATTCGCTATAATTTTCTCTGAATTTGTGTGTATAGATTTATTTCAGTACAACATTGCATCTTAAACTTTTTTAATCAATCAACTTCAGGAGGTCAAGGCAACATGCTTCAAAAGACAAGGCCGCCAACTTTAGGAGGCCGAGGCCAAGAACGGCTGAACCTATAGGAAGATGCACTCGATTGATAGATCAAGGAAGCAGAGGACTTCCCATGCAAAAGAGGTTAAAAGGATTATCTGTAACCCATTGTTCAATTAGAGGGTTATTTTTATATCATGTTAGTCAGGGCTATTCTTTAGCCCTTGTTCTGTCAGATAACATCTGCTCCTACAAAAACATGGAGGATCCATGCCTTAATTCAATTTATTTGAATTCAATTATTTCACACAAAATGTCCAAGTATGCAATATATATACCTTCAACATATTTATGATCCCCTAGAAGAAAATTGGGATATGATTGAAAAATTCAATGCCTCTATGAAAATTTTAATTATGAAGAAACTTACCTGGATCCATCAGAATTAGGATTCGAGAATAAAAGGAATACTATGGTAGAATTAAGGCGGGTCTTGCAGAGAGGACAAGCATATGTGCACCGACGGGATTTCTGAGCCCATTTAATGAGACAGAGTCCACAAAAGAAATGTCCACAGAATTATTGTAGGGTTTTCACAGGGCCCCTCCATGCAAATGTTGCACTCACCTAACTCTGGAGCAAAAACTTTGATATGTCGTGGAATTTGACTTCCCCTGTTGTAGTAGCGCAGGAAGACCTTGCAATACATCTGAATATTGGACAAATTTACAACTGGGTCCTTCATATCTCTTCACATTTTGTTGCAATAATAATAGTCCACAATCTTCTCTTTTTGCTCTTCACATGCATCCTTCATAACGACGTCAATGTGCTCCTCTATGTAGTCATTTCAACGTCAACATCGTGGACGGTATATGAATCCAAAAGGCCAAACAGAGGTGCCCACATGCATTGAACAATTTTTTTGCTCGATACCAAGCACTTGTCTGCCCACGGGAAGTTATTAAACAATGAGTCTATGAATTTCATGGTTTTCCTCTGTGAACTCAATGTTATTTGATAGACCTCCAGTCTACAAAACCCTCTTTCACAAAATATTCCTTAAATCTACACGACATATGCATCTCTTTCAGTGTCCCCCCTGCTCAAAAGAGTCAGTCTCCCCCTTCCTCAAAAGAGGAATTTGTACCTGTTGAAGCTCAATTTGCGAGCATTGAAAGCAAATCTGATGGCTTCAAAAACATAGCTTGTCCTAGAAAATGGAATCGCTAGAGCTTCAAGGAAGCTTCTAGAACTTTGTTTTCGATTAAGGGTAAAATAGTTTTTGAAGGGAACAGTAACCCTTTACAAAAGACTAGGGATAGGCAGAAAGAAGTATAACTAGAAACAAGCAGACAGCATCAAAAGCAACAGTTGGGGGAAAAGAAGGAAACATAAAGAACCCCTCCAGCAAAAGCACCCGGGAAAAATACGAAAGCAAACGAAAAGAGAACCAGTCCCTGCGAACAAAGTTAGGTTTGCTTCAAGATCTCAGTAGACTCATCCATCACATGTTTATATTTATTGATGGCTTCTTTGAGGTCTTTTATATCTTTGGAGCTCCCCTGTTTCACTTTTTTAGCACTTGCCCTTGTACGAGTCCCTGGGCCAGCAATGCTGGGGTCAACAGTATTATCCTCATCAACATTGATAGGGTTAGAGTTTCCATCCAGCACAGAGAGAAGAGCCCTAAGATTACTGTCAGTCACTTTCATGCCCTCATAGTTATTTTTCATTATTTGGCTGAGGGTTTCTTCAATGCTTTGGATATGGCATTCAGTAGTACGCTGGCGAAAGTTGACCACAGCATTGATCCTCAGCTCGAGTTTCTCTAGCAGGCTTTTTTCCATATTCTCCTCCTGAGCCTCATTGATTGTAGCTTCTTCCAGAGGTTTAGCAATCAGGATAGCCAGCTTATTAACCCTATCCTGGAGGTCATCATACTTACCATTAATATCCCTAATCTCTTCAAGAAGCCAGGTGTTCAGCTGCAGATCCATATCAGCCTGCTCTCTAACAACCTGAATAAACCTGCAGGGGTCTTGGGTTTTTTCAGTCTCATTACCATGCTATCTCCAGTTTTATCTGTATCTTTTTAATTCCCCTCAGATTCCATATCCTTGTCTTCCCTAGAAGTCTTACCCACAAAAGACACAGACTCCGCATAATTCACCAGAACAGGGGTAGTTTCAGAAATGCCCTTCTCTTTAGTCTTCAAGCTCGGCTCACTATGCTTTTGGATAGGGGAATTAGGTCTTTCCACCTCCAAAGCCGTAGGCTCATCCCGAGAATTATTCTTATCCTGGCCCTCCATTTACACTTCCTCAGAGCTGCCTTTACTGTTATTTTCCATCTCCTTAGAGGATCTCGTTAGTTCCTTCTCAAGGGATTTAGTGTCTTCCCCCGTTTCCATAGCAATTTCCTCAGAGAGGAATTTAGTAGCTTCCCCTTTTTCCCCTTTCTCATCCTTATCCTTAGCCTCAGTTTTGCTATCCGTGTTCATTCCTTCATTCTCCGTGAGAATCTTGACATGCTCTTCACCACCAGTGTTGACTTTGCCCTTCCTCTTTTTACCAGGAGTGTTACTCTTAGTAGCCATAGGTCTTTTACCTTTCTTACCTCTGTTCGAGTCTTCTGCCTTAGGGTTGTCCTGCATCTTAAATTTAGCATGTTCATAAATTAACAGGATAAGCCCATCATGGAGAATAGGCGAGGCAACATTCTTTCTGTTCTCCAAAATACTATTTTCTAGAGACTTGAGAAGAAAGTATGGGAAAGAGATTCTCCTATTGCAGCGAAAATGGTTAATCAACATGAAATGGAAATTGTAAACCCTAGTATACCGACCCTCCAGGGTAAAATGCTGCATCATAGCTTTAACAACTTTAGCCCAAAAGAGCTTCATATGATCCCGCAGGAAGAAATCACTCGACTGCTTGACAAGAAGATCTCTTTCCACCTTAGTCTTAGGGTACATTCTAGTAGCATTTTTAGCCATGAAAACACCTCTATAGTATTTAAGACCACACATCTTAAGACCTGTAATTTTATAAATAAGTTTCTCAGTCACACAAAATGTCTTACCACACAGAGTTACCTGGCCATTGTCCCAATTGTCCGCAAATTCCTTGGAGATGTCCTTATTATTTCTGTGGAGTTTCTCCATATACTCCATTACCCTGCCTCCCTTGAGTCTCTTCCATACTTTGAATTCTTTCTTCCATTTACATACTCTTCCCTTTTCAACTTTCCTCCCATACTGCCAGAAAACCAGAGATCAAAATACCGCACAGCAAAAGCGGAATGTGAATTTTGCGAATGAATGATGGTGAAATGTCTCCCTTTAATAGAAATGATAACACTTCTCCCATAAGTGTTATTATTAATGCACTTGTTTTCGTGCATGCAAAGCTCAAAATTGAGGCAACTCTGTGAACTAGCCTTTCTTGTCATCATTATTGGGGATATTTCTTGGTTTTTGGCAGATTTGATCGTACTTCACAAGATTAATGATATCAATATTTAACCCTTGATATCCATGCCAGTATCTGATGTCATCACTAAAAGCACCCACATTCGCCAGGCTGTCAGCCACACAGTTGGACTCTCTAAAGGCATGACTGGCATAGGTGACGTCGAAACCATCAATTAGAATTTTTATTTCATCAAAGATATGATTAGTATTTCATGAGGGAGAATTAATACCATTAATACAATTTATAGTGTTCAATGAATCCCCTTCCAGACACAATTTTGAACAGTTCTGCCTTTTAGCAAGTTTGCAAGCATGGAGAGCTGCCATTGCTTCGGCCATATGGCTAGTTTGAGATCCAATTGGAACAGTAGAGGCCGCAATGCACTTTCCTTCAGTATTTCTAGCTATGCACCCACAACCTGTAATGCTAGGGTTACCTTTGGTCGCACCATCAAAGTTCACTTTGAGCCAACTAGGAGGAGGAGAGCTCCAAACTGCAGACTCATAGGGAGAAATAGGGGCATTATACTTGGAGGTGAAGTCCCAGTTCTGAAGAATTTCCTTATCATGGATCCCTTCCAGAATTTTAGGTTTTAACTCAACTGCAACTTTAGTATTTTCAATAATGTTGTTGATAATTTTGGATCCAATCAAGAGAGGAATGGAATTTTTGTCTCGGAATAACCTGTCATTCCTTTCTTTCCATATCCTCCATATGACATGAGGGCTTGTATAATCCCAAACAAGTTTTCCCAATTGGTGTTGGAAAGGGGATCTCCATTGTTTCAGAAATTCTTGAATAGTATTAGGGAACACCTGGCTAACTTTCCAGTGATGTAAAACCACCCTCCAAATATCCCTAGCGAACTGACAATGAAGCAGAAGGTGAGAAGAGGTCTCGGCATCTTTCATACAGAGATAGCATCTATTAGGGATAATCCATCCTCTTTTCTTCAGATTCTCAGTAGTTAGGATTTTGTCCTGAATAAAAAGCCAATAAAAAAAGTTAATTTTAGGGATCAGAGAAGGGAGCCAAACCTTAGCCCCTTTGGGCTCCTCATCCCTGGGGGAGATCATCGAATAGGCAGAGGCCACAGAGAAGGTACCATTAGGATTAGGGGCCCAGATTAGCTCATCTTCTCTATTAGCTTTAACAACCTAGGGAGAAAGATCCAGGTTAATATTTTTCAGGATGGGATCAATATCACTCAAGTTTATCCATTTATTTTCTCTCCAGTAATCCACCACTTTACAACCAATTCTAAATTTACACATCTCTGTGAAGTTATCCATGCCAGGGCACTGGATCAGAGGTTTATCCCTAAACCATGGATCTTCCCAGAAATTGATTTTCTGCCCATTGCCAACTTTCCATCGGGCACCTTTAGTAGCTAGGGGTCTAGCCTTCAAAATGCTATTCCAAATCACAGAACCCTGAACAACGAGGGGAGAAGAGAGGAAAGAATCAATAGAGGGAGTATCAAAAAGATACTTGGACTTAAGAATTTTGTTCCAACCTTTCTCTTCTCCAAAAGTTCTCCAGCACTGCTTAGCTAGGAGAGAAATATTAATGTCCTTAATTCTTCTGATGCCAAGACCCCCAAGTTTGACCAGCTTACACACTTTTTCCCAAGCCACAAGGTGGAATCTATCTTTCACTTCAGTGCCAGACCATAAAAATATTTTCTGGATTTTCTCAATAGTATCATCAAACTTGGAGGGGATTTTGAAAAGACTCAGGGCATAAACTGGGAGGTTTTGGAGTGAGCTCTTGAGAAACAAAACTTTACCAGCATTACTAAGGAGGGAACCTTTCCAACCAGCAAGTTTTCTGTTGAACCTGTCAACAATCGCAGTCCAAAAAGAATCAGGAGGTTTACTGCCCAATGGCAGACCCAAATAGCTTGAGGGGAAAGCAGCAATAGAACAGCCCAGAATGGTCGCCATTCTCCTCTACCGATCAGGGGGAGTGTTGATGAAAAAAAGGGAGCTTTTATCCCAGTTTATTAGCTGACCAGTAGCCAAGGAATAAGTGTCAAGGGCTTTCTTGATAGCTATAGCTTCTTTAACTGAGGAGGATCCCATAAGGACAGTATCTTTTCTGGATTTTCTCAATAGTATCAGCAAACTTGGAGAGGATTTTGAAAAGACTCAAGGCATAAACTGGGAGGTTTTGGAGTGAGCTCTTGAGCAGAAAAACTTTACCAGCATTGCTGAGGAGGGAACCTTTCCAACCAGCAAGTTTTTTGTTGAACTTGTCCACTATAGCTTCCAAAACTTTGTTGATGAGCCTTTAAATTTTATTTTATTTTATTATATGTTACAGATCTTGAAAGTTAAATGCAACAATGAATTCACAGAGAAATTAATATACATTTAATGTACCTGTTAGTGTGCCTTCCACTACCAATGCACTTGTAAATGAGCCATGTTTTTTAAAAAAATTAATAGATAAACTGCATTTTTTGACCTATTGTTGCCTTTAGCAACCAATAAGAATGCAAATAAATAATTTAATTTAAATCACTTAAATATGTATATATACTAACTATAGAAAATGCAGTCAAAGTTTAAAAATGCTTTAAAATGATTGGATGCTTAAAAAACAAAATACATCTAACCGACCCAATAGTATCCTACGAAAAATTATATATATATATATATATATATATATATATATATATATATATATATA
>MU226707.1:267938-283528 GCA_018584345.1 Thuja plicata
TATATATAGTGTATGCAAGTATTTGATGTTATCTATATATGTATTAAATGGAATATCTGTAATGGAAAGCTAACGTATTTAAGATTATACCAATGATAATTAATCAAAAAACTTATGGATTATCTATGGTTAGTGAAGGAGTCATTGCAAGGAAATATCAAATAACATTGTCTCAATTGCTTCACGATTCCTCAATACGCATCAACCTATTAAGAATGGTTAATCAATTGCTAAAAGTACATTGTAGTTCAATCCAAGGGTATGATGGTTAACCTCACACATTAAGTTCTTAGATCTTCAATTGATAACCGTCACCAAGTGAATAAAATGCAATGATTGCGAAATTTATATGAAAAACATTATAAAAAAATAAGGAAATTGATTATCAGCGGAATACCTTCATATACCAAAAAGCCTTGGAAGTTTGGGTGCATTACATTATGAAGTGGAGCTTGGAGATCCTAGTCATAATGTGTATGCACTCTTTTCTATTATAATCTAATGGAGCCACAAACCTAAAACTGTGAGAGCATGACTATAAAGATATTATTAAATGAAAGAAAAAGGGGGATGGTTGTTCGCATACCACCTAAAAATGGTGATGAAAACCCATTTATGATCTGGATGATATATATGGCATGTTGGCAAGTTCGATGTGTTGTCATTGTTGTCAACATTTATGTTTTCTAGTGATGCAATACACTTAGAGGTTTGGTGAGCATCGATGACTGAAGGTTAGAGGTTGCACACATGAGGGAGTTTCGTAGAGAGTTTTTACTTTTTCCTTGTCAAGTTACAAAGGTGCGCATGAAGATTTGGATATATTATGAGGTCAAGTATGGTGAATGGATTATACATATATTTTCCAGTGTTGATAGGGTGATATGGATTGGTTCAGTGTGCACTTCCAGATTGATATATTTGTCTATGCATCGAGGAGTGTGTTTGGTACATACTGATGTGTCCTCAACTCAAAAGGGTTATGATTTAGAGATCTGGAAGGCACATTATTGTTGTCACCGAGCTAGTTGATAGTGTCCCTAAGGTTTAAGCATAAAATGCTAGCAAATCCAATGGTTGGGATGGATTTGATTATGTGTGTGTTATTCATGATGCCCAAGATGTTCTTGGATTCTCTTCCTGTTGAGTTGGCATTCTACATCGATCATGGCAATAGGATTTGAAGTGGTTTTCAGTTGATGGTGGTTTTTCATGTGTTCTTGGCTGACATGATTGGAAAAATGGTTTATGATCAATCAATAATATGTTTTAAGGTGGTGCTATGATCTCAAGGTATTTGATAGGATCAAAGCTATGTTATAGCTGACATACTTGATCAAAATTATTTGTTTTTGACGTAGTGAATTGATAATTTGAAAGTTAGGTTTTTTCAACCTAGTTTTTGATAAAGGTTGATGGATTAGGGAAAACATTATGTCCACACAAGTCTGTGGATGATCGTGGATGCATGTAATTACTTGTGGAGCTATAGTGCAGGTCTATAAGAGATTGAATCGCTCATCTCAGGTAGTTAGAGAGGATTTGAATAGAAATTTGTGTTGTTCTTCATTGGAACTGACCTTGGCATTTAAGGTAGATGCTAATATATAGCTCATAAATCTTAGATTTTTTTCTGAATCGACCATTGTAGTGGTCTTGTAAGGTGAAAACCTTCCTTTGGGTAGTAACTCGAGTCATTTTGAGAAGTGAGCTCTAGGTAGTGTGCCTAAATGCATGTGCATTCCTCATTTGTAATAAGTGTATACTTCTAACAAGGTATATACTTATTGTGGGTTCAAGACCATCGTGGTTTTCCTACTTGGATTTCCCCGATAAAAAATATTTGTGTTATGTTTTGTGGATGTGTTTTTGATTCATTCATGCAAGCTTAACTCATTAAGATCATAAATATGTGTTTTAAGTTTTAAGGTTTTTCAAATTTAGAAACAATTGATTCACACCCCCCCCCCCCCATCTCAGTTGTTAACTGCCTTATTTCCTACACTTTGTATCAGATCTTGGTCCCTTGGTGGAATCCTAACAACTTGAGGGAGATCTGAAAATGGCAGCATACAAGAAGGACAGTCCAAGGTTTGATGGAGATAACTACACTTTGAGGAAGAGTTGCACGATTATCCATCAGATGCATTGATGAATATTGTTGGAAGATTACCAAGTCTACTTATACTGCTCCTGCAAATCCTAATACAGCACAAGAGATCAATGGTGCTAAAGAAATTATTAGGGAAAAGGAAGCTTTTTTTAGTGCCTTGACTGATTTTGAATTGACAAATAACATTCTAAACATTTAAGAAGATGCAAATCACATGCTTAGTGGAATCAAAATTATTGACAATAACATGTAGAAGTCACCTAGGAGAGAGAAAGTTGACAAACCCTCCATGTATAATGTTGTAATTGCTTTAAAATATGGAGTTGGAAGGAAAAATAACTTGGAAAGTAGTAGAAAGAAAAAATATTTGGATATCTTGATTTCCTATAAATAGAGATCATCTAAATCTAACTACTTAATTCAACACTATATATTTATTGGAGAGTTTAGTAAGACCCAATATATATTAGGAGGAAAATTTCATTACTAAGTATCAAGAGATACCTTATCACTATCCAAATCTTGAAAACAAGATTGAAAACTTTACAAAACTTATTTTGATGAGAAACTACCAACTTGATGTTGGGAATTGATATTTGTCACTTTTCTACAACATACTCTATCTCCTTCCTCTACTTAAATGGGTTGTGAGAAATTCATGGATAGTTAAGAGAAGGAGGAAAAATAATATGAATTGTTGATTAAGAAGATAAAACTAACATTGATTGGAGCATCCAAGTAAATGTTAGACTAGAGAAAAGGTTAACACTTGGTTGAATAACCACTTTCCCTCTCTTGTAAGATTTTGAAACATCTATTGGTTATGCCTTGGTAGCTAGGTGATATGAAGTGGGATAGAATTTATCTGGGGTATTTCCTAAGTTAGCATTCTTATTTTTATGATGTAAAAGTATAGTCCATTTTTATTTATTTTTTTACATCAAAGAACATTAACAAATTATGGAGGTCATTTGGCATTTGGCATTTGGCATATGAAAGGAAAACCTTCAATCTTATACTAATAGACTGATTATACCTAGAATGATTGGGAAGTGGAAAATAAAAAGTAGGGGAAACTAAAAAATTGATTATGCCTAGAATGACTAAGAAGTAGAAAATGATAACTAAGAAAAATAAGAAAATTTCCCTAAAGGGTGAAGTACTAGATCAAGTGCTAGCTAATGACCCTCTATGGCATTGGCATGTCCTTTCTGCTAAACATATTTTTGTGTCATTCAATTTGATTTCCACTTTCTAGGAAAAAAATGTAGTCCCCATAGGAATGTTTCTAGAAATTAAGTGAGGAACCTTTTATCCTTCATAGCTTAAATTAGTGACCTGGGCAGTTTGTTCCTCAATGAAGTCAATTATGATTCTATCCACATGAACCCTACCATATTTCCAACTAATCATGAATTAAGATGACAATTCTTCATCCTTCCCTTTTGTAACCTTGAAAAATAGAGTGATTGCTCCCATTTTAAAATCTCCATTTTCTTTGAGGAGATGAAGATGGTAGGTTTAATCTTAGACATTGGCCCTCATTTTTTTATTCTTCCCTATCTTACAGACAATATTAAAAGAATTGAATTGGGGCCTAAAATAAGAAGAAACCATTGAACACTTTTTCTATTCTTGTCCAATTGGATCTATTATTAATTAAATGGGTCACCATAAGAATGATGTGAGTGTATTTTCTATGTGAGAGGGGAGGGTTCCTTTCTAATCCATCTATATTTTTTGTATCTTTCTTTTTTAATCATGCTCAGATAATCTACCTTAATTTCACAAGTTGGCTTTCTGTAGTTTATATAGACAATGACAAATATGTCCAGTCTAAATATCCATAAATTATATTAAATTATTAGACCAATCAATATCATCTCAAATACTTTTCTATAGATAAACCTAATAAAACCTATCAAGCTCAACACACATGACCTTCTCAAGAAAAGAAATAATGGTGGTTAAGTGGTAGATTACGTAGGTCAAGATAAACCAATTTATGAGGTGTCTTTTCATTCTAGACAATAAAATTATGGACCCATCATTAAAGACTAATAGAGAAGCAAGACCAAACCATAAATCATTACTTTAAAATGGCTTTAGAATAACTCGCCTCAACAAAGAGAGGAGAAAAAAAACTTTCTAGCTTAAATTGTTTGACTTTTTGTTTAATTTAATGCTATGATATGAACATGCTTGTCTTAACATTCTCTATCTCCTTCCACTACTTAGATGGTTTGTGAGAAATTCATGGATATTTAGGAGAGGGATGAGAATAGATAACAATTATTGATTGACAAGATAAAACTAACATCGATTGGGACATCCAAGGATTCTAACTTTTTTTTTTACGTTGACTTTCCCTAATTTATGTTGACGGTGACAAATTTGTGCAATCTATATGTCTATAAATTATACTAAATTATTAGACAAATCAATCTCATCTCATACATGTTTATATAAATGAACCTAAAACCTATCAAACTCAATACATATCTCAATACATATGACCTTCTCCTAAAAAACAATGGTGAATAAGGAATAGATTATGTAGGTCAACCTAAACCACAATGAAATTCTGAATCCATTATTAAAGACTAGTAGATAAGCACGAACATACCTTAAGTCATACTTGAAATGGCTTTAGAATAACTCACCTCAACAAAGTGAGGAGAAAACAAACCTTCATGTTTAAATTTTTTATTTGACTTTTTAAAATGCTATGATACGAACATGTTTGGCTCAACTTGTCACAAGCCATTTCGTACTTTAATGCTGCCTCACTACTACCGATTTAACGACAACCGTAGCAATTGCATTTAAAATAGTTTGCATATACATATTTTCATTTAGTTAAGCCCCAAATGGTAGTTTAAGCTGGGACGAATCTTGTTTAGTATTGGTTGCGAATAAATGAGACGGCTCCTGAGCGAAAGGGGCGAAAGGGAAGTATAAGTATACATACAATTGAGTTATTGATTGAGAAAACAAATCAAAGGAAAGGTGTAATAGGAGAGGAGAGTAATAAAGAACAATGTTATACCGCTCGAAATTGTGCAGAAGCACGAGGGGATTCACAAGGACGACTTCTGGTCTTACATTCTCTCACTCCATGCAATCCAGACATCGTCAAAAAGTATGAAAAGAGTAGCAGACTATGAAAGAGAATTGCGGCGAATGGGGTGGGTGAACGTGACTGATTACAAGAATGAAATGGGAAGAGGTGTTCCTCAACTCACAGAGTTCGGAGAGACGGGTGAAGCAATGATAGTCATGTTGAGATCGGCAGTTCGCAGCTTGGATGCCAGCTGTCAAAACACATGCCCAATTCATCCACATCGTGAACGTGAGCATCTGAATGTAACGTACGTGGTGAGTTGTGAGAAGGAATATCCGCGGTATTCCCATCCAAAGGACGCTGTGTTTGTAAGGTGGGAAAACGCAGGGGCAGAGGAAATGAAATTGGCGATGAGGCAGCATGTATATGCACAATCTGTATACAGAGTGTCGAATACAGTTTGGGGCAGTGATGAAAACATTAGGCATATGCGTTTGGGACTTCCTCGCTACTGGAATCCTCCAACTGATGAGGATGACTCAAGATGATCATCTTTCTCCTCCTCTTAGGATGAATGATCAAATCATCATAATGAATTCATTTTTAAGAAGTGGACAAGCTGAATTTAAATGTTAAATAAGTTGTCATATATTTTATACTTAAACTGTACAAGAGTAAATATATATATTTACGATACTGAATTGGGACATATAATTCACTTCATTGAAATTAAATATTAACAAAAGTATGATATATCTTATATAAAAATAATATACAAATTAATATAAATTTTTAGATCAATATTTTTAGGACAATTATTAAAATATAATGATAAACATGCATACATATATACATACATACATGATATCTAACAAGTGGAACATATTGAAATAAAAATTGTAATAATAAACATCAGGTTTAATGAAGAAGATGCATTTTAACAACTATGAATAAATGATTTTGTTTTGATAATTTTTTAATTTTACAAATTAACTACATTTTTCTTTTAATCATATGCAATGTGCATAGTGGTATGCATGAGTGTGACATACATTTTTCCTTCGAAACACATATAATCATATGATCGTATGCATAAGTATGAATGCGAATCAGTGCAAAAATCTATTTTAAAACTCTTGTATATGATTTGGTCGAATGTATACTATTGGAATTCACTCAACTTGATTTCTATTATTTAAATATGTGAAGACATCTAATGTTCAAGAATATCTTTGGGCAACTTGCCAAATAGAGAGGGTCTAGTTTTCTTCGATTAGATCCCTAAAATAGATAAATTTATAAATCTAAGTGGAAGTATTGAAAATAAAAATATGCAAGTTATAGCTCTAAGATGATATTACGATCAAATGTGAATAAATGAAACAATCACTATCAAAAAATTTATTGAGAAAAAATTGAGTTCAAACAATACATAATATACAATAAAAAAACTTCAAATAGAAAGGTGACTTACACTTGAATTTTTTATATTCTCATTAGGTCAAAAAATGATAGTTTACTTTTGTGTATAATGATTCAAGATTGAAAATATATATAAAATAAAATATTTAAATTGTTGATTGAGCTTAAAGATTTTAATCATATTTGTATCCTCTCTTTTATATAATTCTCACTATGCACAACTATTACAATAAAGAAGCCTATTCATCTTCTCAAGTTCGCCTACTTAGCCTCTCGTAGTAGATGATTCAATTCAAATTTATCATTTGTCCTTAATGACTAGCTCATTGGCATTAGTTTATCCTGAGTGTTCCCTACCAAATTTTATATCTCCTTGTTTTCTTCTTAAAATACCACTTATACTACCTAGATGCATTTGCATCATTCCCCTCAAGTAAGATACCTACGCTCACATGTGCATCTTTATGATGTCATGTCTCGTAGTTGAAGTGAGTGAACTTTGCACTAAACACAGTTGCATCATTCACTCAAAATCCCTTCCATTTTATTAAATTTTCCTTGTACGCTTTATAGGTCTTCTTGACTTTTGTATTGAGAATTATTTTTTTATTTGCACATTATTGGCATCTCGTGTCTCCAACATATCATATTGGGCTTATTTATACTTCATCATATTTATCCCATCATTTTTTTCTTTTACACAAGGATACAAGTTAATCATGTTCAAAATGAGGAATTTATTGATTGGTTTGAGAAACTCAATATTGTAATCATTATTTGTGAACTTTCACAAAATTTATAAGATTTTATCTTCTTCCATTTAAATTTATTGTTTGTGCTTTTGGGAAAAATATCCCCACATAGTTTTGCTAATGCTTTTTTCTTTATTTGACACTTGAATTCTCACAAAATAATTATAATAATCATAATAATAATGATAATACCTTTTAAGAGTGTATACTCATTCATAAATGGTTACCCATTTATTTTAGGGAAAGGTACAAATATTTAAATACTATAGCAATTCTAACGTGATCCTAAAAGGCACACATCCCTTATGTTAGTTATATTGTGTCATATGGACAATGTTTAACTAATTATATTAGGTAATGACCAAAGCTTCATTAGGATTACTCCTCAATCATGTTATTAAAAATTAGTATCTATAAATAAGGTCAATGTAATTATAAGGTTATGTGTGGAGTATGATATTATATTTGGGATCTCTTTGAGATATAACATGGAATGTCTTCTTCCATAAGGAATACTGTATGATGTTATAAGGTATCTCAAAGGTTTATTATTTTTTAACATATATTGAATATTAGGCAACCATGACCCATAAACATCTCTTTCAATAAATGTAATGTCTATTATACATTACATAACTATTCTAACTATTATATGTTGATACAAAAAATCTCACACAATCAAATCCAAAAGCAATTAGATTATATTCGTGTGATTGTGGAAACTTAATGTCTATAACCATAACTATGCTTTGAGTATAAGGTTTTATATATTTTTGTTACCAAGTTTAAGAAATAATATAAAGGATCTATAATCTTAAAAGAATATTTTATCTAACAATTTACTATAATTCAAATAATTTGTTACATAAATTCATTCTTTAACCCACAAATGGTGATTTTTTAAGATACTTTACATTTCTAGAAATCTAATGAAAACTCATTGGGGTCTATTAGTTGTTTTTTGGATTTGAAGTTGGCTACAATATAAATTGATTGGGCTAATGATATACATGTTAGAAAGGTTCATTTAATAAAATAAATTATGTTTTAAACTCTACTCCCAATTAATATTTTAAAATTTGATAGAAGTTGAGATACATTATAATGATGGAACCAATAAAAGAGAATTTATAGTTGAAAAATAAGTTTTATTCTATTCATAAATCTTGAATATAATCAATGGTATAGGTCATTTCATAATAGATTTTCTTCTTTAGATGAATTAGAACATACATTCGAGACATAAATAAAAAAGAAAGTAGAAGAAGTATAATTTGAAGAACAATTATACAATGAAGAACACTAAACTGGAGGAGGGGGAAATGGTGGCAGTGGAGAAGAGAATATCTAGCTATTTTTAGATGTATTTTAATTCTAATGAAAGAAGATTCAATCCGTTAATTTGAAAGTCAAAAGTTGTTACCTTTATATTATAATAAGAAGTGTAACTTTACACTTCATCGACATAAATTTAGGTAAGATATTATAGATACAAACAAAGGAAATAACATTCAAATAATAGATAAAAATATTCAAACTTTTGAAGATTTGAAACTTATGCAATTTTCATGATAGCCTATTTATTGGTTATTTTGTGATTGCAGAATATCTGTGATTTGGACGACGAGGCCTAAGTTTGAATTTGTTAAAGGAAACATGATTGTGAAAAGTGGCAAGAGAAAGGAGTTAAGAAGGGTACTATATTTTGCAATCTCTTATGTGAAATGAGAACAAAATATAAATAGGATAAGAGTAGGTATGAATACAATATTTCTCTTAACAGTCAGGGAAATTATTTAATAGGTAACTAATTTTCTTTGTTGTGTGGATAAAGGAATGAAGGGGAAGAAGAAGAGTGGAAGAAAGTATTAGTACCAATATCTTTCAAGAAACTGATTGATCTGCGATTCTCGTACAAGTATGATATGGAGGAAATAATTAATGATAGCTTCGAGTGTGTAAAACAAATGAAATTCTTGTGAAGGATGTAATCTATATTTATTTCTGTTTCTCTTTGCAGTAGCGTTCATAGGAACAAGAGACGCGTTGAGTTCCTGCTTATAGCATTTGTTTTGTTTAAAGAGAATGAGAAACTAATAGATTATGTTAAAGAAAGATGAGAGTAGTTGTTAGAACATTGGTTGTTAGATTTTTTTTCACTTTGTTATGATGGGTGATGGGCCATGTATATGTACTAGGGACTTCTAATTGCAAATCTTATATTTTGTACGTGTACAAGATTGATGACATTTAATTAATGTGGTGTATTAAACTAGTTTTTGATAGAAAAAGAAGCAAGAGGGTGCTGGTCCGTGGAACAGAGGACTAGTAGCACATTAACAGCATATTAATGAGACTAGTCAAAGCTTACAACAGTTTAGCAGAATATCACAGACACCAAAAGTTTTGCCTCTATCAAAAACAAAAGTAACAGTTCTACTCAAAATGATTAAACCAGAGTAATTGCTATCAACAGTAGCATCAAAAATATTGTCACTAAGCCACTCAGGGCTCAACCAGACCAAAATAATAAACTTAACATTAACCCCAAACACCAAATAGGGGAACCGAGGGACAAGCCCAGCCAAAATAGCCCGAACCATAGGCAGCAATATTAATTCTTCTCTCCCAGCTATTTAGACAGCAGGGTTCTCGCCCACTCCTCCTGGAGGAACAGGAACAGGTCCTTGTTATCCCCGTCCACTTCCAATTTTCCATCAGCTAGCTTCACCTGCACATTACAGAGGGTCGTCGCCGAGGCATGCATAACCTTCAGTGCAAATTTGTTGGTCCTCATGCAGTGGTTCATCAGGTCCTGCATACTCTTTTTGATCTTTGCAATTTCCTTGTCAATAATCACAAACTTTCTTTTAAGGGTGCCTATGAAATTGCATTTTTCCTCCATTCCAGAGGAGAGGGGTTTATCCTGGGGGTCACGGTGGGGGATTTGGGGTGGGGTAGGATTCTTGGTGGTTACTGTAGCTCTCTAGGGGTTGGTCAGGGGAATATTACCAGTCGGGCTCATATAGCCTTCCGATGAAACATTTCTAGAATTTGTGGAGTGGGAGGCATTTTCTATCAAGGAGAGCTCCTTGGAGGCCGTCTCCAACATCTTGATTTTGCATTGTTCCTTAGCAATTATATTAGACCTCCTATGGCCATAACCGCATAGGTCCACCTCCAAATTGACCTAGGTTTCCATAATTTTCTATTTTTTGGGCTTGTAATCCGTCTCAGGTGTGCTATCAACCACTTTACCTTCAATGTAATCCAGGGAGTCTGAAACATAAGAATCCTCTTGGCCATCCTTCTTATAGGTGGGGATCTTAATACTTTTTTTACGGGTTTTTTTCTCAGACTTCACAGGCCCTTGAGTGATACGGATGGACCGGGAGGAGGAGTTGGAGGTCTTTTCGGCTTTATCAGCAGGCGTCTCCTGGGGAATCATCTGAATAATCAGAGGGGGTTGGGGTGCCAGGCATATGGCTTTGTGAAACTGGAAAAGACAGAGGAGGAGGCCTTGGTGGAGGATAGCTCTGTCAGGGTTGCTTTTAATATCAAGGATATTGCTTTCAATAGAGTGCAAAAGATAAAACGGTATGGAAATTAAATCTCTGTTCCTAATATGATTCAGGAAAGGTAAGTGGTAGTTGTAAAACACTGTGAACTTACCTTCAAGCGTGAAATACTTCATGATAATGAGACAAATTTTTGGCCAAAAGTCCGGTAGCTCTTCTCTGTTGAAACCCCCCTGTTTTCTGACTGGCAGCTCCCCTTCTTTGAAAAATTGTTTTAGGCTGGTAGGGTCGGCAGTCCGACTAGTCTTTTTGTACTTTCTCCCCACCATAGGGAGCCCCGTAGCCTCAGCGATGACCTCCTCATTGAGCTGAAAGTGAATGCCTCCCACCGAGACATTTTTGTTGTTCCAAGAGGAAACAAACTGTTTAGATATTCTCTCATCATGGCCGCCTTTCATACGTTCCATGAAACCCCAAATTCCAGTTTCCTTGCAATAATGGGTGACCAGTGGATCAGAAGTAAAGGCTTCATCAATATTATCAGGTTTGATACAGAGAACATTACCCTCCATATCAGAGGTCTGGTCTTCAATCGTCGGAATATCCTTGGGGTCTGAGAGCCGACTGTTGTTGCATGTCATATAAAACCACTTTTTTTTACAAATCCATTTCAAAAAAAGCTTATACATACCCTGCCGGTTTTGGGGATTCTAGAGATCGGGCTCCGTACTGACAAATCTAACAGATCTCCAGGTAACATAAATAGTAATAATAGCATTACTACCATTAATCGCCAAAAATTCCTTTTTACACTGACAGCGATCACTCCACACAAACAAAAGGTAATTATTGAACTTTATGGGGCTTTGAGTTTTGTCTTTCATAATCACACAGGTAACTTGAATACACCAACACGTAATCGAGGAGGGGTTCGTAATAAATAAGCTATCCTGGCACATTTAGACTAGTGTGTTCATTTCTCCCTCGATGATACGCTGAGTCATCAAAGGTAAATCACCAACTAACATACACCTATTTAGCTTGGTTTGTTTTAGACCAATTGCAGCCAATGAGTCAGCAACCGAGTTTCCCTCTCTGTAGGTATGGCCTATAGATATATGTTGGAAGCTCTCAAGAAGCTCACAGATATCCAAAATAATGGGTCTAGTCTGCCACCCCGCACTAGCACCACTCTTAACTGCCTCTATTATTACTTTGGAATCACCCTCGATTTCCAGCTGTCTGAAGTTCATTTGTTTTTCTATTTTAATCCCCTAGAGAAGAGCAGTCCCTTCTGCCTGGGTGACAGTACAGTTATTGATTGGTCCCGCATAAGCCAGAAAGAAAGTGCCATGGTGGTCTCTCAGCACTCCTCCCCCACCGTGCCCAAGATTGTTAACTGCCCCATCAAAGTTTAATTTTATCCTGCCTCTAGGAGTGGCAGTCCATTTGGTAGCTTTTCTCGCAGTCATTTTAGAATTGTCAAACCTGGAGAACCCACTCAGGAGGTTCCAGCGTTCTGCTATCTTAGCTTCCCAGGCAGGAGGAGGGCTAGATGGGAGCTTCCATTTAGCCATACTGACATTTTCACTCAGAAGCTTGGTTTCGATATGGAGACAGGTTTCAGACTAGATGCCTATCTCCCTGAATATCCTGTTGTTCCTTTCCTTCCAGATGGACCAGCATATGTGCGGGGGAAACATACACCAGAGGAGTTGGAGCAGAGGGTGGTTTGAGGGGGATCTCCATTTAACAAATTGGTACACCTCACCACCTAGGACCCACGAGATACCCAATCTATCATAAATTCCTTGCCACATGCTGGTAGCATAGTCACAGTGGATGAAGAGATGATTAACTGTCTCTTCCGCCTTCTCACAAAGGACACATCTATTTTCCATTGAGAAGCCTCTTTTACTAAGATTATCTTGGGTTAGGATCTTACCGTGCATTAGGGTCCACCAAAAAAAGTTTATTTTAGGTGTGAGTTGGGGGATCCACACCTTCTTCCAGTCCCCTGGGTTGCTCTCTTCCTTAAGAAGTAGGTTATAAGCTGAAATAACTATGAAAGCACTAGTCTTGGTGGGGGTCCAAATAATAGAATCATCAACCTCAGAAATTCTGATACTAGTCAGGATGTCCATAAGCTCCTTTGCTAAGTGTTGCAGGTTCGGTTTGTCCCTTAATTGATTAGGTATATCAGTCCAAACTCTTCCATTGGTGTAGTTGGAAGCTCTTAGACCCAAGGTAGGTCGAAGGAAATCCATAATTGGTTTGAATTTATGACCCAGCTGAGGTTGGTTCATGATCCAATGGTCATTCCAGAATCTAATGGACCTACCATTACCAATTTTCCAAAAAGCCCCTCTGGATAGGAGGGGCTTACACTTGCAGATGTTTATCTAGAGTTTGGAACCACAAGGGTGGTCACTGTTATGGAACATCATTCTGTAGGGGTGGCTTTGAAGATATTTGGTTTCCATTATTCTGCACCACTCTGCTTTTCCCTCAATGAGCTTCCAAGCCACCTTAGTAGTAAGGGCCTTGTTCATCAGACTAATTTTTCTAAGGCCAAGACCTCCCAATCTTTTCGGGAGGCAGACAGTGTCCCAGTTGACAAGTGAAATCCTCTTTTTTTCTTCAGTCCCTGCCCACAGAAAGGTTCTCTGAATTTTTTCCAGTTTTTTGGCCATATTGCTTCTGATTTTGAAGAGGGATAGGAAGTAGACCGGGATCCCCTGGAGGATAGAAGCAACCAATTGAAGTTTGCCAGCATTGCTTAAAATCTTTCCTTTCCAGCCAGCAAGTTTCCTCTGGGTTCTTTCCAGGATAGAGTTCCAGAATTCAAGGGATACCTCTTTGACCGTGAGGGGAAGGCCAAGGTAAGTAGAAGGGAGCAAGACTGCCAAGCATCTCAGAATTCATAGCACCTTATTTTGTAAGTCCACCGGAGTATTGAAGAAGAATAGCCGGCTTTTTTGATAGTTAATACATTGACCCGAAGCCCAAGCATAACAATCCAAAGTTTGTTTCCATTGCTTGGCCTCAATAACAGACGAATACCCGAAGAGGAATGTGTCATCCACAAACTGTTCCAACATCACCTGAGGGTGAGTGGAAGCAGGTTTGATGCCTTTTATCTTTCCCATAGCGGATAGCATCCCCATAGTCCTGCTAAGCACATCAGCCACCATGATAAAGAGGTAAGGAGAGAGAGGGTCTCCCTGTCTAAGACCTTTCTCAGGGGTAAAATGTCCACCCGGGGATCCATTAGTTAGGATAGAAAAGCTAACAGTTTGGGTACATTCTTTTATAATTCAGATAATCTTTTCATTAAAGCCCATTTTAGCAAGAATTTTGAGCAGAAAGGACCAATTAACTTTGTCATAAGATTTGGAAATATCCAGTTTAAAGGCCATACCTGGGGCTCTGCTGGTGTATTAAACTAGTTACTGGAAATTATAAGATGTATTATTTTCTAAACTTTGTGTAATATAATATGACAAAGTGTAGAGATGTCAATGTGTAATTGAAAGTTAAAATGAAAATGAATTAAATTATAGTGTTGGATGAAAATGTGTCATCTGCCAAGAAAATATTCTGAAGTAAGTAGTATAAACCTTGTGAGTTGTAAGTCAGGATAAATTATTTAATTTATAATATTTTCTTCGTGGAGGAGAGTGCATGGATTGGTCTTGGTTAATTTGGTTTATGTATCTCTCTACTATTTTTAGACCATATTTTTAAAAAATTATTAATGGTTTCTAGGGTGTTGTTGGTTTTTGCCAAAAATTTGAGACACACTTGCAGAAAATGCTTCTCTTACACAAAGGCAATAACAAGATATGGAAATGGTCATTGGAGGAGGTCAATTCAACTTCAGGAATGAAAAATAGAAAATTGTTAACCTCAAAAAACAATATGAATGGTACTAACACACTTCATCTTTCCTTACATGTAACTGACCCCTTGGTTTCTCTACGTTGGAAATACTGAATGGATACTGATGCAATCATTTTTACTTTTATTTTTTAAGGATGAATGCAATAATTTTCTTCTTGTTCTGAATAAGGATACAATTCATTTTTAGGCATTTGTCTTCTTACCAATCCTTGTGAAAAATATCACCAAAAGAAAAAATTTATAAATACAATCCTTATGAAATATCTCATCTCTCTCACTAAATATCTATTTCTCATATTATGCACTACATAATATTTTCGTATTGATATTATTATTCGTAACAACATTGACATATTTATACAATTTTCTTGTTAAGCATTCACATTGTTTCTTAGAAGTGTGTGTTGTTCAATAAGATTATAACGCATAATGAAAGAAAAATAACTAAAAAATAGCAAAGCGGATAAGTTGGCCTCTAAAAGTATACAATATATATATATATATATATATATATATATATATATATATTTATTTATTTATTTATTTTTATTTATTTATTTATTTATTTATTTTTATTTTTTTATCAGTAAACGACCGAAGCCTTGATTTTATTTATTTAAAATTTATCTTTTTACATTTTCCTCCGTTCGTGCGGGCACTGGAAGGAAAGAATAGGGAAGAAAACCTCCAGTCTGGCCTGGGACTTTAGTCCAGAAATAATATATCAAGTTTAGAGTTCCTACAAGCGTAGGATTACAAAGCTCCACTTGATGGAGTCGAAGAGGGCATTAACTCTTTAATACAGATTAAAGGAGACA
>MU226707.1:291095-302233 GCA_018584345.1 Thuja plicata
TTTGGGCATCTCGGTCCTAAGAACTGTCATGTTGCGACCAGAAACATCCTTCTCAGAGTGTGAGTGCATGAAACCTAGGTTGATTTTTCGTCGAAGGAAGGCAGACTTCCTTTTCAGATGAAAAGTTCACATATCGCATATGAACAGAGAAGAATATTTTCTATCAATCACTTTTATGTTGTATCCAAGAGGATAATTTCCAAATTATAACACTTGATGTCTGTCCAAGAAGTCTTTAGATCTGAACCTCCAAATGTGACCCGAGTTGGAGATCTATGGTGACATAGACCAGCACTATGTACCTTAAATGATCTGCTATTGACTGCTCCCAATCTGGACCTTACAATATCAGGTCGCAATGCCTATTTATATATCTTAGACTCTGCTGATATTTTTCAGATTTCAGCCCTTGATGTACTTTTGTTAGGGCAGAGAGGTCTCTACACTTTAAACAAAAAACTCGCAGCTTCCTAATGAATTCGCTGCCTTTACACTTTCATTTATGCCCTAGATAATTTCGCAGATGGCCTTGAGAGATTCAGCGCTATCTTCTCTCCACTTTATCAAATTCACTGCTAGCCCAGGTGAAGAAAGAAATTTGCTTCTAGCAGTCTGATATAGATGTTAAAATATCAAAATTGGATGCCCTAGCTTGCTGCTTATGCAATCCCAGAATCTAAAAATGATGCCAAGGAAGCTCGCTGGTCTCCACTCAATCAAATTCGCTCTCCCCAAAAATTTTAGACACAAGAAAAGTCACTCAAAATGGAGGGAAACAAATCTGTGTTGGTAAAAATCAGAGGTTGTCTACGCTTGGAAATGGAGTGCAGAAAATGGTGATTAAGAAAATCACCCAGCCTGCCCAATGAAATTCACACCCCTGGAGAAAATCAGACCTTCACATGATGATTACTCCTCCTGGGATAATCAGTTGTCTCAAACTGATAATTAAGTGGTGATGTAAGATAATTCAAGAGTTGGCTGCCCTTATGATCTTCTCCTTATTCCTGATTTTTGTTGTCTATAAGGAGATATTTCTCTTCCCTAGATGAGGCAATTCGCTGTCAATGAGAGAAGATACTCGCTGCAAATAGCAGAGATGAATTATTTTGTATACAATCAATATATTATTTACAAGTGTTACAATATAATTATTTAAAGAGGTATAAGGGAAAGTTGAAATTTGTTTATCGTGCTAGTTTAAAGTATCATAAAGTATCAGTTATATGAAAGATTAAAATGCATTGTGAAGGAAAGAAATCTAGTTAGGAAAGATAACTAAATATCTTGGAAAGTAGGTGAAGTATTTATTTGGTGACGTAAAAAGGTCAATTTTATGTTCAAACGATAGTTCATCACGTACAATAGTGTTTAGAAGAGTCCATATATAGCAATGTTTACAAAGATAAAGAATCGGAGAGCCAAAACAAGAAACAAGTGTAACCAAGATTTGAGTAATTCATTTGATATTTATGCCGAGAGGCGTATCTACAATGACAGCCAGCATTTCATGTCCAACATTTGGAGAGTGGTCATCTCGGCAATTTGTTGTGCAGAGCATTCATCTCGGCAATTTGTTGTGTAGAGCGTTCATCTAGGCAAATCTCCTGTTCAAATTTAATGACTTGTATTAATAACTACTTATTATTTCATGTTCAAAGTTAATGAAAGGTCAGTTAATGACAGGCAGAGTAAAGACTTTCAGTTGGTTCATTAAAGAAAAATGGAAGTTTTGCAAACCGTAACAATGAATACAATAAAGCATTGGTCACACCTGTTGAGATTTTATTAAAACTGTTACAAATAAAGCGTAACAAATTGTATATATATATTTGAGTCTCACAGAAGTTCTTCCCATGGGCAGCTTTCTCTACAACAAGCAAACTAAGCATGTGCAGTCCACATTCTCCAGGTTAAGCAGGTTAGCAATTTTTTGTAAGCAATGCAAAGATCTTTGCAATTATTTTTCTCTGTGCTGCGCTGAAAAATATTTACTTAGTTTCTTTTTAAATATCAAGTTTTAGAAAAAAAATCTTTCATTTCTATTTACTTTTGGGAAAATATTGGCAGACTTGATAAAATGGTAGAAGTTTACGTTTTAGAACATCAAAGCAACTGGTGCCAACATTGCTATATTATTTAACTTTATTCGTTCTAAATTGTTCATTGGCAGTGGGAAATGGATTATTTTAAATGAATATTGATTGTAGTAGTTTTTAATGTCTTCTTTCTAATTATTTCCAATTTGAATTGGCCCATTTCAATATTTCTGGTATTCAAGACAAGAAATAGGGTAATAATTTTTTTAATTTTAGATTCATCTTATATTTTTAGTGTTATAAAATCTAATTTAGTTTAAAATGATATTACCAAGAAGACAATAATACAAGAGAATATTTTTCCCTTTATTCATAAGATATCTACCGTTTCTTCATTTTAGAATTTTCAATAAATAATAATTTATGTATAGACCTCTAGATAGCCTTTTGAGAGCTGCACCCATGGGAGTTCATATTCCTCATCTTTATACTTTCTACAGTACAAAAAAGAAAATTAAGCTTCAATGTTTGAAAAAAATCATGTTAAATCTTTATTTATTTACGTTTAGAAATTTTTTTTGTTCAAAAATGTTATGCAGCAAATTTGCCGAGCAGTGATTTTTTTAAAATTTGTCTGTTGGGATCACTAAGATTAAGCAAGGTCATGAAACCCTCTCAGCTATTCGTGATATTCTTCCAGCCTTTGTTCAACACTATGAAAAAGTATTTACCACCCAAGGTAGCTCGCTAGCTTGGGAAGAAGCTCTCAGGGCGTGTATTGTTGTTACTCCAAACCACATGGCGGTTGAGCAATGTGCCTTTTGTGAGAAAATTCTCACCATTAGTGATCTCAAAGAAGCTGCCTTTTCTATGGCAGATGATAAGTCCCCTGGGTGTGATGGCTTTCCCTGTGATTTTTACAAGCATTTGTGGGATGCTGTTGGTCCTGACCTGCATAAAGTGTATCTCGAAGCCTACCAAAATAAAATTTTGGGTGCCATTATTAATAAAGGAAACATCAAATTCATACCTAAAGCTGGTGATCCCAAAGATATCTGTAACTGGAGGCCCATCACCTTGTTGAATGTTTCTTACAAAATCATTGCTAAAGCTTTGGCTCTCAAGATCAGACATCTCCTCTCACTGATTGTCTGCCCTGAGCAGACTGGCTTCATTAAGTCCAGGTATATCCTTGACAACATTATTGTTGTTTGGGAGGGGATAGAATGGGCCCATCAATCCAAGAAGCAAACTTTGTTTCTCAAAATTTATTTTTCCAAAGCTTATGATCGTATAGAATGGCCTTTCATTCTTGTCATGCTGCAAGCTATTGGTTTTGGTCCCAATTTTCTATAGTCTGTGGAGATGCTTTTTGGTGATGCCTCTGCTTGCATTACTATCAATGGCTTGTAGTCTAACACTTTTGGTCTCTTCAGATCCATCCACCAGGGTTGTCCCCTAGCTCCTACGTTATATGTGCTTGTTGCTAAAGGATTTGGTTATTTGTTGGCCAATTTTGTTTCCTCTGGTTTAGTTTGGGGCATCACTCTTCCGAATTCCTCCTCCCAGCTTGTCAATGGTCATTTTGCTGATGAATCCTTTCTCACTCTCCTTGAGGATGAGGATAATGTTTCTAATGCCTTGCAGTGTTTGGAGACTTTTTGTCAAGCCTTTGGGTCTGCTATTCAATGGCACAAGACCCTTTGCTACAGACAATCTTTCCTGCCAGCCCCTCCTTGGCTAGCTAATTTTGATTGGAAGTGGGTTCAACATGGGGAGATTTTCCACTTTTTGGGCATCCCCTTCACCTTTCAAGGCTCTTCTATAGATTTATGTAATGTTTTGATTGCTAAGATTGAAAAGAAGCTTTAGTACTGGATTACTAAACCCCTCTCTCTTGCGAGGAAATTTCAAATATGTTCTAAGGTTTTGGCTGCTACCCATGTTTACTATTCTTCTTGCTGGGCTCCTTCTAAGGCCTCCTACCTTAAGCTGGAGTACCTTCTCAGAGATTTCCTCTAGACTTCAGGAGCTGATGGCCATGAGTTTCATAGAGTTGCTTGGGATTATTGTTGTCTGCCCAGAGATTCGAGTGGCCTTGGTCTTCTCTCCACTTAGAAGAAGGGAATTTCTCTTTGTGCTAAATGGATTATTCATTCTCTCACTGGCGATGAAGCCTGGAAAATCCTTGTCAGGCATTGTATTTCTTTATGATATCCTATTCACAAACCTGCTTTGAAGGGTATTGGGCTTCAAACCCTCCTCATTATGTGGGAGCCTATTCACATTCAGGGCACCTTTGTGGTTAAGAGCATATGGAAAGCCTAGGAAGCTGTCAAACCTTGGCTCCACTAGGATGGGGATGGCTTTCGTGATGGGCTCTCCTTGAATCAACAAAACCTTTGGTGGTCTCCGTTGTTCTCCATCCAGGGTATTCCTCTGGCTAGAATTCAAGGTGCTAGTGCTTTGCATTTCTCCAAACGTGGTATCTGAACACCTAAGGACCTCTTTTCCAAGGTCACCATGAGTCTTAGGTCTTGGGAGGATATGCAGGCCCAGTTCTATCTTGCTCATCCAGATCGTCAGACTTTTGATCTGTTGGTTTCTGCCATTCCAGATCATTTTCTTTATAAAATCAGATTTCATTCTGTCTGACCCTGGTGGAAAGACTAGAAATGGTACCCTGCCACTCCTTTCAAAAATTACAAGCCTAAGATGGGGTATAGATGGTTGTCTCCTCATCTTCCCATGGTGGACACTCTTAACCAGATATGTCATTTGCACTCCTCTCCCCATCACTGGAGCTCTCGTTTCCATATTATTTGGTATGCTATTACAGAGCCTAAGATGGCTCTCTTTGCCTAGTGTTTTCTCTTCCAAGGGCTTCCTTTGGGCCCTCGGCTCAAACATCTAGGTATTCCTAATCCTCAGTGTCCCTTTTGTGGGAACCCAGAGTCTTTTTTGCACATCTTCTGGTTCTGTAGAAGAGCTCAACAGTATTGGGAGTGGATTCATGATTTTTTTAAACCATTTTGGCTTGAGCCCTTCTCCTGGCATATGATTGTCCTGGGAGAATCTCTGAGACTTCCTTCCAAGTTTACCCAGATTTGGCATACTTTCAGGATGGAGATTTCATTCACTTTGTGGAAAGATAGAAATGTTGTTCTTTTCACTCACAGCTTTCTTGATATTAATGTTGCTTTGTACACTAAATCTTGTATATGTAACAACGTTATGATGCAGATTTAGGTGCAAGATAACAAAGTTGCTCTAGAGGTGACCCACCTTCAGGAGCTGCTCAATCATTGGGGCAATTCTCCCTATATGGTTTCCTGGGTCCTGGATTCGGCTTTTGTAGATGGTACTCCTCCTAGAGGTCGTCGCCATGGTCGTAGCTCATCAGCTCGTCACTCCTGCACCCCGCAGTCACATGCTCCTCGCCACCGCTCTCCCGGAGGTGGAAATGACGCTTGGTGGCGTCACTCTGCTTCTCCGCCTTGTTGTGCCTCTGGCTGGTCTTCGACCTGAGCCCCTTCTGATGCTCCTGTTGCTCGTGGCGGTCGCTCTTGTCCTCCTGCCACCTCCTCCAAGTGGTCTTTCCCCCACCTAGATTTGGCTATTTCTCCACCTCGGCCGGAGAAAGATAAAGATACTGAAGATGTTGTTGATCGTTGGTCGGCTCCTGACCCTCCTGTCAATCCCAAGGATGCCTGGGGTCCTGATGATAGAGATCCTCCTCCTTCGGCTGGCACTGCTCTTGTAGCCTTAAGACTTTTTTTTTTATGAATAGTTTCTAGTTCCTGCTTCCGGTGGTTTCCATGTGAACTCTCGTAGGGTGATTTTCATATCCCCCAACCCCTTTTTTGTGAATATGTATCTTGATATTTTATTAATAGAAAGGCACTATTCATCAAAAACAAAAAAAATTATACAAGTTAAGAGGTTATGAATCAATTAATATTCGGCATCTCTAATTTGAGGTGTGGGATTTCATAAGAGGTCTTTCGTTACATTTTCAAATATCTATATGTACATTATTAAATTATAATTATAAATTATTTTATATTACCTTTCATATTAAAAATCACAGTGGTTTTAAAATTTATAATTTTTGCTTTTTGTGTTCCAAATCTGTAACCACCATGATGCTTGCATGGTCAAAATCGTAATTTAAGTCGATTTGATGTCTTTAAATAAAATGTTTTTCAAAACTATAATGGATACTTTCTATAATAGATACTTTCTATAATAGATAAAAATTGATAACTTATTGTTTGATTATGTAAATCCAACAAGATATCCGTCAGATTTTGATTTTTTAAATTACTTTGGATTATATTATCATAGCTTATTAAATCAAAAAGCTATGATATTATATTATATTTTATAAGAAGGTGTATATCTGAACTTTTATTTTATCTGTAAATTATTGTGTTTTACAGCATACACAGGAGATATGTACATCAAGAGTCTGCATTTTCAAAAGAAGAATTTTGTCAATGGGCCCTTGGTCTACTGGTGAAGTTGAATGGCTCACAACGAGCCCACCAGGGATCAAGTCTTTCCAAGTGCAAGGCTCCGACACCATAAGGGATGAGGCTGGGATCGTGCCCCAGGTGAATTTGGCAGCGTGGATGCTCCTCAGTCCTTGGCTCTAAGCCGAAGAGGTTTCAGGCACGTGTGGGCTCGTATCGGGTTCCTAAAACGTCTATGGTGGCCTTCGCTGGTTGGTAGCTCGCAGGCTTCGTGCCTCGCTGGGTTGCCTCGCAGGTCTGAATCCTCCAACAAAAAAAAAAGAAGAAGAAGAATTTTTAAGTAAAGATTCAATAGATAATATCGATTATATATTAATTATCAGAAGTATATATCAATTGCTTTATAGGTGATTTTATTCAGATTTTGATTTTTTAAATTCATTTGGATTATATTATCATAGCTTATTAAATCAAAAAGCTATGATATTATATTATATTTTATAAGTGTTAAGTATGTATCAAAATAAAATAAGTGTTAATTTTAATGATTTTTTCGTTAACAAACTTTAATAAATAATAATTATAGCATGAGGTCCTTTCTTTTTGATTATTCATTCTATTCATCACTATAAATTGTAAATTCCATTTTCATTTTTGCCAAATTGATAAGGATTGTAAATTAAATTTTGTTTTACAAATTCATTACTTTTTTCTATAAAATTAAATTGTGTTTTTGGCAAATGAGTTGTTTATATAGCAAATCTCAAAATCTCACTATGTAATTTCATTTTTTAAACTACCCATTACAATTAGTTTTTCAACGATTATTAAATTTTATCAACTAATAGTTTTATTAACTACACTTATAAATTTATATTTGGCTAATTAACATTAATGAGTTGTTTATATAGTCAATTCCAAAATCTAGACTATGTAATTTCATTTTTAAAACTACCCATTACATTTTTTTTCAATGATTATTAAATTTTATGAACTAACAGTTTTATTTCTACACGTATAAATTTATAATTCATATTATATTGTTTTCTTCCTATTTCTAGGTATCTGATATATTGTTGATACAACACATTTCACTGCTATACAAGGCATTCTCCAGGTACTTTGAATGGATCCACTATTTTCAATAATAATTTGATCTATACGGATAATATGTTTTCGCTTCCGCACATTATTGTATTTGTGTCTTATTAATGAATTGAACCTGAATTATAAAAATGATATTATGCATGATAGAATTTTAAATTACATTCATTGTTTAGATATAAAATTGGTTATCTTTTTTGTGGTTATGTATTGCATGAATATCTAATATTCATTTATTTTCATTTATAAAGTTGATGTTATACATGCTATAATTTTAAAAAATTACATTCATTGTTTAGATATCAAATGGACTTGCGTTGCAATGAACCAAACTTCATCATACAAATTTCAGATACAGATGATACTGTAAATGAGCCACCTCCACCAAGCCCTACCATCTTTGTAGCTTCAAGTGATTACATAGAAACACCCATTGAAAATGTAATGAAAAAGATTTGTGGCCATTTCACAGAGATGGTAAATGATGTTGAGAACATATCACAACAAATAGAATTTGTTGACGATACTAATGTCCACATATCCAGAGAAATGGCAACCTTCATACGGAAAGCAACTTGCAAAATAGGAAGCTTTGAAGTATTTGTAATAGAGTTGTTTTACATGACAAGCGGTTCAATTTAGGAAACTCAAAAGTTATAAGTGACGATTTCATACGTCACTTGAACAACTGAAAATGTAACTTTGTTTTTTGTCTACATGTTGTTGCAAATAGCTCAAATAAATAATCAGTTTCAAACATATGTAACCTTATCTATGAAAAAATATATATTTATATTGTGGGTCACTTTTGTGTATTAGTATTGTAATATCTGTTTACTTGAGTATATTTTTACTCCCTAAGTAAATATCTATTGGCTAAATAAGTAAATATCTATTGGATAAATAAATACACAAGATTAGAATAAAAATACTAAGTACTTAGTTGTGTTATTTATAGAAAACAATATATATAAACCTTTTTTTATCAATTTTTTTATATATTAAAGGAAGATAATCTATTTAGAATATTGACTTTCAATTGTTTTCAATAGCAGCTATAGTTCACCCAAAATGAAATTTTGAATCAGAGGAGAAAAGAAGACTATATATAAGAGAATATCAAAGAGAGTATCATATAAAATATCGTAGAGAATGAAGAGAACAAATGACAAATGCACAGATAGAAGATCAAAGAATAAGACGCAATGAAGTTGATAGAGAACGATATGCCAGAAGAAGGGAAAATCTAACTGTAGAACCTATGGAAGTTGAAAATAGAGATGAAACAAGTGTGCAAACAAATTTGTTAGAGTAATAAAGTGATTCCACTTATTAATTAAATCATATTGATTTAATTATTAAGTCACTTATTATGTCTCTTTTACTTAAGCTAAACTTTAGGCATTTAATAATTAATTCTTTTATTAATTATTATTATGCAACCTAGATTTTCCCTTTAGGGTTTCCCGTTTAAGGTTTTGGTATCCTTTTATAAGGACTCCCTCTTTGTAAATTAAAAAAATTTGATGGTTATTAATTAATTGAGGATGTTATTGCATTAAGAGTTTTTTCTCCATTATTTGGACAAGATGTTTCCTCTTCCATCAATCTGTGATTTTTGGCCTCGATAGTTTTTTTGCTTCTCTCTTTCTGTGACAGGTTTGCATGCAGGTGATTCTTGGGAGTTGTGGGTTGATAGTTTTCATCAACTCCAATATGGTATCAGAGCTCCAGATCTTCATGCCCCTGTTCTCTTCATGAGAGATTTGGCCTTGTTCTTTAATTTGTGCTTTTGAGAGGTTTTTGTCTCATATTTTAGTGGTTTTGGGGAGGATTTTTTTTTTGGAGTAGTTTGAGCAAAAACTGACATCTGGGTTGTGTTCGGAATACCCCCAAAACCCCTATTTTCATATAAGGCATGCCTTATTTGGACACAGTTGAAATCTAGGCACTCTTTTTTGCTTGCATGACCTTGGCACATTTTTTGAGGCAAAAATCCACCTCAATTTCCATGCCACGGATTTCAGCAGCCACAGGCCCAAAAATTTTTAATATTTTTTAAAAAAAAAAATTAAAAAATCTTTTTTTTTTTTTGTGTTTTTTTTATATAAAATAAAGCATGTGTTTTTTTATGTTTTTTTTCTTTAAAAAAAGCATAATATTTTTTTATTATTTTTTTTCATTGAAAAAATAAATTTTTTTCTGCCATTTTGGTGGAAAATCTGGAGGCAATATTTTTTTGGAGGAATTGCCAGTTTAGCAAGGCTCCGCCAATTTTGGCTGAGGTTTCGTGAGGTTCACTTCTGTTTTGACATCCCGGTGGTTTTTTGTTCATATCTGGAGCAAACGGAGGCCAATTTTTGACTTCCTTATATCGCCGGAAAGCTCTTTCCGAGACGGATGTCTTTCTGTAGGATAGATTTTCTGATTCTTCCATATTGTAGGTTTTTTCACCTGTCAAAGTCAGCGATCTATTTTACACTTCGGGAGCCTTATCTTGCTCATCCGGACTCCTTTTATTCGACTTCCACATGGGGTCAGAAAGCTGCTTCTATTCTCTTTCTTATTCTATGGGTCTCACACCCAGATTCTGGTCCATGTATCTATGTATTTAGTTTTTTGCTTTATGGCATTCTGGTAGATATCTTGGATGTTTCAGGTCCTGGGATCGTTTTCTTTTCTGAGCATTGTATGCTTCTCTTTTGTAGCATTCTCTTTTCTATAAACGCACTGAGATAAAGTGCCTGCTTTTGCATATCTGGGATTTTGAACACCTTGTGTTTATTTTTACTTGCACTCAGTTATAAAGTGCCATGGGGGGTTACGATTTTTTGCCTTTTGTGCTCATCCACCTTTGTCAAGTGAGTGTACCTTCCATGACATTAGCCCATGTTGTGTGTCTATGACACCGCCCTTTATCCTGTGCTTGTACTTTTGTTGCACTGTTGGTGTTCTTGATTCTTCTTCCTGCAAATGTTTCTGGCATTGCATTTCAGTGTTCCTATCACCCCTCTCCCTGTTTAGCATTATGGGGGGGTTCACCTGTTGGTTCTATTTCTTCCTTGGTTCGGTTGAGTGATCTACGTATTCAGTTCTTGTTCCTATGTACTAGGCGGATGCAGTGGCTAGGCACCTATGCATTTTGATGAGATGGATCATCTACTATATAAACACTCATTTATTCCTACTTTTGGAGGTCACCTCTTCGATTGATCAGCTCTTCAGACTTTGTCTTCTCTACCTGGCCATGCACTATTTCAGTGGGGGTTCCAGCAGTTACTTCTGAAAGTGTTTGCAGCTTCATGCTTCGGAGATGCTTCTTGCTCTTTCGTGTTCCTTTCTCTGGGACATCTTTCCCTAGATTGGAGGCTTTGTTTCCTTCATCTAGTTTATTTTTTGTACTTGGGTACCTCATCAGGCCTTGTTGTCGGGACCCATTTTCCTGCTTTTAGTAGTTGTTTCTAGGTTTTAGCTTCTCCCTAATTTTATCTTAAGGGGGGGTGTTAGAGTAATAAAGTGA
>MU226707.1:302589-325406 GCA_018584345.1 Thuja plicata
TCCTCTTCCATCAATCTGTGATTTTTGGCCTCCATAGCTTTTTTGCTTCTCTCTTTCTGTGACAGGTTTGCATGCAGGTGATTCTTGGGAGTTGTGGGTTGATAGTTTTCATCAACTCCAATAAAATTTACATCAAAGTACCACTAATCAACCCTCAAATTCTTAAGAACAAGTAAGACAACAAGTTGATCTCCAACCAAGTGAGGCAACCAATCCTCACTTTAATGGAAATATTGAGTTGAATAGATCGTGTTTCAGAAACACCACAACATGAGAATTCATTGCAGATGAATGAAGATGTTCAAGGTGGTGTGGAGAACATGACAAACCCTAATGGTTTATTTCAGACAGATTTCAAAAGATTGCAGATGCAATTTAGAATTCAAATAGATAGTTTTAGAACTCCAAATATGTGCTATGTATCTAAAGAATCTTATATTGGAATAAAAGTAACTCAAAGCTTTGAAGGTCCTATGTGCAACAGATGCGGACAAGAAAGAGGTATTCATAGGTTTTCATATGCAAATAGTATGGATCTTGGACCACAACTAGAGAAGATTTCAACACTGACACGGGTAGAGGAAATGTTGATTGCACGTTTAAGCCCAATATTGCAAGTGACACACGCAATAGGTGGTCAATATAAGTACAAAGGGCACACCATAAGTTTTCCTCCAAATGTACAAGTTGCAAAAAAATTGCTGCAAACAATAAAAATTTTTCCTATTATTATTATTAGAAGAAGGAATCAACGTGGCACAGATTATGATTTTACTGGCAATAGAGATCGTGTCTACAAAACACTCAAATGCAAAATAGAACATGATAAATTTTATCAAACGTTATAATCAATGAAAATGCTCTTAATGACCTACCAAGAAATACTAATGAAAGCATTTTCAATAGATTAAACACAGTGCAAATGGAATTTGATTCAGATACTAATGAAATCACTTATGTTGGACCTATTTTGGAGGCTGATGAAGGTAACACAATAGAGAACACTACATCAATGGCTTCAAAACCACCAAATGCTCAAAGAGAAATGGAATTAATTCAGATGTGGGTTAATAACTCTAAAGCAAATCCAACAACATTGATTAATTGGCCTGGAATTGGTGCTTCTCCAATCAATGAGTATGTAACTTCGGGATTACTAGACATGGCATTTCCAACACTATTTCCTAATGGTAGATGTGATTGGTTAGAACCATGAATGAGACAAGTGCATCTACATGAATTTGTGAAGCATCTGTTGCGGTATAGGGATCATAGATTTGGTAAAAATTCATGGTTTAGATATTTAATGATGAACATGATAATGCGACACCGTGCACAAAATTCATCTGCAATGTTTGTGAAAAGAAATATCCAAGACATGTCCATCACTATCAATGAATTACGGTAGCATATGGAAGTGATGCCACAGTCTCATTTAGCTGATAAGTTGATGTGGTTTAGAACAACATTAAGAGGGACAAGGTCATATTGGACTAAATTTTGTGCAGAATTGACAGACATGCTTCATTAAATTGGCACTCCAACAATATTTTCACCTTAAGTGCGATAGATATGCATTGGCATGATCTACATTCTCTCATGCCAGGAATATGCCCAAAAAATCCACGAGAAGCTCAAATTGGTGAAAACAAAACATAATCAACTATCCTCATATAGTTGCACATTACATGCATTTATGACATACAATATTCATAAAACAAATCCTAAAAAATGGAATGGGTGTCAAGGATTTTTGGTGTAGGTATGAGTGGAAACATAGGGGTTCCCCACATATGCATGGATTTTTATGGATCAATGGCACACCCAATATGGACAATATTGATTGGTCAAATGAGGAGGAACAAAGAACCACTGAGCAATATTTTCATCACACTATTCATACATGGAATTGTAGAGAAGATCCACATCAAAGAAATATACAGGTGACTTCATAAGAATTTTGTAATAAATTTTTCAATACTATATGACATCATTTTATATAAAATTTAATGTTATTAATAGATATATCAAATATCCTTATTTTGATTGTAGGCATTTCAAAATTTTGGTCAACATCCATGTCTCAAAAATACAACACAACTTTTCGAGATGGATATTGATAATGACTATGAAGAACTACTAAATTGTGTTGAAAAATATACAATTTGTAGAGAGGGTGCATGCCTACGAAAAAAACAAGGAAGGATGGTTTGTAGGTGACTATTACACCGACTAATATA
The DNA here is from genome assembly GCA_018584345.1 of Thuja plicata. Lineage (NCBI taxonomy): Eukaryota > Viridiplantae > Streptophyta > Pinopsida > Cupressales > Cupressaceae > Thuja > Thuja plicata. Next base: position 304,830 of record MU226707.1, read on the forward strand.
TGTATATATCATATGTTAATATCTATTTAAAAGTGTATTGACATATACGCCTTCTTATAATTTTTACAGATATCATGCTCCTTGACCATTGAATCTTAGGGGATCCAAATTATATGAGGACATAGAAACAGGTGAAAAAAAATTTGAACCAGCAATAAATGATGATAGAGTGAATCCACATAATCGTCACATATTGCAATTATGGAGAGAAAATATAGACTGGCAGCCTGTTCTGTCCAAACATGCAGTAATAAAATATATTGCAAAGTACGCATCAAAGGCTGAGAAAAGCTCAGAAACATACCACCAAATGTTGATGCATCTTTCAAATATGGAAAACCCTGATGATTTAGCTGGACGAGCATATAGAAGGCTTCTAATAGAAATTGTCATAGAAAGGGATATTTGAGCGCGGGAAAAATTGTCACATGTTGTTAGAACTTCCACTAATGGAGAGCAGTAGAAGATTTGTCAATCTAAATATCTCACATGAAGTGTTCAAATTTGTAGCTCTGCATAATCTAGAAAACAATGATGAACAAACAAAACCTTTCATTGATGGATATAAACAAAGGCCTCTATGTATGGAAGATATTACATTGATTGATGCTGCCAAATCATGGATATACAATCCTAAAAGAAGAAGAGACAAAAATTGGGAGCCAAGGGAAAGAGCAGCTATTGTCATAGTTTTTCCAAGGTTTGTATCCATTCCTCCATGTGGTTCAGAAAAATGGGCAGAGTTTTGTTTATCGAATTTATTACTGTACAAACCATTTCGTATCATAGAGAGGGATATTGGTGAGGACACTAACTCCATAGTATAAAAGTGGGACTCATTCAATTATAATGCTTGGCATGTGCAAAGAGAAACAATTATAGAGGAAGAACAAAATAATAATAATTCTGAAATTGAAGACGATGGATCTATTGCAGTAAATACCATAGAGCATGAATGGGAAATCATGTCTAGACTTCATAATAGTCAAAATATGCAAGTTTCAGAAATAGATATGTTGGGAAGAAGAGACATCGATAGAAATATAAATTGGTCTAATGAATATCAGGGTGAAGAGTATACTATGGGAGCTTTCAATTTCATTAAAAATATGAAGAAATATGGATGTCTCATATATGATGATATTCCACAATGCATCAACTACACAAACCTCAGCAATAAACAAAAAAAGGAAAAGGACATTATTATGACACACTACCATAGCAATGAAAATAGAGGGCCTTTGTTAATGATAATTCAATGAACAACAGGTACAGGAAAGTCATATCTGATTGGTGCCATTCATGAAGCACTTCAAAATACAGCAATGCTAGATCCTTCTCCCCTTCTTTTACTAGCACCAATAGGAGTTGCAGCATTCAATATTGGCACTTTTATAATTCATTCAAAATTAAGAATTCCAATAAGATATTTTTCTCAGTTAGAAGGCGCACGTCTTACAAGTTTCCAAGAAGAAATGACACATATCAAATATATTTTGATAGATGAAATGAGCTTCGTTGGCCAAAATATGTTGGAAAACATAGATTGTCGACTGAGGCAAGCATTTCCCCATAGTTCAAATAAAATATTTGCAAGTACATCTACTATTTTATGAATACCAACTACTATTTTATGTTAGTTTTAATACAATATGTAATTATTAAATATGATAGAAATATTGTACATCTTTGAAATATTTATTTTGTATTATGTTTTAGGTATATCTATGATTTTTGTTGGAGACTTGGATCAATTTCCTCTGGTGAATGATAGGCCGACATATGACAGTAAAAGATGAGGAAATTTATTATGGGAGGAATTAAAAATAGTGGTAACTTTAGATAAAAGTTTCAGACAAGATGGAGAAAACATTGATCAACAAAGATTTTGTCAACTTCTGAAAAATCTTAGAGATGCAAACCCACAAATTGATGACTGTAAATTGCTTATGATGAGAACTCCAATCAATTTAAATGTTGCAACAAATGAAGAGTTTTAGAATTGTGTCCATTTATTCTCCATAAATGACAATGTTTATAATCATAACAAGATATTGTTTTATTCATTGAAGCATCCTGTGGCATGAAGCGTTGCAACAAAAATAGGAAGTGTGAATACAATAGAAGATTGTTCAAATGGTGAGCTTGATATTGAATTATTAATCAATAATAATTCAAGAGTGATGTTGACTTCAAATCTTTGGGTAGAGGCAGGGCTTGTAAATGGAGCATTGGGGTATATTCAAAAGATTGTCTACAAACCAGGAAGTGCACCACCTAAGCCTCCAACATATATTATGGTTGAATTTGACAATTACTCTGGAATACTATTTGAAGATCGTCACCCAAATATAGTTCCAATAATACCAATACAAAGGGGTATAACACTTCAATTTCCATTAAGATTGGCATGGGCATTGACAATTTATAAATATCAGCCCGACCGACTCTTTCAAAAGCTACAATTGATATAGGGCCAAAAGAAAGAGTAGGTTTGACATTTGTGGTTGTATCTTGTGTGAAGTCTCTACAAGGCCTTAGAATATCACCACCATTCACATATGACCATTATGAGAAAATGAAAAATGGCATACAACTTTCAAAATGAAAGGCTGAAGAAAATAGACTCAAATATTTAGAAGAATAATGAAGTATTTGTATTGTTTTTTACAATTGTGTCAATGACTATATTTTTGAAGTATTATATTAGTTAAATGTCTATTTGTAACTCTTCTTAAAAATGAAAATATGTTTTTTCCTTACTAAATGATATTAATTGAAAATTTATCTTTTTCACTATGTATGTTTTAATTTAATCTCTGAAATCATATATACACATCAGTTATATAAACTTAAAATTAAATACACTTTAAAACAATTGCATCTATAGTAACTTGCATGTATATAAATATGGAAAATTGAAAATGTTAATTTTACTTTTCTGTTATTTATGGTTATATTTAATCTCCTAAATCATATATATTGATATTGATTTGATAATTTGTTAATGCTCATGGAATATTTCAAACTATGGATCTATTAGAAAATGAATCTGAAATTGTTGAAGCAAGTCCAGAAACCTCTGTCAACTCTACTTATTTTTTTGAAACACCTATTGACAAGTGCACAAGATCTATTTTAGAGTGTTGTTCAAAAATTCTTCAAGATATTGAAAACGCTGCCTTATCCATTGATTATGTTAAAGAGCTTGAAATAATGAAAATGAAAGTTGTTGCACACAAGGTTAAGGAGACATATACAAAAGTGGCTACGTTTCCAGGTTTTATGGAAGAAGTATATCGTGATCACTTGGAAAATAAAGGTCGTAATACCATTCTAATCAGTGAAGAATATGTAATGTATTTACATCATTACAATGAAGTTTTCTTCATGTAGTCTTGACATTGTCCTTTCATAACTATTAAATAAGTGTTATATGAACCATTTATAAACTTTTAATGATTTATGTAGATTATTACAGAACTATTAAATAAGAGTTATATGAACCATTGATAAAATTTTCATTATTGATGTCAGGTATGTGGTTTGTTCTTCAAGGTTTTGTTATGGTTTATAATTTATATAGTAACAGTTTCACACGTCAACAAATTCTATCTATTGTGATATGTTCTCAACATCATTTACCATCTTTGTGAGAAGGCCACAAATCTTTTTCATTACATTTTCAATGGGTGTTTCTATGTAATCGCTTGAAGCTACAGAAATGGTAGGGCTCGGTGGAGGCGACCCATTTACAGTATCATCTGTATCTAAAATTTGTATGATGAAGTTTGGTTCATTGAAACACAAGTCCATTTATATCTAAACAATGAATGTAATTTTTTAAAATTATAGCATGTATAACATCAATTTTATAAATGAATATTAGATATTCATGCAATACATAACCACAAAAAATATTTACAAATAAGTTCTCAAACATGTTAAAAAAATATAGATTTTATTAATATTAGTTATAATCATATTTTTTTTGTTAAAAAAACAAAACATGTCTAAAAAATACTTTCTAAAATATTCTCAATCTATATTATTTTTGATAAATGTGGATAATATTCTTAACAAATAAATTGCAATTGTAGTTATCATATATGTCTTCCATGTGTTGCGGGTGCTAGTAGCTTATCTATATTTATATTCATAATATATATTAAATACCCGGATAGATATCGTTCTCGAGGCGCCTATCTAATATCGTATTAAAGTGTAATAGGCGCCTAAAGAAGGATATCTATCCGGGAACTTAATATATATATTATGAAAATAAATATAGATAAGATAGTTACGCTAAGAGGCATATCTACAATGACAACCAACATTCTATGTCCAACATTTGGAGAGCGGTCATCTCGACAATTTGTTCTGCAGAGCATTCATCTCGATAATTTGCTGTGCAGAGCGTTCATCTCGGAAAATCTCCTGTTCAAATTTAATGACCTATATTAATAACTACTTGTTATCTCCTGTTCAAAGTTAATGAAAGGTCAGTTAATGACAGGCAGAGTAAAGACTTTCAATTGGTTCATAAAACAAAACTGGAAGTTTTGCAAACTGTAACAATGAATACAATAAAGCATTGGTCACACCTGTTGAGGTTTTATTAAAACTGTTACAAATAAAGCGTAACAAATTGCATATATATATTTGAGTCTCACAGAAGTTCTTCCCATGGGCAGCTTTCTCTACAACAAGCAAACTAAGCATGTGCAGTCCACATTCTCCAGGTTAAGCAGGTTAGCAATTTTTGTAAACAATGCGAAGATCTTTGCAATTATTTTTCTCTGTGCTGTGCTGAAAAATATTTACTTAGTTTCTTTTTAAATATCAAGTTTTAGAAAAAAATGTCTTTCATTTCCGTTTACTTTTGTGAAAATATTGGCAGACTTGATAAAATGGTAGAAGTTTACGTTTTAGAACATCAAAGCAACTAGTGCCAACATTGCTATATTATTTATCTTTATCCATTCTAAATTGTTCGTTGGCAGTGGGAAATGGATTGTTTTAAATGAATATTGATTGTAGTAGTTTTTAATGTCTTCTTTCTAATTATTTCCAATTTAAATTGGCCCATTTCAATATTTCTGGTGATCAAGAAAAGAAATAGGGTAATATTTTTTTTAATTTTAGATTCATCTTATATTTTTAGTGTTATAAAATCTAATTTAGTTTAAAATTATATTACCAAGAAGACAATAATACAAGAGAATCTTTTTCCCTTTATTCATAAGATATCTACCTTTTCTTCATATTAAAATTTTCAATAAATAATAATTTATGTATAGGCCTCTAGATAGCCTTTTGAGAGCTACACCCATGGGAGTTCATATTCCTCATCTTTATACTTTCTACACAAACAAGAAAATTAAACTTCAATGTTTGAAAAAAAAAATCATGTTAAATCTTTATTTATTTATGTTACGAAATTTTTTTGTTCAGAAATGTTATGCAGCAAATTTGCAGAGCATTAATTTTTTTAATATTTGTACAGGTTAAGAGGTTATGAATCAATTAATATTTGGCGTCTCTAAATTGAGGTGTGGGATTTCATAAGAGGTCTTTCGTTACATTTTAAAATATCTATATTTACATTATTAAATTATAATTATAAATTGTTTTATATTCCCTTTCATATTAAAAATCACAGTGGTTTTAAAATTTATAATTTCCGCTTTTTGTGTTCCAAATCTGTAACCACCATGATGCTTGCATGGTCAAAATCATAATTTAAATCAATCTGATGGCTTTAAATAAAATATTTTTTCAAAACTATAACGGATACTTTCTATAATAGATAAAAATTGATAACTTATTGTTTGATTATGTAAATCCAACAAGATATCCCTCATATTTGGATTTTTTAAATTACTTTGGATTATATTATCATCGCTTATTAAATAAAAAAGCTATGATATCTATTACAGAGCCTAAGATGGCTCTCTTTGCTTGGTGTTTGCTCTTCCAAGGGCTTCCTTTGGGCCCTCAGCTCAAACATCTAGGTGTTCCTTATCCTCGGTGTCCCTTTTGTGGGAACCCAAAGTCTTTTTTGCACATCTTCTGGTTTTGTAGAAGAGCTCAACAGTATAGGGAGTGGATTCATGATTTTTTTAAACCATTCTGGCCTGAGCCCTTCTCCTGGCATATGATTGTCCTAGGAGACTCTCCGAGACTTCCTTCCAAGTTTACCCACATTTGGCATACTTTCAAGATGGATATTTTGTTCACTTTGTGGAAAGATAGAAATGGTGCTCATTTCACTCATAGCTTTCTTGATATTAATGTTGCTTTGTACACTAAAGCTGGTATATGTAACAATGTTATGATGCATATTTAGGTGCAAGCTGACAAAGTTGCTTTGGAGGTGGCCCGCCTTTAAGAGTTGCTCAATCATTGGGGCAATGCTCCCTGTATGGTTTCTTGAGTCCCGAATTTATCTTCTGCAGATGGTACTCCTCCCAGAGGTCATCATCGTGGCTGTGGCTCATCATCTCACCGCTCCCACACCCTGCGGTCGCAGGCTCCTCGCCACCGCTCTCCCGAAGGTGGCAATGACGCTTGGCGTCATCGCTCTGCTTCTCCACCTCACCACGCCTGTGGCTGGTCTCCGGCCCCAACGGCTCCTGATGCTCCTGCTGCTCATAGTGGCCCCTCTTGGCCTCCTACCACCTCCTCCAAGTGGTCTTTCCCCCGCCTGGATTTGGCTATTTCTCTACCTCAGGCAGAGAAAGATAAAGATACTAAAGATGTTGCTGATGGTTGGTCAGCTCCCGACCCTCCTGTCAATCCCAAGGATGCCTGGGGTTCTGATGATAGAGATCCTCCTCCTTTGGCTGGCACTGCTCTTGCAGTCTGAAGGCTTTTTTTTATGAATAGTTTCTATTTCCTGCTTCCGGCGGTTGCCGTGTGAACTCTCGTGGGGTGATTTTTATATCCCCTAGCCCCTTTTTTGTGAATATGTATCTTGATATTTTATTAATGGAAAGGCACTATTCATAAAAAAAAAGCTATGATATTATATTATATTTTATAAGAAGGTGTATATTTGAACTTTTATTTAATCTATAAATTATTTCAAGAGTCCGCCTTTTCAAAAGAAGAATTTTTAAGTAAAGATTCAATAGATAATATAGATTATATATTAATTATCAAAAGTATGTATCAATTGCTTTATAGGTGATTTTATTCAGATTTTAATTTTTAAAATTAATTTGGATTATATTATCATAGCTTATTAAATTAAAAAAGCTATGATATTATATTATATTTTATAAGTGTTAAGTATGTATCAAAACAATATAAGTGTTAAGTTAATGAATTTTTCGTTAACAAACTTTAATAAATAATAATTAGAACATGAGGTCCTTTCTTTTTTATTATTCATTCTATTCATCACTATAAATTGTAAATTCCATTTTCGTTTTTGCCAAGTTGATAAGGATTGTAAATTAAATTTTGTTTTTATAAATTCATTGCTTTTTTCTATAAAATTAAATTGTGTTTTTGGCAAATGAGTTGTTTATATAGAAAACCTCAAAAATCTCACTATGTAATTTCATTTTTTAAACTACCCATTACAATTAGTTTTTCAACGATTATTAAATTTTATCAACTAATAGTTTTATTAACTACACTTATAAATTTATATTTGGCTAATTAACATTAATGAGTTGTTTATATAGTCAATTCCAAAATCTAGACTATGTAATTTTGTTTTTAAAACTACCCATTACATTTTTTTTCAATGATTATTAAATTTTATGAACTAACAGTTTTATTTCTACACGTATAAGTTTATAATTCATATTATATTGTTTTCTTCCTATTTCTAGGCATCTGATATATTGCTGATACAACACATTTCAGTCCTATACAAGGTATTCTCTAGGTACTTTGAATGAATGCACTACTTTCAATAATAATTTGATCTATACAGTTAATATGTTTTTGCTTCCGTACATTATTGTATTTGTGTCTTATTCATGAATTGAACCTGAATTATAAAAATGATATTATGCATGATAGAATTTTAAATTACATTCATTTTTTAGATATAAAATTGGTTATCTTTTTTGTGGTTATGTATTGCATGAATATCTAATCTTCATTTATTTTCATTTATAAAATTCATGTTATACATGCTATAATTTTAAAAAAATACATTCATTGTTTAGATATCAAATAGAATTGCGTTGCAATGAACCAAACTTCGTCATACAAATTTTAGATACAGATGATGTTGTAAATGACCCGCCTCCACTGAGCCCTACCATTTCTAAAGCTTCAAGCGATTACATAGAAACACCCATTGAAAATGTAATGAAAAATATTTGTGGCCATTTCATAGAAATGGTAAATGATGTTGAGAACATATCACAACATATAGAATTTGTTGACAATACTAATGTCCACATATCCAGAGAAATGACAACCTTCATACGGAAAGCAGCTTGCAAAATAGGAAGCTTTGAAGTATTTCTAACAGAGTTGTTTTACGACAAGCAATTCAATTTAGGAAACTCAAAAGTTATACGTGATGATTTCATACGTCACTGGAACAACTGAAAATGTAACTTTGTTTTTTGTCTACATGTTGTTGCAAATAGCTCAAATAAATAATCAGTTTCAAACATATGTAACCTTATCTATGAAAATATATATATTTATATTGTGGGTCACTTTTGTGTATTAGTATTGTAATATCTATTTACAAGTATATTTTTACTCCATGAGTAAATATCTATTGGCTAAATAAGTAAATATCTATTAGATAAATAAATACACATGATTAGAATAAAAATACTAAGTACTTAGTTGTGTTATTTATAGAAAAAAATATATATAAACCTTTTTATCAAATTTGTTATATATTAAAGGAAGATAATCTATTTAGAATATTGACTTTCAATTGTTTTCAATAGCAGCTATGGTTCGCCCAAAACAAAATTTTGTAATAGAGGAGAAAATAAGACTATATATAAGAGAATATCAAAGAGAGTATTGTAGAAAATATCATAGAGAACGAAGAGAACAAATGACAAATGCACAGATATAAGTGATGATATGTAACTGATTAAATGTTTGATAATGTTAAGTTGAAGATAATGCAAGGAATTAAATCAGTTAATGATTTGTATTGTCATTGATGTCAACTTGATATCATCTGTACGGTCATGTATAGAATGCCAAAGACTTCAGAGAATCAATGGAACAAAGGTTATGCTTTCAACAATGCATAAAAGTCAAGTATTCACAAAGTGACATACAAACACCGACAGAGTGCACACCATCGGTAAAGGCAAAGAAGAAAAGTCACAGTGATACTCGACAAGCAGAAGACAGTGTTGCCCGACGAAGAAAACCACAGGATGCCCAACGAGCTAAAAATAGAGTTGCCCGATGAGTAAAAATCCACTGATGCCTGATGGATGGAGATCCTGAACCTAACTGGAGTCACACCAACAGAACTGTCAGTTGTAACCGACAACTAACTCAAGAGTTGACCAATGGAACAGAGAGTTTAGGAAATGACAAAATATCTAGCTAGCAAGAGCTAAATATAGACTTAACTAGTTGTTTTCTTTGTTTTATTTGACCAGAGTTAAGTAATTGATTTAAAGATGATTTATACAGTTGGCATGAAGATAACTATGAGACAAATCAAGAGTTGTGCTTTAAATCAAATTGGATGGATTATTTTTCACGCCAATAATTGAGAATCAAGAATCAAGAAACAGTGAATATCATGTCTATATAAGAGACAAGCTTAATTCATTTTTGTTTCACATGAAAAGGGGCTTAAGGGGAGTGAATAGAAAGAGGATGTAAAAGAGAAATTGATGAAGAATAACTTCATGTAGTACTGATCAATTAAGCTGAAGGAGAGCTAAGGAATTTTGCAGACAGACGAACAGTGAGCATAGCATCATAGAGCAGAAAGTATGGAGCACAAAATAATTGAATTGATACATTGATCAGAGAGGTAATGAACTTAAATAGATGTGAAAATCTGCAATTCAAGTTGCATTAGAAATAGGTCATTTTGTTTCAATTTAACCATTGAAGCATCAAGTCTCTTAACAGAGCAGTGCTTAGCAGTCTTCTATATATTGAGGTACATCCCAAGGAGTGCCAAAAAGGTTGATTCATGAAAGTAGCATTGGATATGCCCGATGCCTATTGACAGTCTAAGAGAGAGGTTGATTCAAGGATGGAAGCATTAGATGCCCAATACTAAGTGACAACCTATATGTGTAAAATCCTCTAACAAGGTCACACCTAACAGTGTGTTTGTAACGTTTAACAAGGTTGGTTATTAACAGGTCTCACTTCAGAAGAGTGAAAATTTGGGGTACCGGTCCCAGTGGTTTTTTTACCTTAATAGGGGCTCCACATTAAAATCCACGTTTTATATGTGTGTATGATATATTTCTTTACTTTTTTATATCTTGCATAATTCATTCTGGATTTATCGGTATACTCTACATATTTACTATATTTCGGTAAATAGTTATACTGCTTATCTGTAATCAAGGAGAATAAGGACAGACAAGGTAAACCAACAGACAGTTAATCTTTATAAGCATTTCATGGCATACATCTTGTAGGGACATAATAATGTGAGGTTTATTAATTTGTGGTTAAGTTTAAGGATAAGTTTTTGAGGCCACTGATTCACCCGCCCTCTCAATTATTACTAACAAGAAGATCAAAGAATAAGATGTAATAAAGTTGATAGAGAACGATATGCCAAAAGAAGGGAAAATCTAACTGTAGAACCTATGGAAGTTAAAAATAGAGAGGAAACAAGTGTGCAAACAAATTTACATCAAAGTACCAGTAATCAACCCTCTAATTCTCAAGAACAAGTAAGACAACAAGTTGATCTCTAACCAAGTGAGAAAACCAATCCTCACTTTAATGGAAATATTGAGTTGAATGGTGATAATGAAAATCCTCTCTCAATAGATCATGTTTCAGAAACACTACAACATGAGAATTCATTGCAGATGAATGAAGATCTTCAAGGTTGTGTGGAGAACATGACAAACCCTAATGGTTTACTTCAGATAGATTTCAAAAGATTACAGATGCAATTTGGAATTCAAATAGATAGTTTTAAACAAAAAATTTCATTTTTGATATATGTTTAGACATCTGAAACCAAGATGAAGTAGATGTTTATCCAGACTTATATACCATGCCCTTGGTTCTTGTTTTAGTCCATACAGTGCCTTCTTCAGTCTACAAACCATATCTTCATAATCTGTCAAAGGAAAACCATCAGGTTGCTCAATGTACACTTCTTCCTCTACATCACCATTCAAGAATGTTGACTTCACATCCATCTGATACACTTTGAAGTCTTTATGTGCAGCATACGAAAGGAATAGTCTCACAACTTCCAATCTAGCAACAGGTGCAAATGTTTCTTCATAGTCTATGCCTTCTTGTTGTGAGTAGCCTTTACATACCAGTCTAGCCTTGTTTCTTACCACTGTGCCTTCCTCATCTATTTTTTTTCTGAAAACCCACTTAGTGCCAATCACATTTTTGTTCTTAGGTCTTGGAACCAATTCCCAAGTATTTTTTTTCTTTATCTGTTCTAGTTCTTCTTCCATGGCTTTAGTCCAAGATTCATCTCTACATGCTTCATCCATAGTCTTAGGTTCAACTTGAGAAATCAAACAGATCTCATCTCTAACTCTAGATCTAGTCATCATGCCTTTTCTAGCATCACCAATAATTTGATCTTTAGGATGGTTTATCTTGACATATCTTGGTGTCTTCAATGTCTCAACAGCTTCGACCTGTTCTTCTTCTTCAATCTCATTCTCGGTCATCAAGGGTCCTTCAGGTTTAGCAACAACTTCTCTTATTTTTTTTATCTATCCACAATCATATATTCTTTCCTAAATTTGAAATTTTTAATCTATCCTCACATTGGCGCTTTCAATCAATTTTCTCAATCTCAGATTGAAACATTTATATGCTTTACTCTTAGTAGAATAACCAAGAAAGATTCCTTCATCACTTCAAGCATCAAACTTTCCTATCTCATCATCTCTCTTGATATAACATTTACTACCAAATATTCTAAAGTATTTCATAGTAGGTGCATGATCAAACCATAATTCATAAGGAGTTTGGTCTGTACCTTCTCTGATCTGAATTCTATTAAATGTGTACAGAACAGTGCCAACTGCTTCTCTCCAATGAACATGTGACACATTTCCTTCCAACAACATATTCCTTAATATGGTTATGCTTCTTCGCTCTGCTATCCCATTCTGTTGTGGAGTTCTAGGAGCTGAAGTTTGTCCATGTATTCCATTTTCTTCACAATATGTATTAAATATTTTTGATGTAAACTCTCCTCCTCTGTTTGATCTCAAACATTTCATCTTTAAACCAGAATCATTCTAAACTTTCTCCTTGAATAACTTGAACTTGTCAAATGCTTCAAATTTCTCTCTCAAGTATGTGACCCACATCATTATAGAAAAGTCATCAACAAAAAGTATAAAATACCTTTCACCATAGTATGATCTTGTTCTTGTAGGACCACATAGATCTGTATGCACCAGATCCAACTTCTCTTTTGCTAAATAAGCTTTTCTCTTGAAATTTCTTCTAGTCTGTTCCCCATAAATCATTCTCTACACATAGTGTTAGAGGGCTTTACAATTCTAGGTAGATCTCTTACTACTTTTGTCATACTTTCCTTCACAATTTTATCAAAATTAACATGACAAAATCTTTTGTGCCATAACCAACTGTCATCAACCTTTATAATAAAACAAGAAGCTTCAGATGTGTCCAATTCAAATACATTACCTCTAGATTTAATACCATATGCTATCAAGTCTCTTGTTTTACTCTTGATAGAACATTTTCCATTTATGAAGTTTAGTTGGTAACCCTTGTCCACTAGTTGTCCATCACTCAACAAATTGTGCTTAAGTCCATCAACAAGTAATACATTATCAGTGTTAGTCTTTCCATCCAAGAAAATAGATCCAATTCCAATAATAAGTTTAGGATTATTGTCACCAAATCTAACAACACGACCATCATCTCTTTTCAAACTCACAAACTTATTTTTATCTCCAGTCATATGATGTGAACAACCACTATCTATGACCCATTCAGATTTCTTTTCAACTCGGGATACTAATGATTTTTCTTCATGCATAGGTTCATCATCTTTAATAGAAATAAATCCAATTTCATCATAGTCACCATCTTCATCATCAGATATATCTTCACTAAAATAATAACATTCCTTATCCTTTGAGAACTTAGACTTGAAAAACTTAGGTTTGTGCTTTGGAATTCTTGTAGGACACCTAGATGCAAAATGACTAATCTTGTTGCATGAAAAAAATTTCAAAGGTAATTTTCCCTCAAACTTACCCTTACCTCTCTTTTCTTTTCTGGAAATCAGTGCTACGATTTCATCTAGCTTTCTTTCTTCTTCATGAATTTGTTCCCATTCATCAGCATAGGCTCCAAGTTCTTCTCTTAGGTCATTACTGCTCATACTTGCATTTCCAGGTAAGATTCTTTTGCTTTTGTGCATGGTTTCTTTGAAGGATGACTCAACCTTAGGTAAAGTATCTCCCAATTCTACGGCTTCAAATGTAGTTAGCTTGCCAATCAACATCTCTCTGGTGAAGTTCGGTGTCAAAGGTATGATCTCCTCTATAGCTTGAACCTTGGTTCTATATGCAAGTGTCAAAGATTTGAGTATCTTTGCAATCACTTCTTCCTCACTGTAAGTTCCTCCAGAGTTCCTAATACTAGTAACTACCTCAGTAATTCTCTGTGCATATGCTCTGATGTTCTTACCCTCTCTCTCATCTTCATTGATTCCATCTTTGTCTTCTAGCTCTATAACTTTTCTTTCTTTTTAAACTTGTCTCCAACATATAGTGCTTCCAATCTTGTCTAGATTTCATGTGCAGAGTCCAATTCCTTTACTTCAATAAATTCTCCTTCTGATAGTGCGCTGATTAAGGATTCCCTTGCAACCATATTAAATGAGAATAGATTCTTTTGATCTTCATTGGCTTTCTCTAATTCATCCTCAGTCGCTACCTTTTCCTTCTTCTTTGTTATCATCCAGTAATCAATTCCCAAACATAGAAAATGTGTTCTCATCTTGTTCTGCCAACTGTCAAAGTTTTCAGGATCAAACTTTGGACTATCCTTCCTATACTAAGTCATCTTCAAGATCACCTCAAGCTATTAAAATTTCTCTCTGAGGACCAATAGGTCTGATACCAATGGTTAGGAATAATAGTCCACAAGACAACTGAGGGGGAGGGTGAATCAGTTGTAATCTAGATTATTAAACTTTATACTTTATAAACCAAATCTGTAAATGTAAATGATAACATAATTAATTCCAACACCATAACACAATATTTTTTGTCGAGGAAACTATATTAAAGGTAAAACCCCAGTGAAAATTAACACCCACAAATAATGTACTGAGAGTATAGTATCCCTGTTAAAAGATATTAGCCCTGTTAGGAGCTTATTACAACATTACAGTACACATTCCCTGTTAGGAGACAAACCTTGTTAGGAGTCAAAGAAAATAGTAGGCTCACTGCCAAGGCACAATGCCCAAAGAAGGTTAAAGCCACCCTCAAGGATTTACAATCTGAGTGCATAAAGAAAATACACATTCCAGCGAGCTGTCTGATAGCAATTGTCTTTGCTTGGTCAGTTCCAATGAATCAACTCTTCTTGTATCCATAAATCAACAAGCTTCACAGCTTCCACACCTCTCTTTATTTATCTTTCTCTCTCACAATTCTCCACAATAATTTATCATTCATATATACCCTGTTACAATAATTCATTAGGTCAGCCAGTTAAGCTTTCCTAATACATAATTAACTAGGTTGGCCAATTAAGGCTTTCCATCATACAAATAATTACATAGCCCCTTGCTAAGATACACATGGTATCTATAAAAAGTATACAACATTTACAATCCATTACATATACTTCCAAATCTGTAATTCATGCTCACAATTAATTTCACATGCTACATGTCTGAAGTCGGCCAGGAAATTGATCTTCTCTAGAATACATGCCACAGCTGACATCATCCATATCCAAACATCAATCGAACTCAACCCATTACTCTACATATGTCAGTTTTCCATCAGTAAGCTTGCAAGTTCTGAAATATCTTCACTAGAAAGATATGCCCAAAACACAGAGATGTGCTCTATCCAAAATCATAGTTACAGTCCAGAAAACCAATCTTTACCAAATCAAATATAACATCTACATTATGTAACATAGAGCCAAGTGACCTTAGGAATAAGGTCAACACACATCCTTTTGCATAAATCCAACTTTGATCATTTTGAATCATTCGTACAGTGTCTGTACAATCCTTCCAGATAAGTAGCTAGTCTATCTTCTCCATATAAATATATGTTGACATCAGTGAGAAAACATGAATATCAACAGCATGATCAGTAACCAAAGTTGATATCATCCAACAAGAACTTCTTGATATTCTTCAAGCTTTTGTTCAACACTATGAAAAAGTGTTTTCTTCACAAGGAAACTCAGTTTCTCAGGAAGAGGCTCTCTGGGAGTGTATTTATGTTACTCCAAACCGCCTAGTAGTTGAGCAACGTGCCTTCTGTGAGAAACTTCTCACCATCAATGACCTAAAAGAGGTTGTATTCTCTATGGCAGATGAAAATTCCCTTGGGTGTGATGGCTTCCCATGTGAATTCTACAAGTATTTATGGGATGATATAGGTCCTGACCTGCATAAAGTGTATCTTGAAGCCTATAATAATAAAATTCTGGGTGCTATTATTAATAAAGGAAATATTAAATTCATACCTAAATCTGGTGATCCTGAAGATATCTATAACTGGAGGCCCATCACCTTGCTGAATGTTTCATACAAGATCATTTCTAAGGCTTTAGCTCTTAAGATTAGACACCTCCTCCCTTTGGTTATTCGTCTAGAGAAAACTGGTTTCATTAAGTCCATATATATCCTTGACAACATTGTCATTGTCTGGGAAGGAATGGAATGGGCTTGTTAGTCCAAGAAATGCACGTTGTTTCTCAAAATTAATTTTTCCAAAGCTTATGATCGCATTGAATGGCCTTTCATTCTTGCCATGCTGCAAGCTATTGGTTTTTGTCCCAATTTTTTGCAGTATGTGGAAATTCTTTTTGGTGATGCCTCTGCTTACATCTCTGTCAATGGATCCTAGTCTAACACCTTTGGGATTTTTAGGTCCATTCGTTAGGTTTGTCTGCTGGCTGCTGCATTGTATGTGCTTGTTGCTAAAGGCTTTGGTTACCTGCTTGCCAATTTTGTTTCCTCTAGGTTAGTGTGAGGCATCTCTCTTCCGGATTCTTCTTCCCATCTTGACAATGGGAACTTTGTTGATGATTCCTTCCTCACTCTCCTCGAGGATAAGGAAAATGTCTCTAAATCCTTGCAATGCTTGGATACCTTTTGTCAAGCCTCTAAGTCAACTATCCAATGGTATAAGACCCTCTACTATAGATAATCTTTTCTTCTAGCCCCTCCTTGGCTAGATAATTTTGATTGGAAGTGGGTTCAACATGGGGAATTTTTTTGCTTCTTGGGCATTCCCTTTTCTTTTCAAGGCTCTTCTGTGGATTTATGGAATTCTGTGGTTGCTAAAATTGAAATTAAGCTGCAATATTGGATTTCTAAACCTCTCTCTCTTGTGGGGAAATTTCAGATTTGTTCTAAGGTTTTGGCTGCTACTCATGTTTATTATTCTCCATGTTGGGCTCCTTCTAAATCCTCTTACCATAAGCTGGAGTGCCTTCTCAGAGATTTCCTCTAGGCTTCTGGAGCCGACGGTCATGGGTTCCATAGAGTTGCTTGGGATTTTTGTTGTCTTCCTAGAGAGTCTGGTGGTTTTGGTCTACTCTCCACTCATAAATAATGGCTCGCTCTGTGTGCTAAATGGATTATATTTTCTCTCATAGGTGATGAAGCTTGGAAAATTATTGTCAGGAATTGTATTTCTTTAGGCTATCATGTTCACAGGCCAGCTTGGAAGGGAATTGGTCTTCAAACTCTTCTCATTATGCGGGAGCCTATGCTTATTCAAGGCACCTTTATGATTAAGAGAATATGGAAGGCTTGGGAATCTATCAAACCTTAGCTTCATTGGGATGGGGATGGCTTTCGCAGTGGGCTTTCTTTGAATCAACAGAACCTTTGGTGGTCTCTGATATTCTCCATTCAAGGTATTCCTCTGGCTAAGACTCAAGGTGCCAGTGTTCTGCATTTTTCAAACATGGCATCAAAATTCCTAAGGACCTCTTTTCTAGGGCTTCTATGAGCCTCCACTCTTGGGAAGATATGCTGGTCCAATTTTGTCTGGCTCGTCTAGATCGTTCGACTTTTGATCTGTTGGTTTCTGCCATTCCATATCATTTGCTTCATAAGTTGGGTATTCAGTTTGTTTGACCTTGGTGGAAAGACTAGAAATGGTACCCTTCCACTCCCTTCAACAACTACAAGCCAAATAATATTATGGTTGTCTCTGGATCTTCCCATGATGGACATTCTCAACCAGAGATGGCATTTATACTCTTTTCCTCACCACTAGAGCTCTCATTTATAGATCATTTGGTCTATTATTACTGAGCCCAAGCTGGCTCTCTTTTCTTGGTATTTTCTCTTCCAAGGTCTTCCTTTGGGCCCTCAGCTCAAACACCTGGGTGTTCCTGACCCTCGGTGTCCCTTTTGTGGGAACCTTGAGTCATTTTTGCACATTTTTTGGTTCTGTAGGAGAGCTCAACAATATTGGTAGTGGATTCATGATTTTTTTAAACCATTCTAGCCCAAGCCCTTCTCTTGGCATATGATTGTCCTGGGAGACTCTCTAAGACTTCCTTCCAAGTTTACCCAAATTTAGCATACTTTCAGGATGGATATTTTGTTCACTTTATGGAAAGATAGGAATGTTGTTCTTTTCACTCACAAATTTCTTGATATAAATGTTACTTTGTATAATAAATCTTGTATATGTAACAATGTGATGATGAAGATTCAAGTGCAAGACAATAAAGTGGCTTTGGAGGTGGCCCACCTTCAAGTGCTACTCAATCATTGGGGCAATGCTCTATGTACGATTGCTCGGGTCCCTCCTAATTCAATTTTTGTAGATTGTACTCCACCTAGGGGCCGTCGTTGTGGCCGCAACTCTTTTCCTTTCCTCTACCACACTCTATGGTTGCAAGCTCCTCACCACCACTCTCCTAGGGGTGGTGATGATGGGTGGCAGTGTCGCTCGACTTCTCTTCCTTGTCGCACCTCTGGCTGGTCTCTGGCTATGGTTATGTCTGCCCCTCCTGATGCTCCTAATGTTCATGGTGGCCCTTCCTCCAAGTGGTCCTTCCCCCACTTGACTCTGGCTATTTCTCCACCTTGGGTGGAGGAGAAAGACAAAGAAAAATATGATTTTTCTAATGGATGGTCGGTTCCTAACCCTCCAGTCAATCTCAGGATGCCTGGGGTTTTGATGACAGAGATCCCCCTTCAGCTGGCACTACTCTTGCAGCTTGAAGGATTTATGTTTTTTTTATGAATATTTTCTAGTTTCTATGTCTGACTGTGTGCCATGTGAAACTCTCATGGGGTGATTTTTATGTCCCATGACCCCTTTTTTGTGAATATGTAACGTTTATATTAACTTAATAGGAAAGGCACTATTCATCAAAAATATAATGTTATATTTGATTTTAATCTTTACATAAATTTATTTTGATTTGATTAACATCTATTAGAGGTGTATGCATCAGATGACATCAATGTAGTTTAAGAAAAAGTTATATGTTTGTGGTATACCCACTTTGAGGTCCAAATTAAACTCTTGGTTGCCTCTTTTTCACATATCCTTTGTCGCCCATCATGCATCTTCTCATCAAATTGTATACAACTTGGGTCAAAATAACCAATGACATGCTTAATTCCTCCTATCTTATTACCCATGAATTTATAAATAGGAAGTCATTGGGATTATTAGAATGATGTTCAAAGGAGATGGATAAAGAATATGGTAATAGGAAAATAGTGTATGTAACAGGAGCTACAGGATTCATCAGATCTTGCCTTATCAAAAACTTTGAAGCGATTAATCCATACATCTGCCATTATTGTAGCTTATCATGTTAATCCATACAGACAACTTAAGGAGGTTCTTGATGAATCATGTTGGACTCCAATGAATTATATCAAAGGCAAAGATGACTTTATTAGAGTAAGTATTGAAGTTTTTCTTTGATAATAATTACAAAAATTAATGGCCCATCTTAGAGTAGATTTATGTTCAGGTGTACGCAGTATCCAAGACTCTGGTGGAGCAAGTGTCATGACCTCAACCTTGTTGTTTCTACTTTTCATGACCTATGTGTGCAACAACTAGATTTTTGTTGACTTAGACTATAGTCGCCATGCTTTCTAGTCGTTATGTTAGACTTTTTAGTCAGTATTTTTGCCTTAATACATTCGACTACATGTCAGTGTTTACTTTTATTTCTACTTTTAATGCTTATAAAACATGTTATGATTTTTTTATAATCTATGATGATTTTATAGGTTGTGATATAGCATTTAGATTATTATTACATAATATTACATGCATATATGAAGAATATGATGTATATTTTGATTTATTTATGATTGTGTGGTTACTAGCCTATTCATGCAATCTAGAGTGTCTGATGTTTTATAGGATGAAGGCAGGGGTGTGGCCGAGGTAGAGGAGGTTATCTCCTCAGCAGTGGTGAGTTCGGATGGGCACACACCATGTAGAAATATTATGCAATTATGATAGATTAGAACTCTTGTCTCTCACTCTCTAAACATTATGTGAACAAATGCGAAAATTAAAAATAACTCATTATTTTATTTTCTTCATGACTTGACTATGTTATTTGATACATTCGTATTTTCTTCATGAATTGCATATGTCATTGATATATTCATGAATCATGAATCTTAGATTAAAAATACAATGTTATGATAATTGTGGAAATCATCTTATGGTACCATTTGCAAATAGTTATGAGGAGATAAATTAGTATAGCTAAGACGGAAGATAAATTTTTAAATGCCTTATCTTATCCATGCTAATAAAAAATGATGTGTGAGATTAATTCTTTCATTAATAAAAAAATGGAAAAATATCCTACATCAGATAGGAGACGGTTATAATAGAGGAGTGTGCAATAAATAATATTATTGGTTCTTGTAAATGACATTCACGGGTTGTAAAAGATACCTTTTGGTTTAACAAGAACAGAGGGGAAATTAGATTTTTCAGTCAGAAAAAAAGTAGTGAAATGGAGATATGGTTTTCATCAAGAGAATTAGAAGCACCGGCTGAAGATTTGGAGATCTCTATTATCGTTGTATGAAACAATAGGGTAGGTTCCTAAATAGGGGGGCGGGCTTATTTTTGGGGTGGGGGTGTAGGTTTATATAGGAAAATAGGTGTGGGGGTTATTGTTAGAATACTTCAG
>MU226707.1:332807-372229 GCA_018584345.1 Thuja plicata
GTGACAAAAAAAGAGTTTGGGGCAATATTTTTTTGAAATAGGGGGATTCTTTAGTATGCCACGAATGCATATGTTATGATTTAGGTTCACTAAGTGAAGCTCCCATGGTGGCGAAGATACTATGGCGTAATCATGCCGAGGTCATTTGGCTAATGGATGAGGTATAAACATGGGAACAATCTAGAACTTTCTAGATGGTATGTCCTTATTTCATTTTCACTTTGGTAATTCACTCTGTAAGTGATTTTGGCAAAGAGTGAGAGGAGACAACAGAAACTATGGAGGATAAGTTTTCACTCAATTCACCAAATTAGTTGCCTACATTTAGAGGAGAAATTACAAAGAGGAGATTGCAAGGGGTGTTTCAGTTTGATGATGAGAGATTTTGGGGGTGTGTGAAGAAGATGTTGTTGGATTAATACCTACAAATGGACTTACGACCATGAAGAAATCTTGATATTTCATCCAGATTTGGGTATGTGTAGGTTCATGGCATGCCAAAAACTAGTGATGTGTAAAAATCCTCTTTTCACTCATCAAAAAGCGCACTAAAAAGCTTATTGAATTTTTAGTAGGCCTGGGTGTCAGTTCACCTAGCCAAACCAAAATCCAAAGCACAAGCCTAATAGGATATCTGATAATATCATATATCTGATGATATCAGATATCTAGTATTATCGGATATCTAATTTTATTTTGAGAATATGCGATTTTTGACAGTAAACTTATTTTTAAGGCCCACGGGCTGCGTTCTCAGTTTTCATTATGAAAATGTCAAATGCAGCCCAAGGTTTCAGATATTTGAAACCTATCTGATATTTGATTTTCCCATTTTATATTTATCTCCAAATTGAATAGGTATGTAAAAATTTTAAGTTTTGTTTGTTGTTTTTTGTTTTTTAATTGAAATTTGTAGTTTTTTTTTTATAAAAACTACGGTTTAATTGATATTGTTTATCATTTTTTTAAATTGATTATAATTGTCTATTTTGATTTTAAATTTAATCAGACATGGACTCAAATCAATAAAAAAATCCTCCCAATGACCCCGTTAACAATCTAGAACCACCTCCAAACAATCCCCCACCTTTAGAAGACCAACCAGTCTCAAACCCTCGACCTTTAGAGGATCTCAGAGGAGAGATTCTAAACCAAATTAGATGATATCAAACTACATATATCAATATTCCCACACTGTGCCCCATGTTTTCTACATTAAACTCCATTATTGAAAACATGGAGAAACTTACAAAGCAACATAATATTGCACTTCTTTAACATGATTCCATGCATGTCGATTTTGACGATGGGCTTTATTATGATCAAGTTACGAACCTAACTATAAAAAAACATGACATATGCAACCTTTTAAGGATCCCAAAACCAGTTTAAAAGTGGACCCTAAAAACACCAATTTGTTAATTAAATGGTGCACAAATGATGCAATTCATGACCACTTTTAGGACCATTGGTGGATGGTTTTTGATAGGCCACCCCACAACAATATGGATGTCCCATTATATTTCTTAAGAAAATTGTATGCTGAATTTGTGCTCGGTCACAAGGTAAATTATTGGAGCATGAGACCAAACCAAGGAGTAGGCTTAGGCGCTCGTTAGGATAGGCCATGGGCATACTAGGTGAAATCCTGCACATATGTCCCCCCTCCCAAGATTTCAGCACCTCCTACAATGCAACATCCTGATATTATTGTTGAGGCTGGCTCACAAACTATTCAATCCATTCACACCTTGAGTGATCTACTGTTAGGCAGAGTGCAGCATTATTGCCTCCTCATGCTGATGATTCTGGCCCTTCCACATCCTCCATGAGCTCACATGTTTGTGTTCCCCACACTTACATTATGTGAAAAATTATGTTCTTGGGTTCCTTGAATGATAGTGATGCATATAACTACATGTTCAAGGTGGATGATACTACACAGCACACTATAGGCACTGAAGCACCTCATGGAGATGTGCGTCAAGAGCATGCAGAGCCATAAACTCCTATTGTTATGGTAAAAGTAAACAGTTAACTTGTTACGTTGTATTTAATTTTAAACGTTCATATTTTTAGTATAATGTTCTTATAATGATTACCCATTTATGTTTTTTTATGTGTTCCATTTATGTCCAGTTGATGACAGATGAGGAGATGGAACACGTGGAGGGTTCCATGCTTTCAGCCATTTCATTTGGCCTTGACACTTCCATGGTACATACATTTTAATGTACTCATTGGTTTCCTTTTTAATAATAGTATATACATGTGTTTTCTAATTTTTATGATCATCTTATTACATAGTGATGCAGGTTTCACCATTTGCCAATGGGAGGCAATGTGAGGGGGTTCAGGCATCTGGCATTGACAAAGGGAAGGTAATTAAGTATTTTAGATTGTTTATGCATACATGTATACTTTTCACTTGTGCATACTCATTTTTAATTTACATGGTTTATTTGAAAGAGGGTGGTTTTTTACGATGCCGTGAGACCGGTTTGCCACAGTAGAGTCACATGCATCTCAATTCACAGTGATAGCCCCACGATATGTATATTTCTAAATTTATATGTTTGTATTTTACTATCAAGCATATATAATATGATCAATTCATGATTGTATCAAGTATCTTTTTGACTTTTGTAGGTCACCCCTAGTTTAAGGGAGGTACAATACCAAGGGTTTGTATCATTGATGACCCAACCAACATTGCCTGAAGAAAGTTCAACATAGGTAAGTTTTAATGTTAATCCAGTTATTTTTTAAACATATATATGCTACCAAGGATTTAACATTAAATAGTATAACTCATAGATAAATCTCATGTTCGCAAACATATACAAGTCAGAGTCGACATTGGTGGCATTTTCCCTTCGCTAGCAAGGACATATGTTAGGTCTCCTAACCGCATGATGAGACATAGAGACGAGGTACATGAGAGTTCAATTTTAAAACTTGTTTATTTATTATTGTTGACTGTGATTTTGAATTTTTATTTTTTATTTGTAGAAACCATATAAATTAAGTAATCTAACTTGGGGTTTCACTTTTGTGTTTGAATGCAGGATCCATCAGATCCAAACTGTACTTCAAAGAGGCTTCATTTTGATGGACCGCCAGTAGAAAAGGATGTCCTAGAAACATTTGTAGTTGAACTTCTTCTTTTGAGATTCCATATGGCACATTTTGAGATGGTGTATGCCACATTGTATGTAGATATGTTGATTTTGCAACTATTGTGAGATGTTGCATGTGCCACATTTTGTTAAAAATAATTTCATATATACATATCTACATGTTCATTTCTTGATATTTTATCTTTGTCATGTGTTCTATGTATGTATCATTTCCATATTATATCTTTGTCATGTGTTGTATGTATATATTATTTTCATATTATATCTTTGTCATGCATTGTATTTATGTATGTATGTTCATTTTTATATTATATATTTTCCATGCATTGTATGTATGCATTATTTCCATACTACATATTTTTCATGTGTTGTATGTATGTTCAGTTCCATATTATATCTTTGTCAACTGTTGTCATGTGTAATAGACCTAATCTTTTCCAAAGCAACTACCTTGAATATCTTTTGTCGAACTAAAGTAATAGGTGTAATAGACCACAAATGGGCTAATAGACTCCAAATTTACATACCCTGATGATGCAAAGGCAATTGTTTTGAGAATTATTAAGTTCTATAAGAGGTCTATGATTTCAAAGATAAATTAAATGACCCTAGCGACCCCCAAATGTACCCATTGACATGACTTTGTGACTGGGTCCGCCAACAGAGGTAAGTTGTCACTGGGTACCCGGGTACCGGCCAATGTTTCCTGTAAAGGTTGTCCAGGGAAATGAGATTCCCCGGGCCTCCAAGCACATGAGAGTCGGGTCTCAATAGTGTGGGGCTCGGTTGGGAGATGTGACTATTTTGTTTGAGGGGGATAGTTGGTTATCTTCAACTCATCTTCTTTGGGGATTCAAGTGAGTGGGGTTTCCTCCAAGTGTGCATTTACTTGACAAATAAACTTCAAAAGATACCGCCGATTTAGAAATATTTCATCTACCTATAGTTATACTAAACATTCAAAGCATCAACAATTCTCTAACACACTACACTAAATACCAAAGAAATATACAGCCATCAGTTCATATTTTATCAATAGCAAAGGAAAGGAGGTCGTTAACCTGCTCTAAGTATCATAGCAAAGGACATGAAGAACACAAAGCATAAAAATACCGTTAACCCAGAAGACATATTGCTAACAACATCGTCGAGAGAACTCTTCCTCCATTAACATCTTTTCCAGCAAGCACTGGTTTGTGGTACAATGGTGGCTCCAGGGGAGCATTTAACTACTAAAAGCTTAAAAACTATGGAGCATTGAGCTCTACAACTAAGAACTGAGAAAACAATATTGCTATTAGCTATGGACTGCAAAATCATCAATTTAGCTATCCCTTGGAATGAGGTCAGACTTATTATTTATACACATCATTTGACCTAAAACTAACCTAACTTATTTTACACTTTTACGATATAATACTATTTTCTGGTGGCCGGTACTACCTGCACCACTCTACAAAAGACCTCGAGACAGAGAAGGTCTAACATGTCATAAGAATAAGACAAGAAAAGTGGAGTGGAAGAATTAGCCTTGAGAAGAGAGCCGGGAGGAGAGAGAAGAAATCTGATCCCCCGAGCATCGAGGCTACATGCCTCATAAATGGGAAAGTGGCACCATGTTTTCGATGCGCCAGGTGTATCATTGAAGCGGCACCTTGGGAAGACCATCTATCAAAAAACCTCTTTTCAATCTGATGTGCCTTGTTGTGGTTACCCACCCTCTAACAACCTTTATTAACTGCCTTGAAAGTGATCGGTTAGCCTTGGGAACTGGGACATGGGTCACTCTAAGAATAAAAAAATGAAGGATCCAAAATTCCAGGATCTGGGAACCCACGTTCCAAAAGAATGAATGAATACAAAAACACATCTTTAGCTGAACATCTCTGAAATCCGGAGGGCTTTATTGCTCCTTATATTTTTCCCAAGCCTCTAACACTTGGCCTATGCTTTCTTCATAAACATCTTTGATGCTACCCCATCGGCTGCGAATAGCCTCCACTGCTTCCTCAACTTCTCTGGCCCTATTCTGGAATTCATCCACCATCTTGATGGCATCGTGTGATTGAATCATCATCTTCGACAATCTAGATAGCCTGCCCTGGTCAAGATCTCCAACAGGAAGATATAGGGACTCCATCCACTCATCAAACTTGCTAAGGACATAGTCCTCCAGGGTACATGTGCTGGTGGTGAAGGGATCAACTTGCAATACCCCAGCCATGAATGTTTCAAATAATCCCAAGGGATATTGGGCTGTTATCACCTTCTCTTTCAGGGCCTTAACTAGTTCCTTGCACACCTCAATCTTGAGGACAAGTCTGGAGTACTGGGCTTGGAGGGAATTGTAGGATTCATCTCCCAAAATTTTGGATTCTGTGGCGACTTCTTCACCTATGTTGCGGATCTCTTCTAGCCCAGCCTTCCATTTTTCATACTTGGCTAGATCTTGCTCCCATATAATAGCGCAGCCTTTTGCTTGGTTGAGAAGAGAACTGACTTGGTAGAGGTTTGGGAGGGATGCCGCCAGAAATTGTTGCATAGCGGTCACTTTCTTGGTGGCCCATCCATCCATAGCTTGTGCTTTATTTTTCATAATCCGCAGAGAATCCACATCACCCTGTGCAAGCAGTAATCTGGAAGAAGGGGTTTCAGGGTGGACCTCTGACAAGGGCTATGTCAGTTCTACCAGAAGTGCGAGGAGATTGGCATTTTTTTCTCTTTCCTCCTTTAGCTTCTGGCCTTGCTTGATGTACCTAGCCTTGATTGCTTTTGTGGCTTCCTTCAATAAATCCAGCTCACCCTATTTATCTCTCCTCCCCAATTCTACTTCTTCTATGTTGTAATCTGCAGGCCTTATGGCTACAGCGTCTGCATCTGATGGGGGTGTTGCAATAATCGCAATGGCATTACCTGCTAGGTTAGTCTAGAGAGTATGGAATATCCATGCCTTCTTGGGCTTCTTAGCCTCTGCATTCTTGGCCATCATTTTTGCCAATGAGAGCGTAGCGCCTGAGGTTGTCGTCGGGGTCTTTCTTTTCCTTGACTTGACTAGCCATTGGGGTGGCTAGGGTGGCCTTACTTTATTCCTTTCAGAATTTGGTGGAGTGTTCCCAGAATGCACATTATCTTTAGGCTCTTTTTCTCACTCTCATTATGCTTCCTTTTCTTGTTCTTGTTCCTCTTCGCATTCTCTGAAACCTTCAATGTTTTTCGCCATAATGGCATCTTTTATAGTATTATCTGGGATCTTTTCCCCAGTCTCAATCTTATCTGTGTTTTCAGGGACTTCATCCCTCTTGGTGTCAGATGTTTCTTCATTTTCCTTATCCGAGACTTCTTGGTCCATTTGCTGCTGCTGCTCCTCGGCCACATTGACCTCTTCTGTTAGGATATTTTCCTCCACCAGAACATCATCTGGAGGTGGGTGAGGCCTATGGCCAAATTTTAGCAAGTAAACTACTGTTACTACCTCACCAAAAGTACTCCAGGGCGCTTGGTCACCCAGAGTTACCAAAGGCGTTTGGAGCATGACGATCAAGGGTACAGTTGATCCTACGGGTCTAAGTTCCCCGATCGTCGGTTGCTCATCTGTGTGTTGCCTTGGTGTGTTCTTGGTATCCTAGACCGGTATTCTCTCCTGCTCAAGTTTTGTTTGTACTTCTTCCTGGGCCTCCTACTCTAATGTTTCTTTCTCTTCTGGGATTTCTTTCTCTATAGGGGCCTCTTCTGTCTTGAGCCGCAATCTCCTCCACCGCATGACCTATACCCTGTTGAATCTCCAGGAGCTCCTCCACCGAGAAGGTGTCGTCAAAATCATCATGCGGGGGTGAGGAGTCTGAAACATCTTCTAGTTTGGGAGAGTCTGAACTTACATCCACTGGGGGCATCTCCGGCATGTCGGGACCAGCGGCTCCGCTTGGTGTGGGGGTCATCATTGTTTTCTTCTTTCTTATAAGTGAAGCTCTGGTATCCAGAATTCTAGTAGACTTTGCCTCAGTGAAAGTCTATCTGCTCATCATCGTAGCCAATGACAAGGATCCCACTGGGTGAGCAGATGTCATTGGAGTTATAGGGAGACCAGCGGATACCTACATACTTAGTTGCTAACTGGTCAGCTTTGTCACCTCCATTTGTTGACGTAGTTGAGCCATCAGAAGGGTAGGAACCTGGGGAGGTGCCTTGGGAACTGGGGCACCCTCTTTCTCTTTCCCTCTACTCATGCTTACTTCAGCGGCCATGGCAGTCGAAGAAGGTCTGGTACCAGCTGAAGAGGGAATAGTCTTCTTCACTGTTGATTTCTTTCGGGTGCTTCTGGGACACACCCAGGCAAAGTACTAGTGACTCACCCCAAAAATGGGGTGGCATACCCCTTCAATTGTTAGGTCCTCCAGGATGGACCAATCTACCAGAGGAAGATCCTATTTATCCAGCCCTTGTCCTTTGTATGCTGGATCCTCTAGCGACCTGTCATCTTTAAATCCCTTTAGGAAGGTCTGAAGGTCCAGTGCTTTCATGAGCCCTTTGCTCATCCGTGTGTGCTATCGGGCCCAGAGATCAAAATTGTCCTGGCAGTTTGCCCAAAATTCTTCAATGTCTTCTTCATGGGGTGGGGATTCCCGGGGAAGTGTTGTGGCAATCTTGCCGAGGGGATCGTAATTTTTCCAGGCGTGGTGGAATTCCACCAGCCCTAGGATCTTTAATTCACTATCTGCCTCCCGGGCTGCGGCGAGGCTGGATGTATAATTCCCACAAGAGAGAGGGAATGGGATGTCGATGACCTTCTTTAACATGAAGAAGGGGTGTAGATCTAGGACCTACCTGCAAAACTCTAAAAGAATAATTTTGTCCCTGCAATACCTGGGAAGAAGATAGGGCTTCCCTTTGAAGCCTATCACCCTAATGTAGGTGTGATGCTGAAATTGAATAAAATACTGGCCATAGGAGCTAACCAGAGTCATTTCCATATGTGATAGTCTTTACCCAAAATCCCAGGTAAGGGTTAAGATATTATGGTAAATAAACATGTCATTTACCCAGCAGAAGTTCAGGAAACTGAGCTCCCACTGCAATTGGGGATAATGATCCCATGGTGTGACCTACCCTAGCCCATTCTCGAGTTCCCCAGCTGTTCCCAAACCTGGAAAAGCAGGTCTTTGTTGGGCTAACGCCCATAACACATATGATGTCATGTAAAATTGGGAATTCTGGACAACCATCTTCATTTGTGTATCTATGTGATTAGCTATAATAGCTACCTAGTTGAAGGTTCGGTTGTGGGTTGTGATGCAGTATAGAAAATAGTACATCCACACCGAGAATTCCCGGGCATGGGTCCATCTGAAGATCTTGCATAGAAATATTATACCCACCTGGATGGGCTCTTTGAAATCCCCACGGGGAATTTCCAACTTCATTCTTTTGTGGTCTCGCTTTGGAGACTTTAGCCACTGACTGTTGAGGTGTTCTCGGGAAATGCCTTCGGCCTCACTGAATTTCTCCATTGATTTGGCCCTTGTGATGATGGCAGACCCTTTGAACTAAGGAATCCCCAACCCGGAAGTGAAATTTGGAGCATCTAAGGTGTTGATTGTGGTGGGGTATTGTAGCGGCCGGGGATCCGAAAGAAGAACTCTAAGAGTAGGTGCATTGTATAGTATTTCCAGCTACTTTATTAATTTTGGTGACTGCACCAAATATGGAAAGTTTGCAGCCTTTATGTTGTCGAAGGTGGCCAAGCAAGTGGCCATTTTGTCTCCTTCAGCCTTTAACCTGTAAATGGTATGGATCAAACCTTGTAATTTGGCCCAAGTTCTAGGGTCTGTATCTGTTATTTCCTGGACCTTGGAGTCCACCTTGGACCCCACAATAGTTCCCTCCTTTGGATATTTGGAGGTTAAGGCAGCTTTGCTAGCATTCTTTCCATCTTTATCTTTGTAGCTGCCTGGGTGGAAGTGGTGGGTAGCTCTGGGCTATTAGGAGGTGTGAGTACTTTAGACATTCTATTCAGTTATGCACAACCTGCAAGACCAAAGAACCATCAGGACATATATATAAAAATAAGTTACAACTCTAGGAGATTCTTCACCACCCCGCACCTATCAAACAAGCATTAGTACATACATCAAAATTTTTGGGGTATCTAGAATAAACATGGCTTAGCATTTAAAAGCATTTTAACAAGGTGGTAGGAAGAAGCGGAAGACAAGGTCTTGCTGGAGGTCCAGAGTCTGGACAAACTAGCCATTGTCGATGTGACTAGAAATAAGCCATACTTTGGTCAATGTGTATTGGCATGTGGTAGGGTGACAAGTGGTGTAAAGACATTTATTGCAATGATTGGGCTGACACGGGGTAATTAAATGCCAAATGGGACATGGTTTGAATGCCCACTCATGGGAAATTAATCCCGCCATTAAGGTGATGATACAAAGGAGAGAGAAAGCCGCCATGGCTCAAACTAGTGAGGTGCCAAGTTTGAACCGTGGTGACTCCATCTCGATGAGCTTGGCCTCATGAAGCAAAAATGCACGACAAAGCACGAGGAAATTGCGAGCTCAGAAGGATATATAGAATATACACAAAGAATATAGGAGGGCCAAGGGCCGAAGCATATATATATGTGATATACAGAAATATACATCATTTACAAATTATTACACAGATATAAACAATATTAACACATGCACAGAAGCTAACCTAAGACAATATACAAAACGTACACTAATCTGCAGCTGCGCAGAGGGTGGCCAACCCTTTGGCAGAGCCAACCCACCAACGGGTGGCAAACTAGAAGCAAAAAATGCGCAAAACAGAACCACAAGCCAGAACAAAACAAAACCAAATCCAAAACCAAAAGAACGAAGGCAAGAGCTAGAGGACCTACTTGGAAACTTGAAGAATGGAAAGGAGAGAAGGCACTAGGACTACTCTGCAATAGCTTCAACCTTCAGTGATCAAAAACAGTCACCGAAAATCAACTCGTAATTATCCACTAAGCTTACAGTAATTCACACTTAATCGCACTTCAAATCACCAAGGAATCGCTCTGAAATCTCTGTGTTTTAATCATGGTAACTGTGAAAGTCACATCTAATTTCTATTTATATCCAAGGTAAAAAGGAAGTTACCTTCTTTCCCGTGGTCTTTGGAACAAGCAAACCTCCAGAGTCCGGGCCCCGGGATTTCATGCAACCATACCTCTTCACGAGGAAGAGACATCATGGCAGGGAATCCCGGAGTCTGAAATCTAGCTCTGGAAAAGAAACAACCAACTCTGGGACCGGGTCCCGGAGACACGAAAGACAAAAGTAAGAGAAAACAAACCTCATGGGAGGGAAAACCCGGAGAAGAAAACAGCAAAAACAAAAGGACAGAAAATAAGGCAAGAGCCAAAAGCGAAAAAGGGGACCCAATATTTTACACACAAAATGTAGGGATGGGTATGCAGGGCGTAACAAATAGTGACTATTTGGGACAAATGTCTTAGCGCATTCAAGAACCACAGAATCTCTGGTTAGCAAAATCAGAATCAATCTTTACTCGGAGCATCACATTTGCAAAGCGTGAAGTGTTTGAGAAAATCTGGCTCATACATGATTCAATCCTTGGTCTTTTCAGTTGTGAAGTGTGTGCTTTGAAATAAAATCAAGCTGATGACCTCTGGGAGAAGTAGAGAAGAGGCACTAAATGTATTAATCCAAAGTCATCAAATTTTCTTGTTTCTCCCGGATACCGGAGTTTTCATCCCGTCTTTTCTTTCCTTATTATTTTATTCTTTTCTTGATGGGAGGGTGATACTTCTTTCATCATTGAGCTTGAGCTTAGCTAAATTTAACGGTGGTACTTATTTCACCCTTCTACCCACCTCAATTTTCTAAAAGGGGAAGAAAAACTCCAGACCCAGAAAGAATTTTAAAAGTTCAGACTTGGGCCAACAAACCAGTGCGACTGATCTACTCTCAGTGTGTCCAATTACTTGTTCCTCTTAATTTTGATTTAACTAATTACCAAACTTTCAGGGATAAATTTGATGAAGATTAATCATAGCCTGCTACCAAACTCACACAATAACTCTAGAGACCGGACCAATTCCACCATGCTAACAATAGATTTTGAATTCAACATAAATACGGAAGGCACCATCTCAGTGATGAGATGTTATGCAAAGCATACCAGTCTACAAGAGGGGAGAAAAACACTGGAAACCTAGAAAAGAAAGAACAAAGCCAAAATAAAAACAAAAAGGAAAGGGGGCGGTCCCAGAGGACAGCCAGAAAAGCTATTTACAAGACAAGGTACCCCAAACAGGGCACCAGGAAGGAAATATTTACAAGAAAGAAGATTTACATATAGTACAATTCTAGACAAACATGCCTCAGTCAAAATAATGTTTGAGGAACTGTCCATTGACGAGAAATGGGATAGGTTCCCCGGTCATGGTACTAAGGCAATAGGTATTTTCCCCACAGAACTCTGAGATCAAATATGGTCCGATCTAGAGCCATTGGAATTTGGTGCGCTTTCCTTTATTTTCCTGGGCTTTATCCCACAAGAGGACCAAGTCTGAAATTTGAAAGGCCTTATACTAGGCTCTTCGGTCAAACCATCGTTTTACCACTGCTTGGTGATGCACAAAATGTTCAAGGGTTGTGTCTCTTTGTTCTTCCATTCGCACCAGATTCAAGAGCTAAACCTCCATGATGTTGTCTCGGTTGCCAAATTCCTTCATGAACTATAAAACTGGGATTTGTAAGTTAATTGGAAACACTGGGTTCTAGCCGTCAACCAGATGGAATGGTGATGTCCCCAGGGCAGCCTTAATTTGAATGCAATCCGCCCAAAGGGTGAACTCAGCTTGTGGTGCCAATCCCGGGGATTCTATTCTAACAGGTGTTTGATCACTTTAAGAAAAATTTTATTAGTTGATTCAGCAACACCATTCCCTTGGGGTAATAGTTGCTGGAAAAATTCAGAGTGATCCTCTGGTCATAGGTCCATTCTAGTAATTGTGCCAAAGAAAATGTCAGACCATTGTCACACACTATAGCAAAAGGCATTATGAATCTCGTGATGATTTTTTCTTCCAGGAATTTGATAACTACATTTTCCATGTTGTTTTTACAAGGTATCACTTCAGACCACCGGGTGCAATAATCAGTAGCAGTCAAGATGTACCAGTGGTTGGAAAATGAGTTGGGGTTGATTTCCCTGATAAAGGAAAATGCCCATTGGGCAAAGAGTCTAGCCTTGAAAATTGGCTGCAAAGGCATAGCCGGGTTTCGCTCATGATGTGCTAAGGTCTAAAAAGTATGGAACTTCCAGATGTGAGTGTAGACATCTTTAAAGATACATGGCCAATAGTATCCATCCCGAAGGATCTAATGTGTAGTGGCGTTAGTTGAACCATGCCCGGCTCCAAACTGCCCATGGAATTCTTTGATTATCTTTGCATCTTGAACCCTATCGATGCACCAAAGGTACACTCCCTCATAGTTTCTGTTAGAAAAGCATGGAGTTCTTGATCATGAAGTGTGTTTTTTTCAACCACAGGGCGCGGCGTTTGTTTGGAGGTAATCCATCTGGGCATCTGTTATTCAACAACAAGTAAACCAAGTCTGTGTACCACGGATCTCGAGTGATGGACTCCACCATATATATCTGACATTAGATGTGGGGAGTCTCTTCCACCATTTCTCTACTTAGTCCTTGGCCTCAGACTATCTTTATGGGTTTCATTTCTAAGTCATATTCTTGGAGGATGGCCATCCACTTTCCCTGTCTCTCACCCAATTCACTCTACATCAGCACAAATTTCACCACCTGGTCTAGGATGATGGCATGCACCTTGCTCCAAAGAATGTAATGTCAGAATTTCTTTATGATGTGAACAAGAGAAAAGGTCTACTTTTTCAGGGATGAATACTGGACTTCGGCATTCTTGAAGGGGGAGCTCATGAAAGCTATCGGTCATTCTTCCCCTTCAACCTTTTGGGTCAATACTGTCGTGGTGGATACAACAAAGCAAAGGAATAAATGTAGAAAGGGAGGGAGTAGTCTAGACTAGCCAGAACCGATGCCTCCATTATCATCTTCCTGATCTAGGTGAATGCCCACTTTGCTTCAGTACTCCACTCAATTTTGGTATCCTTCTTCAGCATCTCATTGAGTGGTTTCATGATCTCGATGAATCCAGTGATGAACCACTGGACAAAGTTGATCTTTCCAAAGAAAGACCTCATTTCCTTCTTACTGTCGGGCATTTTAAGGTTTAGCATGCTTCAACTCTCTTAGGGTCAGTGGATATACCCTTCTCAGAGACAATATGCCCAAGCAACTTCCCTTTAGTGACCCTGAATATGCATTTCTTAGGGTTGAGGGATATTCCATACTGGCGATAGCTCTCACAAATCTAGGTGAGGTGGGCGGAATGATCACACCTGTCCTAAGAAAAGATGGTCAAGTCATCCATGTAGATGATTATGCACTGGTTCACAAGGCCCTCAAACGCAATGTCCATGGCCTTTTGAAATGTGGCCCCTGCATTAATCAGGCTAAAGGGCATTCTCTAGTAGGAAAACGTTCCCCACTTGGTGGTAAATGTCGTTTTGTCTCTATCTTCAAATTTAACCATGACTTGGCTATATCCATAGTACCCGTCCAAGAAAGACATCATTTGTGATCCATTCACGATTTGTAATACCTCATCCAATGAGGGGAGAGGGTGATTATATTTCTTGGAGGCCTTGTTCAAATTTTAGAAATCCACGCAAAGGCAAATTTCATCGCTTTTCTTCCTCATAAGGAACAGGTTAGTAACCCACGTAGTATACCAAATTGGAAAGATTATTTGGAATGACAGCAATTTTTGCACCTCCTGGTGAATCAGAGGCTCAATCAATGGGTTGATCGGTCATTGCTTTTGTTGGAAAGGCTTAGCATCAGGTTTGAGTGGGATAGTATGATTCATAATGGATGTGTCATAAGTTTTTAGATCCTCATACCCCCACGTGATTACGTCTATGTATTCTTGGAGAACTGTAAGAATCTTCTCCTTCTCCTTAGAGGAGAAGGAGGTGCCGATGTGTATCATTTTCTCTTCACTGAGCTAGCCGATGTTCACTTTCTCAAATTTTCCTCCCTCAGAGGAGGATGGTATCTTTTCCCAGCCCCGAGGGTCCGAGTTGAAGATTCATTCAAGTGCAACCATCCCCTTCAGGATGGTATTGGTTGGTAGGTCCATGATCCCATCATCTTCGTCAACCTGCCTAGTATCATCATGGTCTCTCTCCTCCAATATCTGGTCCTCAAAGACACCAACATTGGCCATGAAGGCCAGGATATGCTAGTCATCCTCAAAGACCTGAAAGTGGGTGACATTGTTTGGAATAGATGGGGTGGGGATCATCTCAATGGAAAATCTCCGGAGTCGTGAGTCAGCCATGGGCTCAAGTGTACTGGTCGAAACAACAAGGGAATTTGGGACATAGTTCCATCTCTGGGGAATAAGATTGATGTCGAAGGCATCAAAATCCTCAATAAGGCTCCATGCCCAATTGTGGTATGCATCCAACCTCTTATCATGATAGGTATATTGACTCTAGACCTATTTGAATATATACTCTAAATCACCTAGGGCCCGAAGGTGAGTGACTCCCTTCCTTAGTGCAAATAGGAGTCCAAGGACCAAAGCCTCGTACTTCATGATGTTGTTCGTGTAGTTGAACTATAGCCTATAGGATGCGAGGAAGGATTTCCCCCACAGGTTGATTAATTCCACTCTGGCCCCACAACCTTGTTTAGATTGGGACCTGTCAAACTTAAGGGTCCACAAGTCATCATTTGTTGTCTGGGGTTGGGAAGACAGAGTGGTCTTTGGATTGTTTTTGGGAGGCTTGGGAGGAGTTTCCTCCGATGCTAATGGTATGTGAGTGAGGTTTACCTCTGGAGGGACTTCTGGTTGGGATTCCCAGACAAATGGTGCCGAAGAGGTGCCATCAGTAGAAGTACTGAGTCCCAGGGAATCAGCTATGTGTTCTTTTCTCCAGAGGGCATCAATGTGTCGAGTGGAAGCGACAAGGCAAGGCTCACACTCCAGCTCCAAATTTTTCTGATAATGTACTCAGCACCAAGTGCCAAACAAGAGTGTGGCAGGGTCGCTGCGGCACCCTGAGAGTTAACCTCAACCCTCAACTTTTCTTCCAAGTCCTGGGTTCTCTGCAGAATTATGGGATATTCGCCGGGGGTGAAATCAAATGTTTGGATCTCAAGGGGTTGGTACACCTGGAGGAAGTCTTAGAGAATAAGACCTCATTCACCTCCTGGCTTCAGTGAGGGCATGTTTCATCTGGGGCTCACTTTCAATATAGATCTTGTTAGATTCTCCTTCCCAGGGGAGCCATAAGTGGGAGAAGTCGGTCAAAAAGTATCCATTCAGGGACTTAGACTAATTCTAACTTAGAAACATACCATAAGTCTTTGGGATATCCACCACTTGGATGTCAATCATTTTGGCTATCCTGGGGTCCTGGATGAGTTGAATCTAGATATTCTTTAGTTCACCCACTATTTTTACAGCTATTTTATTTAATTGGATTACTGCATCGTTAGATGGGGTGGGGTAGAATCTGAGCTTCTGGCATATAGATAAAGGCATGATGTTGCCCGAAGCCTTGGAATCTACTAGGCAGTTGTGAATTTTTTCCCTTGTATGTTTAGGCCTAGAAGGAAGGGAGGATCTTTAGTATTTCCTTGGAAGATAGCTGCATTGGCAGCCTCAAAAGAGACAGTCTTGGGTGGCCGACTGATAGCTTCCGGGTTTCCCAAGAGCTTCAGAAGAAACTTCTTCTGCTTGGGACAATTTAGTAAAACCTCCATCAAGGTCATGGAGGTGGTGGTTTGTTATAACGCTTTCATGATGTCAAACCTTCCTCCCAAAAATTGGTGGCTTCCCTTGGCCGGGTCCTTTGCTTGGTTAGAGCTAGGGCCTTTTGGAGGGACAGACTGATCGTTCATGCTGTCTTGGAGGAGTGTCCTTGGGAGGTGTGGGAATGTAAACTAGTCCTTTACTAGCCTGCCTCTAAGTGTTGTAGGGAGCCCTTAGGTTGGTGAAGGCATTGGCCTAAGAGGCCAGAATTGACTCATCAAAGAATCCCTGTAGTTTGGATTCTTCTTCATCTTCTCTGTCTGCTCCAAAGAAGATGGTCTCATAGGTAAATGCACCATGAGTGGGCTCTTTCACGGGAGATTATGGGGGAGTAGGATCAGACACTTGTTGTCTGTCCAGCTAAGAAATCATGATGAATTTCTCCAACATGGCATAGTTTACCTCATTGTCAGAGCCTGTGTCATGCAATCTACACCAATTGGTCATGGGCTAGAAGTCTACGACTGATGTGAAATGGGATGGTCTAGCACCACTCTGATTAGAATTTTGGTTTGGAGGGGGACCTCCAATACTAGCGTTATTATTCCATTGTTGTTGGTTGGGTCGGGGCCTGTTATTTAAATTTCTTCCTCTGACATTCTTGTTTTGTTGGCCAGAGAAAATATTCTCCCTTTGAGAATCAGAATTCTGTGGTGCGTAGGACCCCACCTTCAGTTGACCCATGTCCATAGTCAGTGTGGACAACATTCACTGGAGGGATTCAACCTCGATGGTCAACTGGGCGTTCGCGTCACAATGTGATGGTTGTTGTTGTTGGTTTCTCGGGAAGGCAACAACATTCACCAGAGTTGAGGACGACAATCCTCCAACCACGGATGACTAGAAGAAAGGCACTCTGGGTGGTTATGTCCATGGTTGTAGCGTCTACTACAGATGGTTCCAGGGGAAAGATTCTAGACCCGGTATTGTATGGGTCTAGGATGGATATATGTACCGAACCTGCTAGTCTATCAGCGGTGGCAGGGGATTCATGGCCATCGCAGGAGCACCCATTTCCAGATTGGGGTTATATCCCTTGGTGTAAGAAGTTTCTCTGGGGATCATGTTGAATGGTGTGCTCTACCCAATCCTACCCGGGGATTGTTAAGACCGTAGGATAGTTCTAAGGCTAGGTTGTAAACCTTCGCCAAAGTATCCTGGTTGCTTAGGGTGGTTGTTCTCCAGAGGAGAGTGGCAATGAAGGGGTCCATTGCATTGAGATAGGTCTAGATAGTCACCTTCGTGGATGGGATGAAGGGACCCGTGCACCGTTTCAAGGTGCGTTGGAACCGGTGATTAAATGTTACAAGGGGTTCATTCGGTTCCTTCCTGATAGAAATGAACTGGCTGTGGGACCACGCTGGGTCCATGTGTACACAAAAGGCAGTCAGGAAGGCATCCTCTATGTCCTACCAACTGTTGCTAGAGTTAGCAGGAAGGTTAAGGTACCAGTTCAGTCTATTCTGTCCCAGGGACAGAGGGAACATCCGGGTCACAACATCTTGACGTTGGATCTAGTGTCGGTTCATGGCATGTTTGTATGCCTGTAGATGCTCTTCTATGGTTCGCGAGCCTAAGTTCTCATATCGAGTACAAATCTTTTCTGGGTGCGAAGGTAAGTTGTTGGTTGCACCCAAAAAAGTTCCCATTGGAGACCCAGACACGGCCATTGGGGGCATTGGATTTTGACTGGGTTGAGTGTTAATTCCTAGGATCACCTGGGGGACTTGGGTACTCTATGGTATGTTAGATCCCCAGACAATGGTGGCTGATTTGGCTTTCGAGGTCTGTTTCTTTCGAGCCAGAGGCCCGAGTTCAACAAACCTTCTGGGGTTGGAAGCTGATCTAAGGACTCTTTCAAATCTTGCTGGTGAGAATGATCCAATCCTACTGAAGGCTTGACTCCTAAAACTATGGCTTGGGGAACCCTTGGGTGGTGTGAAATCAGAATCTTGAAAGGGGGACAAGTTCATGCCCTCCTTCTAGTGCCAATTTCTATTGACGGGACTTTGTGACCGGGTCCGCTAACAGAGGTAAGTTTTCACTGGGTACCGGGGTACTAGCCAAATTTACCTATAAACGTTGTCCAAGGAAATGAGATTCCCTGGGCCTCCAAGCATGTGAGATTTGAGTCTCGATAGTGCGGGGCTTGGTTGGGAGATGTGACTTTTTTGTTTGATGGGGATAGCTGGTTATCTTCAACTCGTCTTCTCCAGGGATTCAAGTGACTGGGGTTTCCTGCAAGCGCGCATTTACTTGAAAAATAAACTTCAAAAGATACCATAGAGTTAGAAAGATTTCATATACCTATAGTTATACTAAACATTCAAAACATCAACAATGCTCTAACACACTACACTAAATACCGAAGAAATATACAACCATCAGTTCATAATTTATCAGTAGAAAAGGAAAGGAGGTCATTAATCTACTCTAAGTATCAAAGAAAAGGACATGAAGAACACAAAGCATAAAAATATCATTAACCCAGAAGATAGAATGCTAACAACATCATCGAGAGAACTCTTCCTCCTTCATTAACATCTTTTCCAGCAAGCACCGGTGCATGGTACAATGGTGGCTCCAAGGGAGCATTTAACTACTGAAAGCTTA
The DNA here is from genome assembly GCA_018584345.1 of Thuja plicata. NCBI lineage: Eukaryota > Viridiplantae > Streptophyta > Pinopsida > Cupressales > Cupressaceae > Thuja > Thuja plicata. The sequence goes on from MU226707.1 coordinate 351,486, forward strand.
AAAACTATGGAGCATTGAGCTCTGCAACTAAGAACTAAGAAAACCAAATTGCTATTAGCTATGGACAGAAAAATCATCAATTTTTCTGACCCTTAGAATGAGGTCAGACTTATTATTTATACACATCATTTGACCTAAAACTAACCTAACTTATTTTACACTTTTACGATATAATACTATTTTTCGGTGGCCAGTACTACCTGCACCACTCTACAAAAGACCTCGAGACGGAGAAGGTCTAACATGTCATAAGAATAAGACAAGAAAAGCAAAGTGGAAGAATTGGCCTTGAGAAGAGAGTCAAGAGGAGAGAAGAAATCTAATCCCCCGGGGATCGAGGCTACATACCTCATAAATGGGAAAGCAGTGCCCTATCTCTGATGTGCTAGGTGTATCATTGAAGCGGCACCTTGGGAAAACCATCTGTCAGAAAACCTCTTGTCGATCTGACGTGCCTTGTTGCAGTTACCCACCCTCTGACAACCTTTATTAACTGCCTTGAAAGTGACCGATTGGCCTTGGAAACCAGGACACGGGTCACTCTAAGAATACAAAAATGAAGGATCCAAAATTCTAGGATCCGGGAACCCACGTTCCAAAAGAATGAATGAATACAAAAACACATCTTCTGCTAAAAATCTCCTGAATTCAGAGGGCTTTATTTCTCCTAATGATTTTTCCCAAACCTCTAACACTTGGCCTATGGTTTCTTCATCAACATGTTTGATGCTATCCCACCAGCTATGAATAGCCTCCACTGCTTCCTCAACGTTTTCGGCCCTATTCTAGAATTCATCCACCATCTTGATGGCATCATGTGATCAGATCATCATCTTGGACAATTTGGATAGCCTACCCTAGTCAAAATCTCTGGCAGGTAGATACAGGGACTCCATCTTCTCATCAAACTTGCCGAGGACATAGTCCTCTGGGGTACATGTGTCGGTGGTGAAGGGATCAACTTGCGATACCCCAGCCACAAATGTTTCAAATAAGCCCAAGGGATATTGGGCTACTATCACCTTCTCTTTTAGGACCTTAACTAGTTCATTCACACCTCAATCTTGAGGACAACTCTGGAGTACTGGGCCTGGAGGGAATCGTAGGATTCATCTCCCAAAATTCTGGATTCTGTGGTGACTTCTTTACCTATGTTGTGGATCTCTTCTATCCTAGACTTCCATTTTTCATGCCTAGATCTTTCTCCCATATAATAGCGGAGCCTTTTTCCTGGTTGAGAAGAGAATTGACCTGGTAGAGGTCTGGGAGGGACGCTGCAAGAAATTGTCTCATAGCGGTCACTTGCTCGATGGCCCATCCATCCATAGCTTGTGTTTTCTTTTTCATAATCTGCAGAGAATCCACAACGCCCTGTACAAGTGGCAATCTAGAAGAAGGGGTTTTTGGGTGGACCTCTGACAAGGGTTATGTCAGTTCTACCACAAGCACAAGGAGATTGACATTTGTTTCTCTTTCCTCCTTCAGCTTCTGGCCTTGCTTGATGTACCTAGCCTCGATTGCTTTGGTGACTTCCTTCAGTAAACCCAGCTCACCCTGTTTATCTCTCCTCCCCAATTTTACTTCTTCTATGTTGTGATCTTTAGGCCTTATAGCTTCCACATCTGCATCTAATGGGGGTGTTGTGATAATCACAATGACATTACCTACTGGGTTAGTCTGGAGAATATGGACTACTTGTGCCTTCTTGGGCTTCTTAGCCTTTGCATTCTTGGCCATTTTTTTGCCAACGAGAGCATAGCGCCTGAGGTTGCCATCGGGGTATTTCTTTTCCTTGACTTGACTAGCCATTGTGGTGGCTGGGGTGGCCTTGCTATCAATACCTGTTCATTAGGATTCCTTTCAGAATCTGGTGGCGCGTTCTCAGAATGCACATTATCTTTGGGCTCTTTTTCTCGCTCTTGTTCTACTTCCTTTTTTTGTTATCATTCCTCTTTGCATTCTTTGGAACCTTCGATGTTTTTCACCATGCTGGCATCTTCTGTAGTATTATCTGGGATCTTTTCCCTAGTCTCAATCTTATCTGTGTTTTCAAGGACTTCGTCGCTCTTGGTGTCAGTTGTTTCTTCATTTTCCTTATCCCAGACTTCTTGGTCCATTTGCTGCTGCTACTCCTAGGCCACATTGGCCTCTCCTGTTAGGAAATTTTCCTCCACCAGAATGTCATCTAGAGGTGAGAGGCCTCTGGCCAAATTTTAGCAAGATGGCCTCTGTTACTACCTCACCAAAAGTAATTAGGGGCGCTTGGTCACCCGAAGTTACCAAAGGTGTTTAGAGCGTGACAATCAAGGGTACGGTTGATACCACAGGTTTGAGTTCCTCAATTTTTGGTTGCTCATCTGTGTGTTGCCTTGGTGTGTTCTCAATCTCCTAGATCGATATTCTCTCCTACTCAGGTTCTGTTTATATTTTTTCCCGGGCCTTGTGCTCTGATGTTTCTTTCTCTTCCAGGATTTCTTTCTCTATTGGGGCCTCTTCTTTGTCTTGAGCCATAATCTCCTCCACCGCATGACCTATACCCTGCTAAATCTCCAAGAGCTCCTCCACTGAGAAGGTGTCATCAAATATCATGCGGGGGTGAGGATTCTGAAATATCTTCTAGTTTGGGAGAGTCTGAACTTACAACCACTAGGGGCATCTCCGGCATGCCAGGACCAGCGACTGCGCTTGGTGTGGGGGTCACCATTGTTTTCTTCTTTCTTATAAGTAAAGCCCCGGTATCTAGAATTCTAGTATACTCTGCCTCAACAAAATTCTGTCTGCTCATCATCGCAGCCAATGACGGTGATCCTGCCAGGCGAGCAGATCCCATTAGAGTTATAGGGACCGGTGGATACCTACATACTTAGTGGCTGACTAGTCAGCTTTTCTGACTCCATTTGTTGATGCAGTTGAGCCATCAGAAGGGTAGGAACCTGAGGAGGTGCCTTGGGAACTAGGGCACCCTCTTTCTCTTGCCCTCTACTCGTGCTTGCTTCAGCGGCCATGACAGTCAAAGAAACTCTGGCGCCAGCTGTAGAGGGAATGGTCTTCTTGACTATTGACTTCTTTCGGGTGCTTTTGGGACACACCCGGGCAAAGTACTGGTGACTCACCTCTGAAAGGGAGTGGCATACCCCTTCAATCGTTAGGTCCTCTAGGATGGACCAATCTACCAAAGGAAGATCCTGTTTATCCAACCCTTTTCCTTTGTATGCTAGATCCTCCAGCGGCCTGTAATCTTTAAATCCCTTCAGGAAGGTCTGAAGGTCTAGTGCTTTCATGAGCCCTTTTCTCATCCATGTATACTGTCGGGCTCGGAGATCAAAATTGTCCAAGCAGTCTACCCAAGAGTCTTCAACATCTTCTTCATGTGATGGGGACACTCGAGGAAGCGTTGTGGCAATCTTGCCAAGGGGATCATAATTTTTCCAGGCGTGGTGGAATTCCACCAGCTCCAGACTCTTCAATTCATTATCTGCCTCCCAGGCTGTGGTGAGGCTACATGTATAATTCCCACAAGAAAAAGGGAATGGGATGTTGATGACCTTCTTCAACGTGAAGAAGGCGTGTAGATCTAGAACCTACCTGTAAAACTCTAAAAGAATAATTTTGTACCCGCAATACCTGGGAAGAAGATAGGGCTTCCCATTGAAGCCTGTCACCCTAATGTAGGTGTGATGTTGGAACTAAATAAAATACTGGCTGTAGGAGCTGAGAAAATTCATCACTGCCTGTGATAGTCTGTACCCAGAATCCCAGGTAAGGGTTAAGATATTGTGGTAAATGAACGTCTCATTTACCCAGTAGAAGTTCAAGAAAATGAGCTCCCACTGTAATTGGGGATAATGATCCCATGGTGTGACCTACCCTGGCCCATTCCCAAGTTCCCCAGCTATTCCCAAACTTGGAAAATCTAGTCTTTATTGGGCTAACACCCACAGCACATACGATGTCATATAAAATTGAGAATTCTGGCCAACCATCTTCATTTGTGTATCTACGTGATTAGCTATAATAGCTTCCCAGTTGAAGGTTTGGTTGTGGGTTGTGATGCAGTATAGGAAATAGTACATCCACGCTGAGAATTCCTGGGCATGGGGTCATCCAAATATCCTGCATAGAAATATTATACCCGCCTGGATGGGCTCTTTGAAATCCCCGTGCAAAAATTCCAAATTCATTCTTTTGTGGTCTCGCTTTGGAGACTTCAGCCACTGACTGTTGAGGTGTTGTCAGGAAATGCCTTTGGCCTCGCCAAATTCCTCCATTGATTTGGCCGTGGTCATGATGGCGGACACTTTGAACTGAGAAATCCCCAACCCGGAAGCAAAATTTGGAGCATCTAAGGTGATGATTGTGGCGGGGTATTGTAGCGGTCAGGGATCTGGAAGCATAACTATGCGAGTAGGTGCATTGTGTAGTATTGCCAGCTGCTTTTTTGATTCCGGTCACTATACCGAATATGGAAATTTTGTAGCTTTTATGATGTCGGAGTCGGCCAAGCAAGTGGCTATTTTGTCTCCTCTAGCCTTTAACCTGTAAATGGTCTAGATCAGACCTTGCAATTTAGCCCAAGTTTCGGGGTCCATATCTATTATTTCCTGGACCATGGAGTCCACCTTGGACCCCGCAATAGTTCTCTCCTTTGGATATTTGGAGGTTAAAGGCAACTTTGCTAGCATTCTTTCCATCTTTATCTTTGTAGCTGCCTGGGTGGAAGTGGTGGGTAGCTCCGGGCTATCAGGAGGTGTGAGTACTTCAAACATTCTATTTGATTATGCACAACCTGCAAGACTGAAGAACCGTCAAGACATATATATAAAAATAAGTTACAACTCTAGGAGATTCTTCACCACCCCGCACCTATCAAATAAGCATTAGTACATACATCAAAAGTTATGGGGTATCTAGAATGAACATGGCTTAGCATTCCAGAGCATTTTAACAAGGTGGCAGAAAGAAGCAGAAGACAAGGTCTTGCTGGAGGTCCAGAGTCTAGACAAACTAGCCATTGCCGATGTGACTGGCAATAAGCTATACTTTGGTCAACGTGTATTGGCATGTGGTAGGGTAACAAGCAGCGTAAAGACATTTATTGCAATGAGTGGGCTGACATGGGGGAATTAAATGCTATATGGGACATGGTTTGAATTCCCGCTCATGGGAAATTAATCCTGCCATTAAGGTGATGATACAAAGGAGAGAGAAAGCTGCCATGGCTCGAAACAGCGAGGTGCCGAGTTCAAATCATGGTGACTCCATCTCGACGAGTTTGGCCTCATGAAGCAAAAATGCATGATAGAGTGCAAGGAACTCGCGATCTCAGAAGGATATACAGAATATACACAAAGAATATAGGAGGGTCGAGGGCCAAAGCATATATACATGTGATATACAGAAATATACATCATTTGCAGATTTTTACACAGATATAAACAATATTAACACATGCACAGAAGCTATCCAAAGACAATAAACAAAATGTACACTAATCTACAGCTGCGCAAAGGGTGGACAACCCTCTGGAAGAGCCAACCCACCCACGGGTGGCAAACCAGAAGCAGAAAATGCGCAAAATAGAACCACAAGCCAGAAACAAAACAAAACCAAATCCAAAACCAAAATAATAAAGGTAGGAGCCAGAGGACCTACCTGGAAACCTGAAGAATGACAAGGAGAGAAGGCACTAGGACCGCTCTGCAATAGCTTCAACCTTCAGCGATTACAAACAGTCATTGAAAATCAACTCATAATTATCCACTAAGTTCAGAGTAATTCACACTTAATCACACTTCAAATCACCAAGGAATCACTCTGAAATCTCGAAGTGTTTTAATCGCGGTAACTGTGAAAGTGACATGTAATTTCTATTTATATCCAAGGTAAAAAGCAAGTTACCTTCTTTCCCGTGGTCTCTGAAACAAGCAAACCTCCAGAGTCCGGGCCCGGGGATTCCATGCAACCATACCTCTTCGCGAGGAAGAGACATAATGGCAGAGAATCCCAGAGTCTGGAATCTGGCTCTAGAAAAGAAACAACCAACTCCGGGATCGGGTCCTGGAGACATAAAAGTTAAAAGCAAGAGAAAACAAACCTCACGGGAGGGAAAACCCAGAGAAGAAAACAACCGAAAAAAAAGGATAGAAAACAAGGCAAGAGCCAAAAGTGAAAAAGGGGAACCAAGATTTTGCACACAAAATGTAGGGACGGGTATGCCGGGCATAACATAGGCTCCAATTGCATAAAATGAATGAAAAGACCCACCCACTACCTCTAGCACCTTGAATCAACTTCCAAAATCATTCCACACTCTCTCCAAGACTTACCCATTGTCTCTAGTTTATAACTAGGTTCACCTAGCCAACTAGAGCTAACAAAATAGATGGTGTAGTCCTAGGATGAACAGTTTGAAAGATGCACCATTGAGCAATTTTAAACTGAGCAACAATGCAACTTTTTGCACCAAGTGATATCGGGTCGCCAAATCAATTCTGAGTGGAATCTCCTAGAACTAGGCAATGTGCTTGTAGACCTTCTGAAGACGGTCCTTGTGCTCTTCATGGATCTCTGTTATCTCTTATGAGGTCTGAGATATCGCTCCCCAAAAATCACTGCCCAATTTGTCTTAGTGCACCTTGGGAACACTTCAGTCTGACATGCACCAGAATGTTCTTGATGCTACATGAGTGAAAAAAGGTATCCACTAGCGTTTACTTGACCAATAGGAGCTCATGGAGCTGACGGTTTGGTCCCACGACAAACGGTTTGAAAGATGCACCATTGAGCAACTTTCAACTGAGAAACAATGCAAATTTTTGCACCAACTAAGATTGGGTTGCCAAATAGAATCTGAGTGGAATCTCCCAAAATTGAGCCACCTGCTTTTAGAACTTCCCAAGATGGTCCTTGTGCACTTCACAGATCTTTGATATCTCTAAGGAGGTCTAAGATATCGCTCTCCAAAAATTGCTGCCTAATTTGGCTTAGTGCACCTTGGGAACACTTCAGTCTGACATGCGCCAGAATGTTCTTGATGCTACATGAGTAGAAAAAAGGTATCCACTAGTGTTTACCTGGCCAAACGGAGCTTATAGAGCTAACATTTTACTCCCATGATGAACGGTTTGAAAGATGCACCATTGAGCAACTTTCAATTGAGTAACAATGTAACTTTTTGCACCAATCGAGATCAGGTTGCCAAATTAAATCCAAGTAGAATCTCCCAGAACTGAGCCATGTGCTTGTAGACCTTCCCAAGGTGGTCCTTGTGCACTTCACAAATCTCTAATATCTCTCACAAAGTCTGAGATATAGCTCTCCAAAAATTGTTGCCCAATTTGGCTTAGTGCACCTTGGTAACACTTCAGTCCGACATGTGCCAGAATGTTCTTGATGCTACGCGATCAAAAAAAGTATCCACTAGTGTTTACTGGGCCAAATAGAGCTGATGGATCTGACGATTTGGTCCCACGATGAACGGTTTGAAAGATGCACCATTGAGAAACTTTCAACTGAGCAACAATACAACTTTTTGTACCAACCAAGATCGGGTCACCAAATGGAATCCAAGTGGAATCTTCCAAAAAAAATCCACATGCTTGTAGGCCTTCCCAAGATGGTTCTTGTGCACTTCATAGATCTCTAATATCTCTCACAAGGTTTGAGATATCGCTCTCCAAAAATTGCTTCCCAATTTGGCTTATTGCACCTTGGGAACACTTTGGTCCAACATGCACCAGAACGTTCTTGATGCTATGCGAGAGAAAAAAGGTATCCACTACCATTTACCTAGCCAACTAAAGCTAATGGAGCTTACGGTTTTTTCCCATGATGAACGGTTTGAAAGATGCACCATTGAGCAACAATGCAACTTTTTGCAACAACTGAGATCGGGTCTCCAAATGGAATCTGAGTGGAATCTCCCAAAACTAAGATACATCCTTGTAGACCTTCCCAAGATGGTCCTTTTGCACTACATAGATCTTTGATATCTCTCGGGAGGTCTAAGATATCACTCTCCAAAAATCACTGCCCAATTTGGCTTAGTGCACCTTGGGAACACTTCGGTCTGACATGAGCTGGAACGTTCTTGATGCTACGTGAGCAAAAAAAAGGTATCTACTAGTGTTTACCCGGCCAACCAGAGCCAATGGGGCTGATATTTTTCTCCCACAATGAACGGTTTTTGATGCTCTTGAATTGTTAGTGGTATATTTGAAATTTGAACTGTGAAACTAATCATGATTAAGCCAGTCAACACTCTACTAAAATTCAATTCTTTTTAAAATTCGATCACCCCTCCCAACAACCCAAAAAATCAAACTTTTTAAGTCTTCTAACAACCCAAATCCATTACCATACACAACACTTTTTATGTGCCTCAATACACTTATATGAATACAATATATTATGAATAAATATATCAATGTTATCAAAAGTCTGACATATAGAATTACTCAAAATCTTAGATACACAACTATATATCAAAAATAAGTGTAATTTCTGCTCGTAAAGTGTATAATTTTAAGACATGGTACTCGATGACATCTACATTCTAATCCTTGCATTCAGAAGGCACAAGAAAAGTTAATAGAGAATTTTTAAAAATAATTTTTTAGGTTGACAAAAATATTATCAATGTATAAGTAAGTAAACGAACCAAAGAACATGACTAGCCAATGCATAGTGAATTTTTCCATCATAAAAGATGGGTTAAAATCAAATGCACACCTCAATTTTCTATATCTATCATATATGTATCCAACTACACTTGCAATCCACATACAAAACCAAGTTTATTGGCTCAAACAAATGAAGCAGAAAATGCAATTAATGTATTGAATGTAAGTGTAATGAACATGGAAAACTTTGACGTGAGTTGCACTTACCTACCGAAGTGTGTCTGAAGGGTCATCTCTCTACTTGAGGGTATTCAATATTGCTTCATGATCAGTAGTACTAATAGTCCAAATTTCTTTTGTCTTTGGTTTTCCTTGATGTCTGAATAACTTAATATTCATTTCTATAACAAGGTGTGAATACATGAGAATGGTTTTTTTCTTCTCGTAGTCTTCAAATGCAGTAATGCCATTATTTCTAATCATGTATGTGCGCAACCATGTTCCCACAACAACATGTGATCCTATTGGATATGTGAACATATCATCATCTGTCATCGGTTGTGCAAGTTTTTGCTTTCCTCATACACAACGTGCTAACCAGTAATTTGATCTCTCATCATTCCCCTATGGTGCAACCAATGCAAAAACATGTCATGGCTGTAGAATATCTGAAAGATGGTCATAGTCAAGTGAACAATCAATGTCATCATTTATTACAGATAGTGTGACAGATAAAGGAGTTAGATAATTTTTAACCCACGTATCAATCCACTCATTTGACTCACACTAAAGACACCTCAGACAAAAACAAGCTAGCTCTTGTGTCCAAATGGTCCATGTACTAGCATCTGAGCTTTGAAATGAATGCATTTTTGAAGAATCTTTCATGGTTTGACAATCCAACCTATCTCCTATTGTTCCCAACTAAACCAACCAAAAGGATTCGCGCACCGCTGAATCAAAAGTCCCCCCTGTGACAATGCTGAAGTACACCAATCAACAATATAATGAGCATCAAGGAGTTCTGCACTTGAAATCCTCAATTGCTCCTTAACTAGATCTCTCTTTATACATGCACCTACTCCATCATGCTCCCCTTTTCCATGACTGGCCTAAAAAACTCCAAATATGAGGTACACCTCTCTCTACATGCATTCTACACAACTAATAAAACATACGAGCATTTTTAAATTGACCTATGCAGTTATCTGACCAAATGAGATGTCTATCCATAGAAATATCATTTTCCCGCACCCACTCAAAATAATTCTCAAAGCAATGTTGGACATATTCGTGAGAGTGAGATCTACCATCACTCATATAAAAATGGTATTCTCTGATTATCTTCTAGTCATCTTTTGTACTATCAAGGGAATGTATATAAGTTATGTGCAAAAAAATAGCAACTTGAATATAATTGTAATATTGAGCTTGCAACTCATTGTGGGGCTGCAATGTATAGTTCTCTATAAATTCAATGACCAGTATAATAATGCCAATTGGGAAAGTGTCCTTACGAATCCTGAATTGTTGATCCAACCATTGAGACCTGTGATTATGCCTTGCATACTTGTAAAAAATATTCTTCCTGAAATCTAAATAAAATCATCTACATTGCATTCTTTTGTAACCAACTCACATGTAGAGCCTTCACCTCCACTTTTCAATGTATATTTACTGGTTTTATATACCTTTTTTTGGACAATTATCTTTCCTAAATCATGTTCGTAGCCCTCATGAAAACATGAAACAAACTTCACTAGCCCATCACACTCTGAGCACTTGTCATTTAAGCAATCTTGTCTATAAAAGAAACATCCATCATCTCTAGGACATAAACAATGATCTAGCAAGTCTCTTGATGACATTGGAAGAGCACTTGCACCACACTCGTCCAACATTTCACTAGTATGCAAAGTAAAATGAAGGGAACGTAACACTTCATGGTGCATTAAAAACTCCACATGATATTTGCAACAACAAGTATTTTGAATCTTAAGAGGAACACAAGAAAAGGCTTGAATGCTTCAACATCTCTTTGTGATATTTGCAATGTTGGATGTGTATCACAAAGTTTTTTGCACAACATTGTTTGACTCACCTCCAAATAATGTTTTGGATGTGGGGTGCGGTCTCGAATGCCAATTCTCAACTTCAAGGCATCCTTCACATTTGGTGACACTCTTGAGTTAGATTGCCAAAATAGTTGAATTTGATCCTTCACACCATCGGTAAGCTTCTTATCACAACATGTAAGTCTCCCACCATAAGCCCATGTATCATTTTGAAGAGGATCATCAATTCTTTCTCTTCTTGCATGTGCTCTATCCAAAGTTTTACAATTTAGGTTCAATTCAACACAAGTTTGTCTCATCAAACGAGCCTTTCTCAAATGATGAATTACTAAGGAGGTTGTAATAACCCTCCTAGCGGATCTCTTGTATTTTTCCTTGGTATTCTTCCCAATGGAATTGAGAGCACTAAAAATATTTCTCACAATAATAGCATTCCTCTCCTTTGTCTTGTTCACACTAATCTTCAATTTGACTAGTATAGGTCTCATCTTCTGCATCTTTAAAAACTGCACAAACATTTGACATTTCTCAACCAATGTCTTGTGGCTAAAAATTTGATCAAAAAGTTTTGAAACCCACAACCGAATGGTTCTTTCTCATATCTTGACATCCAAATTTCTCATTGTGTTCTCATTAATTTAAAGTAACCATTTTGTTGTTCTTGAAGCTCTCAAATTTGAAGTTTGTCTTTCTTCCTCCCAAGGGACTTCATTTCTCATATAATTTGGAGATGTGTAACAGTTGTTTGGTTCTTGTGCGCCATTATCATTGTCAATTGCTTAATATTCAATCAGTTGATTGTCATCTCCAATGTCCACACTTCCATTGTCCACATCTACATGTTCATTTTCAAATCCTACATTTTCATCTTCAATCCATACATTCTCATTTTCAATATTATTGTCATAAATCATTTCAAATTCATTTTCTTCTTCACTTGAAACCGCATTTAAGGGTGGGCCTATGCCCTCATCTTCATCAATATTTAACATACCCTGTCTCTTGTTCCGATGGGTAACCCTATCCATTTCTCTATACACTTCAGTCTCTTCATTTGTGAGCTTCCTCTTCTATTTATGCTTTCGATGACTTCTACTCCCCATGGTGAGACCAAAAAGGTGATGCAAAAACCTTTAATAATAGAGAAATTCAAACAAAAAGGGTGTAAAAAGTAGTTTTTTGTCTTCCACTGCTGCAATCCCGTGATATTCTCTACAAAAAATGTGGTTCTCAGACTGAGGAACCCATAGAATCATTTTTTTCTTATGGATTCTAGTAAAACAAATTGGATATTCGATATTATCGGATATCCAAAATCTCCCACTCAAATTTTGCTTCCCCTCAAATTTGCAATTTTGAACTTTTTTCGTTTTCATCCTATTTTGAATATTTATTTTACTTTTCATAACTATAATAAATATTATTTTTATAATATTCATATTATATTTTCATAATATTACTCTCTCTCTCTCTCCCCTACTTATTATTGTTATAATATAAATATTAATAAATATTTAATACTAATATTATACTATTATACAATAGAGAAATAAATAATAATAATATAATACTAATTTATATAATATAATACTAATATAAATAATCATATAATCCTAATGCTAATGAAATATATTATATAGAACGTAAAAAACAACAATCATAAAATTGAAAAAACAATAAAAAAAATTGGGCGAGATATATCATATATCTGATATCTGAAAGTATCAGATATCCGATAATATAGGATATGTGATATGTTTTCAGATATCCGATTAGCTTTGGTTTTTGCCTTGGGTTTTGGCTTTGCAATGCCAAACGTGGATGATCAACCCAAAAGACATGTTCACCATATTTCCTCTGATCTCCAGACTTCGACCATGTAGCTAATGACCATTTTTTACCCAAAATTGATTAAACAAAAAGGGTTTCTTAAATAAATTATCAGCTTTCCATCAATATAATTGCTCTCAAATTTTGAGTTCAGTAAGAAATTATTAATTCTTTTCTAATTGAGTTATTTCTAAAGTCCTAATTGATAGACTGATTGAAAAACAACTATAACTTTCAAACAGTTTAACCTTTTTGAAATCCGAAACATGCATCACATTCTATGCTTCGCCTACTATAAAAAAAAAAAATTCAATATTGTAAAGTTTAGAATTAGTTAAGGTGGTCAGACACGAGAGTTTTCTTTCTTAATAAGTTGTAGTAGAAAATTCATAATTAATTATTTATTTGGGAAAAAATTACACAAAAATATGTGTCACATCTGGGCATGAGTCTACTACTTATATCTATAATCTTGTGAAAATATATCATCATTTGATTATGATTAAGGTGGTCAGACATACACCTACTTTTTATCTTTTTCCTAAAATTTCCGTACTACTGCATTGAAATCTAAAGTTTTCAACAATTAGATTTTTTTTTTTAGATAAGGGCTAGTAATTTAGAAACTACATTCAATTTCCTACACATTTTTTTCTTACAACTTTTTCATATAGGGTTGATAAGATGTTCAAATTTTTACGTCAAGTTGACTAACCCTGATTTTCTCATTTTTCATTGCCACTTAAGGCCATAGCTTGGAATACCATGATCCTACACATACCCCTTTCTCTCTTGGGAATTGTAGCTGGGTGGTCAAGAGGAGGCCATAAAGGCCATGTGACTTTGTGTGAAATCGGAGTGGATGGGAGGCACGATCCCCATTCTAGTAAGGGTAGAGCCTAGAGTCAGAATGTGACAAGGGATGGCCCATGATGAATAGTGGATGGGGTGATAAGGTATTTTCAACCTTTCTTTTTGTGGAGTTCTTCGAAGCCAAAGAAGAAGTAGATAGAGGAAGCACAGAGCGGATGGGAGGAGTTGCTAGTGTATTTGCAGGAAGCAAAGGAGGAAAGGGAGCAGCTGGAGATAGAGTCAAAGAGACAGATGAAAACCACATAGAGGAAATTGGCTTCCAAATTGAGGCTAAAGGGAGGTGTGGAAGCAATCCTAGAGCAATAGACAAGGAAGACCAAAAAGGGAAAAGTTGACACTCGGGGTGGAGTCTTCATTTTGAATGAGACAAGGGAGGAGATGTTGAAGTATTGACTGGCGTGAGCGGATTCAGGTGCTTTCAAATTTTTTTTTTGCCACAAGAAGGCCAATATCATTTGTTTGGCCCAATTTTGATAGTATTATGGGCTTGTTACTGAAAGCAGTATTGTACTCTCAAAGGTTTTTTTTGTTGAGGCGTAGATGATATATAGTCATAACTGATTTTTTGTGGTTCAAAGTCCATATGATAGCTTGTAAATCCCAAGAGGCTCCATGTATAGCAATGTGTAAAAGATGTTGCAGATAGGTCTGTAGGGGTATAGAAAGGAACAATCAACTAGTTCAATATGACTCATTTCGTAAATCTCTATTTTGAAAATTAATACAAAAATATAATCATCGATAAAAAAAATGGGGGGACATTCAACTATGAACAAATGAATTAGAAGAGTCCTCGAATAAGGAGAGTTGATAGAATTAAGAGACTGCCACATGCTAATAAGGGAAATAATAATAGAATCCAATTCTTTTTCACTATAGGTTAAGTATTCAATGGACATGTCAAACCTGATAGACATGCAAGAAAAATGTGGAAACATGCAAACAACTTATACAATTTTTATAAACAAACATGCAGTTATTGACCCATAATTACATGAATAGTCAGTCCTTCAAATCCAAAGGCCAAATAGACAAGAATGACTCATTTGGAATTGCATTGTCACAAGAAAAAGGAATCAACTGTGTGCATAGAAAGTAAAATATATAAAGGAGTTTGTTTTGATGTCTGATGTAAAATGAAAGGAGCTTTTATAGTCTTCAATACCAACTATTTGTATTTGGGCTCACATATGGTTAGATTAATATGGGACTACCCCATACTTCTTTTGGGAGGCACCTAATTGTACTACAAATAAGGTGTACAAACCTTATCCTCTATGGGATTTGAACTTAAGACCTCTTTCAAGAGCATAACTTCTCCACCATTAAGCCATTTTGAATTGTATGACCAAAAAAAGACTTTATTTGACTGTGAATGATATGCCCACCATAACAAACAACACCCTAAGGAGATCTTATAGTGAGGCCTATAAGAATCATAAGCTTGGGAAAAATAAATAAATTTGTAAGCTTCATCTGGGATACCAATTTTGACTTAAAGATGACATAAGGACTAAAATACTACCTCCACAATTGAATTTATTTCCACTCTGATGAGGAAACTTTGCATCTTCCTTCACAATCTACAACTAGAAAAAGCATCTGCTCAATGAGAATTGAGAAGTATACCATTACATAAAAGTAATATGATATTGTATTAAATAAACTCAATGATATATGACTGACTGTCAACTAGTAGTCAAAATACACAGGACATTTGTTTAGGTTGCTTCAAGTTCCTAATAATCATAAAAAAAACATGTAAAATTATATCATGAGTATAGCTTTAATAGTTGTAGTGCTACCAAAAGCATTCACAACATATCTGAAGTCCCAGATTTGAAAGGAGAAATATTTGTATAATTTTGAAGCACTAAAAATATAATAGGCAATACATCCATGTCCGAAGATGAATTATTCTTATCATGGTATTTGTTTAGCAAAACATGAAAACATGAAATCAAAAGATAGTTTTTTTCAGTTGGCCAAAAATGCAGTTGACCCACTTCCTTCTGGTATCAATGACCTACCTCTAACCATATTTTTGTCTTGGCTATTTGTTTATTTATTCATTTATTTTGGGGGGAGGGGGGATAAATATGCATGCTTCATACCCTTGTTATTTGGGACTATTTTATGCACTCAGTCAGGGGATCTTTAGGACCTATTGGGTTGTGTTGACAGGAATTTGTGACCGGGTGTACCAACAGAGGTAAGTTGTCACCGGGTACCGGGGTACTGGCCAGCTTTGCCTATAAAGGTTGTCTGCGAGAGTGAGATTCCCTGGGCCTCCAAGCACGTGAGAGTCGGGTCTCGATAGTGCGGGGCTTGGTTGGGAGATGTGACAATTTTTTTTGAGGGGGATAGCTGGTTATCTTCAACTCGTCTACCCTGGGGATTCAAGTAAGTGGGATTTTTGACAAGCGCGCATTCATTTCGCAAATAAACTTCAAAAGATACTGCAGAGTTAGAAGGATTTCATCTACCCATAGTTATGTTTAACATTCGAAACATCAACAATGCTCTAACACACTACACTAAATATCGAAGAAATATACAACCATCAGTTCATATTTTATCAATAGATAAGGAAAGGAGGTCGTTAGTCTACTTTAAGCATTAGAGCAAAGGACATAAAGAACGCAAAACATAAAACATCGTTAACCCAGAAGAGAGAATGCTAACAACATCATCGAGAGAACTCTTCCTTCCTCATTAACATCTTTCCAGCAAGCACTGGTACGTGGTACAATGATAACTCCAAGGGAGCATTTAACTACAGAAAGATTAAAACTATGGAGCATTGATCTCTACAACTAAGAAATGAGAAAGCCAGATTGCTATTAACTATGGATTGCAAAATATCAATTTTGTTGACCCTTGGAATGAGGTCGGACTTATTATTTATACACATCACTTGACCTAAACAAAACCCTAACTTATTTTACACTATAAAATATGATACATTACTTGGTGGCTAGTACTACCTCCACCACACTACAAAAGACCTCGAGATGGAAAAGGCTTGCATGTCAGAAGAATAAGACAAGAAAAGAGGAGTGGAAGAATTGGCCTTGAGAAGAGAGTCAGAAGGAGAGAGAAGAAATCCAATCCCTTGGGGATCGAGGCTACATGCCTCATAAATGGGAGGGCAGCTCACTATCTCCAATGCACTAGGTGTAACATTGAAACGACGCCTTGGGAATACCACCTATCAGAAAACCTCTTGCCGAGCCGATGTGCCTTGTTGCGGTTACCTACCTTCTGAAAACCTGTATTAACTGCCCTAAAAGTGATTGGTCAGCTTTGGGAACTGGGATACGAGTCACTTAAAAAATTCAAAAATGTGGGATCCAAAATTCCAGGATCCGGGAACTCGTGTTCCAAAAGAATAAAGAATACAAAACATGGTGTTTGTTGGATTCTCTGGAATGCGGAGAATTTTATTTTTCCTTATGATTTTTCCTAAGTTTCCAATACTTGGCCTATTCTTTCCTCATCCACATCCTTGATGTTGTCCCACCTACTCTGGACAGCCTCCAATGCTTCCTAAACATTCTCGGCCCCTCTCTGGAATTCATCGACCATCGATTGCTCATTTGTGGGCTGTCTTGGTATATTCTCGACCTCCTAGACTGGTACTTTCTCCTGCTCAAGCTCTGTTTGAATTTCTTCCAGAGCCTCTTGCTCTAATGTATCCTTTTCTATGGGAATTTCCTTTTCTACAGAGACCTCTTCTTTATCCTGAGCTTCAATTTCTTCCATCGCTTGTTCAACGCCTTGTTGAATCTCTAGAAGCTCCTCCACCGAGAATGTATCATCAAAGTCATCATGCGGTGGAGAGGAGTCTGAGATATCCTCCAGTTTGGTAGAGTCTGAACTTACATCTATTGGGGGCTTCTCTGGAATACCAGGGGTGGCACTTGGTACAGGGGTAACACTTTTTTTCATTCTCCTTATGAGTGAAGCCCCGGTATCCAGAATGCTGGTAGACTCCACCTCAATAAAATTCTATCTGTTCATCATTGCTGCCAACAAAGGGGACCCCTCTGTGTGAGCAGATGCCATGGGAGTGATTGGGAGACCGGAAGATACTTGCATGCTGATTTGCTAGCTGGCCAGCTTTGCCACCTCCATTTGCTCGTGCAGTTGGGCCATCAAAAGGGTGGGAATATTAGGATGCCCCTTGGGCACCTGGACTCCCTCTCTCTCTTTTCCTTTACTTACACTTTCTTCAGCGGCCGCAGTGGATGAAGACGATCTGGCATCGGCTGAAGAGGGAATGGTCTTCTTGACCATTGATTTCTTTTAGGTGCTCTTGGGGCACACCCGGGAAAAGTATCTGTGACTTTCCTCTATGATGGGGTGGCATACCCCTTCAATTGTTAAATCCTTCACAAAGGCCCAATCCACTGGAAGGAGATTTGATTTATCCAACCCCTATCCTTTGTATGCTAGATCCTCCAGCGGCCCACCATCTTTGAAACCCTTCAGGAAATTTTGAAGGTACAATGCTTCCATGAGTCCTTTTCTCATCCTTGTATGTTGTCAGGCCCGAAGGTCAAAACTATCCTGGCAGTCCGCCCAGAAGTCTTCAATATCCTCTTTATGGGGCTCGGACGCCTGAGGTAGTGCTATGGAAATCTTGCTGCGGGGATCATAATTTCTCTGGGTGTGGTTGAATTCAACCAGCCCCAAGCTCTTTAGTTCATTATCTACTTCCTGGGCTGCAGCGAGGCAGCATGTGTAATTCCCACAAGAGAAAGGGAATGAGACATTGACGACCTTCTTCAAAGTGAAGAAGGTGTGCAGATCCATCATCTGCCTATAAAACTCCAAGAGAATAATTCTATCACCACAATACCGGGGAAAAAGATAGGGCTTCCCATTTAATCCTGCCACCCTAATGTAGGTGTGCTATCAGAACTGAATAAAATACTAGCCATAGGAGTTGACCAGCATCATTGCTGCCTATGAGAGGTGGTACCCGAAATCCTGAGTAGGTGTTAGAATGTTGTGGTAAATGAAGGCGTCATTTACCTGGCAGAAGTTCAGGAAACTAAGCTCCCACTGTAGTTGGGGATAATGATCTCATGGTGTGACTTGCCCTGGACCGTTCCCGTGTTCCCTGGCTATTCCTAGACCTTAAAAAGATAGCCCTTGCTATGCTAATGCCCACAACACATATGATGTCATGTAAAGTTGGGAATTCTAGGCAACGGTCCTCATCTATGTATCCACATGGTTAGATATAATAGCCACCCAGTTGAAGGTCATGTTGTGTGTTGTGATGCAATATAGGAAATAATACATCCACACAAAGAATTCCTAGGTGTGGGGCCATTCAAAGATCCTGCATAAAAATATGATGCCCACCTAAATGGGCTCCTTGAAATCCCCGTGGGGGATTTTCAACTTCATTCTTTTGTAGTCTCGCTTTGGAGACTTCAACCACTGACTGTTGAGGTATTGTCGGGAAATAATTTCAGCTTCACCAAATTCTTCCAATGATTTGGCCCTAGTGATGATGGTGGACCTTTTGAACTGAGGAATTCCCAACATGGAAGCAAAGGTGAGAGCATCCAATGTGACAATTGTGGTGGGATATTGTAGTGGCTGAGAATCTGAAAGCAGAACTGATTGAGTGGCTACATTGTATAGTGTTGCTAGCTGCCCCATTAGTTCTAGTTACTGCACCACAAATGGAAAGTGACCATTTTGTCTCCTTCGACCTTTAACCTGTAAATGGCTTGGATTAAACCTTGCAATTTAGGCCAAGTCCCAGGATCCGTATCCATTATTTCCTAAACTCTAGAGTCCACCTTGGACCCCGCAATACCTCCATCCTTCGGATACTTGGAGGTTAAAGGTAGCTTCGCTAACATTCTTTCAATCTTTGACTTTGTAGCTGCCCGGGTAGAGGTGGTGGGTAGTTCCGGACTATCAGGAGGGGCAAAGTCGTCAGACATTTTCAATCAATCTATCTGCAACCTGCAAGACCAGAGAACCGTCAGGACATATAAACATAAATTATAACTCTGCGAGATTCTTCACCAACCCGCACCTGCCAAACAAGAATTAGTAAATATATCAAAACCTCCAGATTATCTAAAATGAACATGACTTAGCATTCTAGGTCTTTGCTGACAAGGTGGCAAGGAGAAGTAGAAGACAAGGTCCCGCTGGAAGTCTAGAGTTTAGACAATCTAGCCATTGCCGATGTGACTGGAAATAAACTGTATTTTGGTCAGCGTGCGTTGGCATGTGGTAAGATGGAAGGGGGCGTAAAGAAATTTATTACAAAAAGTGGGCTGACATGGGGGAATTTATGGCCAGATAGGATGTGGTTTGAATGTCCACTCATGGGAAATTAATCCTGCTATTATGGTGATGTGATGGAGAGAGAAAGCTGCCATGGTTCGAACCAGCGAGGTGCCGAGTTTGAACCGTGGTGACTCTGTCTCGACGAGCTCAGCCTCAGGGAGCCAAAACACTTGACAAAGCACGAGGAATTTGTGAGCTCGAACAGATATATAGAGCATATATACATAAAATACAGGAGGGCCAAGGGCCAAAACATATATACATGCAATATACAAAAACATACACCATTCACAGTATAGACAAAATAAACACAATGTACAACAACTATCCTAGGACCAAAAATACAAAATGTACATTAACCTACAGCTGTGCAGAGGGCGGACAACCCTCTTGCAGAGCTAACCCATCAATGGGTGGCAAGCCAAAATTAGGAAACACAAAAACCAGAATGAAAAGAAACCAAAAACAAACAAAACAAAGGCAGGAACCAGAAGACCTACCTAGGAATCCAAAGATTAGCAAGGAGAGGAGGCACTAAAACCATTCTGCAATAGCTTTGACCTCCAATGCTCATGAACTGCTACCAAAAATCAACTCGTAGTTATCCACTAAGCTCAAAGTAATTCGCCGTTAATTGCACTCAAATCGCCAAGGAATCGCTCTGAAAAGCTCTAAGTGTTTTAATCACGGTAACTGTAAAAGTGATATGTAAAACTTATTTATACCAAGGTAAGAAGCAAGTTACCCTCTTTCCCACAAACTCTGGAACAAGTAGACCTCCGGACTCCGGGCTCGTGGATTCCGCGCGACCATGTCTTCTTACAAAAAGAAGACACCGTGATGGAGAATCATGGAGTTCAGAATTTGGCTCTGGAAAGAACAACCAATCTCTGGGTGTTAGGGATTTTTCTTGTATGAATCACAGTGCTTGAAATGACTACTTGAACACTATGCCTTCTAATACTGATTCAGATACAAGGAAAGCCTAATTGCTAAGGATTGGATAAGATCCTTCTTCATT
>MU226707.1:389676-414566 GCA_018584345.1 Thuja plicata
CTAGATTCCTCCTTAAGAGGAAATAGCACAAGTGGCACACACATTATGAATGTGGCTCACATGCACATGGGAGTTACATGCAACTCCTTTCTTCTCATCTCTACATAAGAGATGTTTCTTTTCTCTTTCAACTCACTTTTCACACAATTCACTATTCTCATTTCACTTGCAACACTTAGTTTACCATTCTCATTCTCTTGAAGCATTGTATGAGCATTTTTCTCTCATTCTCTTCCATCCTCTCTCTTAGGCTTTTTGGCCCATTCTTAATAATATCACGGGGGTTTTTTTATGCTTTTCCCCCTTCAAAACTTCTTGTCTCTTTTGTTGTTTCATTTTGGTGTATGCTCTAAGGATTAGCTTGATTCATAATAATCTTCCTTTTTCCTTACTCAATTGGATTAGTTTGTTCCTTGCTTGAATTTATTTTCCATTTTAACACTGAGGAGGCACCTTGGGCATCTGGACTCCCTCTTTCTCTTTTCCTTTACTTACACTTGCTTCAGCGGCCGCGGCGGACGAAGAAGGTCTGACACCAGCTGAAGAGGGAATGGTCTTCTTGATAGTTGATTTCTTTTGGGTGCTCTTGGGGCACACCCGGGCAAAGTATCTGTGACTTGCCTCTATGATGGGGTGGCATACCCCTTCAATTTTTAAATCCTTCAGAGTGGCCCAATCCACTAGAGGGAGGTCTGATTTATCTAGCCCCTGTCCTTTGTATGCTGGATCCTCCAGTGGACCGCCATCTTTGAAACCCTTCGGGAAAGTCTGAAGGTCCAGTGCTTCCATGAGTCCTTTGCTCATCCTTGTATGTTGTCGGGCCCAGAGGTCAAAACTATCCTGGCAGTCCGCCCAGAAGTCTTCAATATCCTCTTTATGGGGCTCGGACGCCCGAGGTAGTGTTGTGGCAATCTTGCCGCGAGGATCATAATTTCTCTCAGCGTGGTTGAATTCAACCAGCCCCAAGCTCTTTAGTTCATTATCTGCTTCCTGGGCTGCGGTGAGGTTGCATGTGTAATTCCCACAAGAGAAAGGGAATGAGACGTTGACGACCTTCTTCAAAGTGAATAAGGTGTGCAGATCCATCATCTGCCTACAAAACTCCAAGAGAATAATTCTATCCCCACAATACCGGGGAAGAAGATAGGGCTTCCCATTGAATCTTGTCACCCTAATGTAGGTGTGATGCCAGAACTGAATAAAATACTGGCCGTAGGAGTTGACCAGTGTTATTGCCGCCTGTGAGAGGTGATACCCAGAATCTTGATTAAGTGTTAGAATGTTGTGGTAAATGAAGGCGTCATTTACCCAGTAGAAGTTCAGGAAACTGAGCTCCCACTACAGTTGGGGATAATAATCCCATGGTGTGACTTGCCCTGGACCGTTCCCAAGTTCCCCGGCTGTTCCTAGACCTTGAAAAGTCAGCCTTTGTTGCGCTAATGCCCACAACACATATGATGTCTTGTAAAATTGGGAATTATGGGCGACTGTCCTCATCTGTGTATCCACATGGTTAGATATAATAGCCGCCCAGTTGAAGGTCATATTGTGTGTTGTGATGCAATACAGGAAATAATACATCCACGCCGATAATTTCTGGGCGTGGGGCCATTCGAAGATCCTACATAAAAATATGATTCCCGCTTGAATGGGCTCCTTGAAATCCCCGCGGGGGATTTCTAACTTCATTATTTTGTAGTCTCACTTTGGAGACTTCAGCCATTGACTGTTGAGGTGTTGCCGGGAAATGATTTCAGCTTCACCGAATTCTTCCAATGATTTGGCCCTGGTGATGACGGCGGACCCTTTAAATTGAGGAATTCCCAACCCAGAAGCAAAGGTGGGAGCATCCAATGTGACAATTGTGGTGGGATATTGTACTGGCCAGGGATCCGAAAGCAGAACTAAGCGAGTGGCTACATTGTATAGTGCTACTAGCTACCCCATTAGTTTTGGTGACTGCACCATACATAGAAAGTTCACGGCCATTATGATGACAGAGGCAGCTAAGCAAGTGGCCATTTTTTCTCCTTCAGCCTTTAACCTGTAAATGGCCTGGATTAAACCTTGCAATTTGGCCCAAGTCCCAGGATCCGTATCCATTATATCCTGAACTCTGGAGTCCACCTTGGACCCTGCAATACCTCCATCCTTTAGATACTTGGAGGTTAAAGGAAACTTCGCTAACATTCTTTCAATCTTTGACTTTGTAGCTGCCTGGGTAGAGATGGTGGGTAGTTTCAGACTATCAAGAGGAGCAAAGTCGTCAGACATTTTCAATCAATCTATCTGCAACCTGCAAGACCGGAGAACCGTCAGGACATATAAACATAAATTATAACTCTGGGAAATTCTTCACCAACCCACACCTACCAAACAAGCATTAGTACATATATCAAAACCTCCAAAGTATCTAAAATGAACATGACTTAGCATTCCAGGGCTTTGTTGACAAGGTGGCAAGGAGAAGTAGAAGACAAGGTCCTGCTGGAGGTCCGGAGTCTGGACATCTAGCCGTTGCCGATGTGACTGGCAACAAGCCATATTTTGGTCGATGTGCGTTGGCACGTGGTAAGATGGCAGGTGGCATAAAGACATTTATGGCAACAAGTGGGCTGACACGGGGGAATTTATGGCCAGACAAGACGTGGTTTGAATGCCCACTCATGGGAAATTAATCCCGCCATTATGGTGATGTGATGGAGGAGAGAGAAAGCCACCATGGTTTGAACCAGCGAGGTGTCAATTTCAAACCGTGGCTACTTCGTCTTGATGAGCTCAGCCTCAGGGAGCCAAAATGCTCGATAGAGCATGAGGAATTTGCGAGCTCAAACAGATATATAGAGCATATATACATAAAATATAGGAGGGTCGAGGGCCGAGACATATATACATGTAATATACAAAAACATACACCATTCACAGTATAGACAAAATAAACACAATGTACAGCAGCTATCGTAAGACCAAAAATATAAAATGTACATTAACCTACAGCTGCATAGAGGGTGGACAACCCTCTGGCAGAGCCAACCCACCAACGGGTGGCAAGCCAAAAGCAAGAAACACAAAAACTAGAACGAAAACAAACCAAAAACAAACAAAATGAAGGCAGGAACCAGAAGACCTACCTGGGAATCCAAAGAATGGCAAGGAGAGGAGGCATTAGGACCATTCTGCAACAGCTTTGACCTCCAATGCTCACGAACAGCAACCAAAAATCAACTCGTAGTTATCCACTAAGCTCAAAGTAATTCGCGGTTAATTGTACTCAAATCGCCAAGGAATTGCTCTGTAAAGCTCTAAGTGTTTTAATCGCGGTAACTATAAAAGTGACATGTAAAACTTATTTAGACCAAGGTAAGAATCAAGTTACCCTCTTTCCCGCAAACTCCGAAACAAGAAGACCTCCGAACTCCGGGCCCTGGGATTTCGCGTGACCATGTCTTCTTACAAAAAGAAGACATCGTGACAGAGAATCCCGGAGTCCAGAATCTGACTCTGGAAAGAATGACCAATCTCTGGGACCGGGTCCCGGAGACGCGAAAGACAAAAAGCAAAAGAAAGCAAACCTCACGGGAAGGAAAACCTGGAGAAGAAAACAAAAAGAAACAAAGGCAAAGAAAATAGGGCAAGAGCCAAAAGCGAAAAGAGGGGACCCATCATTTTGCACACAAAATGTAGGGACGAGTATGCAAGTCATAACAGGTTGTACATTTTTTTTAGACTAGATATGTCAACTTTGATACGGGGAAAAACCTTCAGATGAAGGACAAATCCAGCATAGTATATATAGTTGTAATTTCAAATTTTAGACAACCTTGCTTTCAAAAAAATAGGGTTGTATCTCTATGTTGATGGTACCCTGGTGTGGGGAACATTAATGTGGTTTAAATTATTGGTTAAGTATGTTTGAGTTTGAATAGTATTGAGATGAATTCTGATGTTTTACGTCTATTAGACTAATAAGATGTAATATATGTTAAGAAGATCATTCATTTTCAAATAAGATGCATTATGATAATCACTACTTATAAAATACAAATCTATAAATTTAACTCAAAAATTACATAATTGAACTCTAATAAAAATCATAACTTAATACAATGTCATAAAAGAAAGTTTCTTATCAATCAGTAGATTTTTGTAAAACAATTTGGAGAATAAATCTGCATGGTTCATACCCCATCATTTGGGCCAATTTATGCACATGGTCAAGAGATCTTCTTCAGTGCCTATTAGGGTGTCCCCTATCATTAGACTACTGTTACCCTATGTTTTGAACAACCCCAGGTATCTCCTTCCCACTCAACAATGAGAGAAATTTGAAAAAGTAGCATACAAAAATCTTATCAATTATTTTGTATTTATATTATATATTTAATTCTTTAAAGAATTAAATATTACCATATTGTGCAAAGTGATTAAATATTAAACTATTTGTAGTGAAATTAAATTACTGAATTTTATCTCTCACATAATTATTTCTTTAAAGAATTAATTATTGTTGTAATGTGCAAAAATAAATATTGCACCCAACCATATAGAAATTCCCGTGAAAGTGAAAAGAAACAAGTTGAGAAAGTTAATAGAGATAGGAAAATTCTAAAAAAGGAATGCTGGGTAAAAAGAAGTTGAGGTAGTTACCTAACTTCTTGGCCATTGTAATTTCTTTAAAAAGGGAAATGACTATTGTAAAAGGGCTTCCCTCATCTACGGGAAAATTGGTAACCAAATTTCAAAATTCATGCTCATGAGCAAAGAATTGGTGAAATTGATATTTTGTTGATAAGAAATTTATATTTTTCTTCCTTGAATTTATTTCTTTCAATAGTCTTTGTGCTATGGAAAAGAAAGTGATCTGTGTATCACCATTTTAGAGGGAAAAGGTTAACCCAACACGTGCACCTCCCATGAGTAGAACCTTTCGGAAGTTTTAAATAGACATTGCGCTCTTCAAGTGGACATTAGGATTCACTAGAACAAATTCCTTCCAAATGAATATTTCATGGAAGCTGCAAAAAGCTCAACATTCCCAAAAATGTAAGAAACAAAAGAATGTGAGGGTGTAAAATTACGATTTTTTTTATTCACCATGTAGTTCACAAATTGCTGTCTATTTGAATTTTATTAATGGTAAAAAGCAAATTATTTAGAGAAAACTCAAACTGGCTATTTTATGAACGGTCTTTGACTTAACCATTCAATTTTATGTATTTTAACAATATTTTAAAAGATCATATTTTATGACTTACTAGATTCCTATTTTGTTAGAGAAAGAAGTACACTTGGTTTACTGAAACTCCAAAATATATACAATCTTAAATAAGTTAATGACAATAATAGAATGGAAGAATTAATGTACAATATTGAAAAAACATAAATGATATCTTCAGAACAACATTTGTATACATTAAACATATTTTTGGTTTGTAATTTGCAAATTTTTTATAATAATTTGTTTTTGAAGTTTAAAAATCTATTAGAAGCACTAAATTATATATATATTTGCTTTCTTTTTAGAAAACAATAAATATAATTATAATTTAAAATTTGTTTAATTTACAACATATTAATATATCTTAAGAATTTGTAATCATGATAATTGTATTCCTAATTAAAAATAGTTGTCTAAAAATTATTTTTTAGATTATTAATAATAAAAAATTTTGTTTTTTTGGATCTAATTGTGTGAGATTTTTCTGCATCAATGTTTAGGATTATCTGGATATAGAGATAAGGAGAGACATGTTTTATTTTTTTCATAACCATCTTCATAATATCATACTTATAATATTATATTAATGATCAAATATTTAATTATAGTAAGGGAAGTTCACTAAGTCTTGGATTTTAAATTTTTTTTTTGATATTTTAAATAATCAATGATTATTATAAAAGAAAAGGACACAAATTTAAAACCAAAAAATATATAAAATACAATTTTGATTCAAAACACAAACTTCTTTTGATTAGATTTTACCCAGCAAAAATTTGGAGACTGTAAAAAAAGAGTTTATAACATAGTAGAAGGTCTTTATGTGCCCTCAAAATTTTTGCATGGAAGCCAATGCTTAATGAATTTGAATATGTCTTGTCTATTTTCTTTGCCTGCATCCAACGTATGAATGTTGAGATTAATCTATAATGTGTCATAGTAAACATAAGGGAATAGTTAAGATCCTTCTCATATAAGTCTCTTCTATCTTTCATTGTATATTGTAACTTTTTACCAATAAGAAAACAATTAATTTATAAAAGAATTATTTCTTAGAAGGTTGCTTGTACACAATTGTTGTTGTATGTTTATACAAGAGAAGAAGTGAGACTCCAATCCTTGAATACTTTTCTTGTTAGCCAAGGTTAGCCAAATTATATTGTATTTGTTGCTCTTTTAGGTATGATTTTATAAGCTTTATCAACGTTATAGGTATGATTTTATTATTTTCAACTTTGATGATAATGATAGATGATATGACAAGCTTTATCAACGTTAACCATCAATTGTATTCAATAACCTACATTCCTTCAATAAAAATTTTGATTTAAGAAAAAATATTTAATTTTGAAATTCATAACTCAAAAACAAGTTAAAATAAAAATAAAAATTTAATTATTTTTCTTATAAAAAAATAAAAATAAATCTATACATACAAATTACTATCCTTTCTTTTGCAAGGTATATTATTCAGTCTTACTCATTTTCATCCTCAAATTATTCTTTCTAAAATATTTACTTGAATATAATTTTCTATCGACCAACTCTTGCACCACTTTTTGGTGCAAGCGCTAGTATATAATTTGATTGGTTTCAATTCAGATTGTAAACATTTTTTAGCTGAAGATTCAGTATGGAATTACATCACATTGTGACGTTGTCAAACAGATTAGGTGCATTTTGTCAAACAGATTAGGTGTCTTGAATAAGTCAATACTTAGTATGTGCTGTTTAAATCCAACCCAAGTATACCCACTTTCGATTCAACTTGAAACCCTTGATTGCTTCTTTTCCACGTATCCTCTGCCGCCCATCCTGCAACTTCTCATCAAACCGTATACAGTTCGGGTAAAAAAAAATTAATGCTAAATTCCTTCTATCTTATAACCCATGAAATTATAAATAGGAACTCCTTGGACATTTTAGGACGCCAACGGGGAGGAGATGGATAAAGAAGAGGGTAAGAAGGAAAGAGTGTGTGTAACTGGAGCCGCGGGATTCATCGGATCCTTTCTTGTCAAAAATCTGCTACAAAAGGGTTATGTAGTCCACGCTACCTTGACAGATCCTAGTAACTCCTAACTCCCCTTTTTTCCTTCATCTTGCATCTTTTCATCATTCACAAATCATATTAATTATTTAGTTTTTCTAATATTCTGCAGAAAACACTGCCAGAAATAGTCATCTGCTATCCCTTCCGGGAGCCAAAGAAAGACTCCATCTGTTTAAAGCAGATCTTTTGCAACATGGAAGCTTCGATTCCGCTGTGGAAGGCTGCGATTTCGTAATCAATTCGGCTACTGTTATGAATTTACAGGTAATTCATTCATCCACTCATGTAGATCTTGTCTTCACATTTTAAGGATGAGATTGAGACAGCCAGTGGAGTGGAAACAGGGCGATATTGCACAGCCTACCGTTGACGGAACGCTGAACGTTCTCAGATCTTGCAAGAAATCAAAAACTGTAAAGCGAGTAATCCATACATCTGCCATCGTCACAGCTTACCCTCTAAATGAAGAGGGTCAACTGAAGGAGGTCCTTGATGAATCCTGCTGGACTCCTGTTAATTATATCAAAGGCAAAGACGGCTTTCTTGGAGTAAGTATTGAAGTTTTTCTTCAATAGCAATTAGTAGAATGAATGGGGCATCATATAGAAAATGTCATGCTCAGAAGTATGCAGTATCCAAGACTCTGGCGGAGCAGGCAGCTGTGCGATACGGAGCGGAGGAAGAGATAGAAGTGGTAACAGTGTTGGTAGGAATGGTGGGAGGTCCTTCCTTAACCCCCTCAATTTCCAAGAGCATACCAGTAATGTTAGCACCACTCACAGGTAATATATAATATACCCACTTCACTTTAAACACGGAGTATTCCATTCATTTATAGTGTTTATCCCAATTATGATTTCTTTTCTACTTATATAAATGACCTGTGAATTGGAACCCCTAAATTTCTCAGGAAACAGAGAACTATATGAAATCACAATTTCGAGAAAAAAATTGGTAGGATCGCTGCCATTGATCCACGTGGAAGATGTATGCAGTGCACATATTTATCTGATGGAGCACCCATCTGCAACAGGTCGATATGTGTGCTGTTCCGATCCTGTGACTGTTTCTGACATGCTTAACTTCTTTCGCAAACGATATCCACAAATCCCCTTGGCTTTTGGGTAACTAATTTAATGCTCAGCACACATTATTTCATTAAAAGCCAGGGAAATTGTTTAACAGACAACTGTTTTTCTTTGTCGTGTGAAAAAGGAATGAAGAGGAAGAAGAGTGGAAGAAAGTAGAAGTAGCAATATCTTCAAAGAAACTGATTGATCTGGGATTCTCGTACAAGTATGATATGGAGGAAATACTTAGTGACAGCATTGAATGTGCAAAACAAATAAATCTCTTGTGAAGGATGTAGTATATATTTATTCTCGTTTCTCTTTACAGCAGTGCTCATTGGAATAGTATTTCTATTTAGGTGCATCCTATAAAATGATGATGCAAAATGGTGATCCCACAGTGCAGTGGTACCACTGGGATATCTGGGAGGTCTTGAGCTCAAATCTGCATCGAACATTTAAAAGAAAAAATAAATTATTTGTTAAATAATTGTTTAAGGTTTGTTTTTTTAAAATAAAGGTTTCTTTGGTTGAATTTGTTATTGTGTTTGTTCTCTTAATAAGTGTTTCTCTTTGGTCAAATTTATCTTTTTATTTACTTTCATGCTACATCTCAATTTTGATTCTTTTTGTCAATAATCAATTTCATTTAAGAAAATCTTATTGGTAGATTTTACTTAAAGTTTTTTAGGTTCGTTATCAATCTTCTTCTAAAATATTTTTAATGATTTGAAAGCTTCCATGAACATGCTAGCTAATGAGAGATAGCTCTCTCTTCTACACTTTGAGCTTTCCTATGCTTAAGGAGATGGTCCTATTGAGATCCTTTAGATTGAAAACTATCAATTGGTTGGAAAATTCATAATACTTGGAATAAATAACATGAAAATTTCTTTGGAAGATAAATTTAGAGTCCCAAAAATGGAAATTAGTCATTTGGGATCAATCTTGTAGTCCTAAGTCTCATGGTGATCTTGGTCTATTGTATTCTAAATTTAATCGAGTTAGACTTTTAATAGCAAATTATATTGGTGATGGTGTAATCATCCAAAACACCTATGGGCTAAGATCTTTAATTCTAAGTATTTGGGAGGAGTTGTTGACGAAGATATTCCTACAATGGATTTGACTGGGAAAGGTTCTATAGTTTGAAATATTCTAAAGAGGGGAGATTTTACTATTAAGGAAGGTTTGCTTTAAATTATCAATAAAGGTATTAAGGATCATTTTTGGAGGGATTTTTGGGACTCTTTCCCTCCAATCTTTTCCACTTTCCTCCATCTCAACCCTTAATTGAAATTTGCTAGGCTATCATATTTGGAAGATATAGTATGTGTTATTGGAAGGATCCCAGTGTTTGGACTAGAGGGGGCTCATTTGAAGCTTGAGATGTACCCTTGCTTCAATTCTTAAAGATGGACCATGTAGTTCTTTGGAGAGATCAAATGTGCTTGTTTGAGGTGTTGAATCTAAATGAATTTATTTAGTTTCTCCTTTTTTTATTAAAGGAAAATTGGTTTTAGAGGGACCATAAACCCGAGTTTAAATTTAGTTCCTCATTGCATTATTTAGAAACCAATTACAAACAAGTAGTTATTACAATTGTTTTACTCCTATTAATACTTATTCTTTATTGAATGAATAATCAAGATTTTTTACTTTCATTTTGGAGATACTTGACAGTAATCAATTTGTTGGGAATTTTTTTAGGTAGTTGATATAGCTTCCTTGAGATATGAAAATCAAGTAATCTATCTTCTTACTATTGGTGCTTGTAAAAGTGTATTCCAAAATTTTAAGATAATTATTTAGTATCTTGTACACGAGATTGGACATATTTCCAAGGCAAATCATTTATTAGTTCTTTGCATGTTTATTGGAGGTTGGTAGCATAGAGGTTGGAGCATTACCATCATCTAAAGTTAGTTTGTCACTTTGAGATGGAGTTTTGCATGATAAGTGTATATTCTTTCTTTCCTTTTGATTCTAATAGATTTTACTAATGTATAACGTTTAACTTTTTAAGATAAATAAGGGATTTGGTGGACTCAATATGGATTTTTTCCAATAATCTCATGATGTTCTGATCAATAATCATACCCTTATGAGGGTCAAGAGTGAAGTTGTGATTAATAATTATACTATTCTAAGGGTCATGAGGCAACCTAATGGATCAAGCTATGAGTGTAGCTCAATATGGATTGTTGTTTAATCTCATGATGTTATGATCAATATAGCATACCCTTATGAGAGTCAAATGTGAAATTGTGATTAATAATTATACCCTTCTAAGGCTCATGAGGCAACCTAATGGATCTCTATGAGTGTAGCTTAATAGGGATTATTGTTCAATAATTTGAAAATTTATGATTCAAGATTGTAGGAATATACTAGTTTGGAAAAAATAAATTTATCTCATAGCTACACCCTTTTGAGATCACAAGGCAACTTGATGGAGTTCTGGACGGGATTTATTTGTTCCTTCTAAACAATGTGTATTTATGTAGTGTAATTAGCATATTTTGGTGCACATAACCTTAAGGGGGGGTCCCTTAGCAAGTTTAAATTTGATGTTTCAGGTGTGTATTTGCAAGAACAATGTAATATGAGAGTGTTAACTTAGCTTTTTGGTTACATTATTTAGCAACTTGTTACAAAGAGGTCATTTTTAAAATTGCATACAATTGTTTTACTCATTTTTATTAAAATAAGTGGGAAAGGGACCCAACCCATTATAAATTTGACATAAACTGGATCAAAAACTGGAATTGTCTGAGAAACAACAAAGCAAGGCAACCAACAAAGTAACAATAGAGCTGAAATTGATTAGGCTAGATCTGATTTTGAATCGAAGTTGTGGGGCTGCTTATTTAACATCTTAACCTAAGAAGGTGAAACTTTGATTGTGGGATATTTCTTCTTACATTGAACAATTGTCCACGTAGATCCTTTAATACAATCAAAACAACACTCACCTGCAAAAAAGTTGGGTCAGCAGAAATAATTGATGTTCTTAAAATGAATAATCAAGAATTTTTACCCACATTTTGGTTAATTTTTCAATTTTGTTCTTTGCTTTTTTAGTTTTATTCTTTTCATGATATTTTTTATTTAATGGGCTCAGATATTGTATCATAATAAAAATTAAAATTAAAATATTAACCTCTTCTCTCTCCTGTATCATTAATTAAATTAAGTTAACATTTAAATGAATCACAAATCCTAAATCTTGAAAATATAAATTGATATATTGGTTAGTATATCAAGAAATATTTGTAGGAGCAAATAAAATTGTACATTTTAAATACTAAACCATATCTTTAAAATTTACAATTATAGTTAATTTAAAGCTTCTAAGGTTTAGAATAGCTTGAATATAATTTCTATATTGTTAGTAAACATAGTTTGGTTTAAGATTTTAAGTTTGAAAACTAAATTTAAATTTAAAAAAATTATAATGGAGACATAAAATAAATGTAAACAAGATATACACCTACCTCAGAGCATAGAACTATATAGACCTTCAGATCTCACTGAATGA
This sequence comes from Thuja plicata, assembly GCA_018584345.1. Lineage (NCBI taxonomy): Eukaryota > Viridiplantae > Streptophyta > Pinopsida > Cupressales > Cupressaceae > Thuja > Thuja plicata. Next base: position 401,559 of record MU226707.1, read on the forward strand.
GAAGGTCAAACATAGGTGTTCTTGTATCTTAATGCAAGTACATATTATGGAATGCTATTTTTCCTAATTGATATTGCCATGTAAGCAGAGAAGAAAATAAACGAGAATGACTCATTTGAAATCACATTGTCACAAGAAAGAGGAATCAACTTTGTGCATAGAAAGTAAACTATATAAAAGAGTTTACCTTGATGCCTCGTTTATGACAAAAGAAGGCTTCAGGTGACTGAATGATACTGCCCACCATGGCTAACAGCACCACAAGGAGATCTTAAAGTGAGGCCAATAAACATAATAAGTTCAGGGAAAAGAAATTGGCAAGCTTCTTCTAGGATAACAATGCTGACTAAAGGATATTTGGGAGTTTACATAAGGACTAAAATACTACCTCCACAATTGAATTCATTTCCACTCTGATAAGGAAACTTTGTAGCTTCATTCACAATCTACAATTAGCAAAGCATCTGCTCAATGAGCACTGAGAACTATACCATTACAGAAAATTAATATGATATTTAATAGTACCATTACAGAAAATTAATATGATAATTGTATTAAATAAACTCAGTGATATATGACTGACTGTCAAGTTGTCAACTAATAGTCAAAATACACAGAACGATTGTTTTAGGTTGCCCCTTGTTCCTAATAATCAAAACATATGTAGAATTATATGAAGAAAATAGCTCTAATAGCTATAATGCTACCAAAAGCATTCACAACATATCCCGAGTCCTAGATTTGAAAGAAGAAAGATTTGAATTTTGAGGCAATAGAAATATAGTAGGCAATACAACCCTGTCCAAAGATGAGTCATTCTTGTGTTTCTTAATATTTTTTTGGAATAAATCTGCATGGTTCATACCCCTGTTATTTGGACCAATTTATGCACTCACTAAGGGGGTCTTCAGGGCCTATTGGGCTATACGATGATATTAGACCAGATATGCCAACTTTGATATGGGGAAAAATCTTTAGATCAAAGGTAAATCCAGTATCATACATATAGTGATAATTTCAGATTTTAGACACCCTGTTTTCAGCAAAATAGGATTATATCTTTTTGTTGTTAGTATCATGACATGGGAAACTTTAGTGTGGTTTAAATGATTAGTTAAGTATGTTTGAGTTTGAGTAGTATTGGAATGAGCCTTGATATTTCACTTCTATTAGATCACTTAGATGCAATAGGTGTTAAGAGGATCATTCATTCTCATAAGAGATGTGTTCATGTGCACCATTACTTATGAAATATAAGTCAATAAATTCAACTCATAAATTACATAATTGAATTCTGATAAAAATATCATAATTTTTAATACAGTAAAAAAAAAATTCCTCCTTACATTTTTGTAAAAAATATTGAAAAACAAATCTGCATTCTCCATACCCGGATCATTTGGACCAATTTATGCACATGGTCAGGGGATCTTCAGGGCCTATTGAGTTGGACCCTAACGACTAGATATGTCAACTTTGATCTGGGAAAAATCTTCAGATCAAGGATAAATCTGGGCCCTGTGACGCTATAACATATTGTTTATGAGTAGAGATCTAGTTTAGCTTATAATTATTATGTTATCTGTTCTGTGTAAAGAAGAAAAAAGAGGGGAAAGGAACCACATGGAATGATTTGACAGTTATGAGTTGCTTGGGAGACTGAAAATGTTTCCCCAGTGTTTGGAGGATTTCTTAAATCCATAACAGATCTTCACTATGATGGTTATACAATTCCAGAAGGCTGGAAAGTAAGCTTTGCAAACTGCATTATCATCTCAACACATAGTAGAACAGATACAGGCGAGTAAATATGTATACATTACTTTTTTTTATTTGCTGATTATATGAATATTCTGGGTATAATGTTTTTATTTTTAAAAAGGTAAGTACTTTGATTCAGAGATATGAATCGGTGAGGTTATAAATGAGGAATCTTATTCTTAATGAGATTTGAATTTTGATAACAAAAACAACACAACAACTTAACCATCACAATATGTCAACATTGATAATATTTTAATAAAGTTAAATAGAATAATATTATGTTGTGGCCATTAATCTCATAGGGATAATTCTTGATTAAAATTTAGATGGTCAGAGTTTTCCGTGAATGTAAAACATTGGAGGTGACGGCAATTTGATGGAGCAATGGCAGGATATGTCAGATGTAAGAACCCCTACGAATTGCTTAAACAATTTTTTACAAATTCTCCACTTTTTAACCCACAGACATTGGGTAAAACACTTTTATCTCCTTGTCTAGATTGCTGGTGATCTCAGTTTGATTATTTCAGAAGGTTTTGTTTGTAGTTTAGTTGCACAAAACATATATGATTGCATTCATAGACGGAAGAAATTACAGCTACATTGTATCAAACACTTTTCTGTCATATTAAAAGCCGATTACAATACCCTGCTCATTGTTGTATTATTAGGAATAATGGGCATGTAATTCTTCTGTGTATTATTAGAGACTGTGTTTTCTGAATTCTTCATCATTCTTCCTATTTAGTGCTTGTGTACTTTAACTTCGGGAAACTGTTATCCGATTGTCCATTTCACTCACTCGCACTTTGCATCAATAAAACTTAACAAGCTGATTAAATATTTGGGTATTTCGTTTGCTCTTGAACCATAGTTCAAAGAGGATGCCAGGAAGGTTTTTTATTTAAAACAATAATGAAGTCATGGATTGGCAGGGTAATTCTTGTCTTTGGTGGTACCAAGAGGTTCTTGAATCCTACAATACCTACCATACCTGTCGTTGGCTATTTAGTCATTCTCATTTTGATAATGTATAAAATGATTAGGATTTTGTATAATCTGATGACATGGGTAAGAAAGTATTCATATTTTTGAATCTTGGAAAGTTTTAGTCAGATTATAGATATAACATATGCATCGCGGCTCCTCAAAGCAAGCTGAACTGCGGAAAAGGGTCTCAATCATGTTGATCTCCTTACTGGTTGACTCTCAATCAACCAACAAGATCTAATATGATTTATACTCTTTGGAAAATTACAAGTAAAAAAAACATTTGACTGTGAGGCGACTGGTATTTTCTTGGTTTGACAAGTGCAAGGGTTTAGGTTCTTATAGGAAAATTTGACATTCAAGAACAAAACTTAAGGGCACTACGCCAGATCTTGGTTTGGCAAGGGAATTCAGATATTTGCTGAAAGCTTCAGAAATGCCAAATGGAACTCTTGGAATTAGATTAAATAGTTCATAAACTCCTCAAATTCAGTACAGAACACAAACAACCCTAATGAAATTTATGGCCCTTGCAAGGCATCTTAGAATGAAATATTAATAACATATGGTATGATGTCAGATGTATTAGGGACTCCCCTCTGCTGAAAAATCTTTTCAAAGCAGAATTATGACAAAGTTGAGAAGATATCTTAAGAATTCAGTGTTAAAGAACTATCCAAAATACTAGGTTAATAGAAGTAACTTTCCCAAAATAGCCAATGTGGCATACTGGACTAAGCAGATTGCTAGTGAGAAGAAAATTGAGATGGATGGCTAAGACTGAAATCTTTTGAAAAATTGGTACTTTGATCAAGCACAAGGTGGTTGTAAGGTGCAAAATGTAGACTTGTAGAGGTAGTGGAGGATAATATAAAAAAAATTCAGCTAATGAGAACAAAGTCTGTGGGCACAATACAAATGATTTTATTCATACATCACAGGCTACAAGAGCCAGGATGGAAAGCAGGCAGGCTGAAGATACCTTTGGACTATAGTACTCTTAAAACCAAGACCAAAAAATCAGATTGCATTATCTCTTTGGATTTCTCATTAGCTAATCACCCTTTGCCTGAGTCAGAAATTGGTGGGGTCTTTCCAGAATGGATAGAAGAATTGATGGTACTGCATGTGCATGGAGTCATGGACTTATCGATCAAGTCTGAGTAATTTTATGCATTGTTCGGATCTACTGTCTATAATTCAATCATGAAGCTAAATTTTACAATTAGTGACAGTTCAGTTTGGACTGATTTGACTTTCATAACATTGCATATGAGAAGAGTGTAGATAGGGAACAAAATCTAAATAAAACAGGTTAGGTGCGTGAGTAATAATGATGAAATAGCACAGACGTTTATTCCTTCTAAGTTTACAATCTAAAAGCTTGTCAATATGAATAAAATCACTTGTGTATTGACAGGGAACCCCACCAAACCGATATTAGATGTAAATTCAAACACGGCGCTGACGGCAAGCACTCTTTCCCTGTTATGTAAATGGCAGATGTGGCTATTCTCCATATAGAATAGCTTTAAAGAAAACGTTCATAAGAAATCTAAAATTTGTATATTAAAATAGATTTCTACTACTATGATCCTCATAAGCAGTTTCCAGAATGCTGCACAAAAGTGAAAAAAACAAAGAAAATATATTATATTATGCAGATTTGTATTTTTTTATCATAACAGAGGGATAAGAGAAACAGCATAGAGGAAACAATAATCGAAACATCTTTGAACACTTAACCGGCATATGCCCACTTTATTCAAACGAGTGCAATATTGTCAAACTCTGAAATTTTCGGTTTGACTAAATATGGGACATGTGGTTGCTTCTTTTAATGTATCCTCTGCTGCCCATCAAAATGTATTTACAGGTCAGATCTAAACATCCACTGCCACAAGTGCCAAATCCCTTCAATCGTATCACCCATTACATTATAAATAGGATTTCCTTGATCATCTTAGAACACCAGCGGGAAGGAAATGGATAAAGAAGACGGTAAGAGTAAAAGAGTGTGTGTAACTGGAGCGGCAGGATTCATTGGTTCCTGCCTTGTCAAAAATCTGCTGCAAAATGGTTATGTAGTTCATGCTACCTTGAGAGACCCTGGTAACTGCTAACTTCCCTTTTTCTTCATCTTGCGTCTCTTATTCATTCATGCTCTATATTAACTAATTAATTGTTTTCTCCTTTAGAAAACCCTGCCAAAAATAATCATCTACTATCCCTTCCTGGAGCCAGAGAAAGGCTGCATCTGTTCAAAGCAGATCTTTTGCAACTTGGCAGCTTTGATTCCGCTGTTGAAGGCTGCGATTTCGTCATCAACTTGGCAACTTCTCTGGATTTCCAGGTAATTCATTCATCCATTCTTGTATATTGTCCATGTTTTAAGGATGCAATTGAGACAGAGAGTGGAGTGATGTCAGGGGGATGTTGTCAAAATTACTGTGGACGGAACAGTGAACATTCTCAGATCTTGCAAGAAATCAAAAACTGTTAAGAGGGTAATCCATACATCTTCCATCGCCGCAGCTTACCCTCTAAATGAAGAGGGTCAACTGAAGGAGGTCCTTGATGAATCCTGCTGGACTCCTCTTGATTATATCAAAGGCCAAGACGGCATTTTTGGAGTAAGTGTTGCAGTTTTTCTTCAATAATAATTTACTAGAATCAGTGGCCCATCTATTAATTCGTAAATGGCATGTGCAGATGTATGCACTATCAAAGACTTTAGCGGAGCAAGCAGCTGTGCGATACGGAGCGGAAGAGGAGATTGAAGTGGTAACAGTGGTTGTAGGATTGGTGGGAGGTCCTTCTCTAACCCCCACATTTCCTGGGAGCGTTTTAACAATGTTAGCACCACTCACAGGTAGTTTACCCACTTCTCTTTAAACATGAACATTCATTTAGGGTTTGTCCATTTGTAATTAGGGTTTAATTTCTTCAGATATCTAGTTGATCTGAGAATCGGAACCCCGAAATTTGTCAGGAAACAGAGGATTTTATGAAGGCGTGCTTTCTACTCAATCTCTGTTAGGAGCGGTGCCATTGGTCCACGTGGAAGATGTATGCAGTGCTTATATTTATCTGATGGAGCACCCATCTACAGCAGGTCGGTATGTGTGCTGCTCGGATCCTGTGACTGTTTCTCAAATGCTTAACTTCTTTCGCCAACGATATCCACAAATCTCCTTGGCTTTTGGGTAAGTAATTTAATGTTTAGGCAATCCATATTTCTTTGGAAATCAGGGGAATTGTTTAACAGGTAACTAATTTTCATTGTTATGTGAAAAAGGAAGGAAGAGGAAGTAGATGAGGGGAAGAAAGCAGCAGTGTCAATTTCTTCGAAGAAACTGATTGATCTGGGGTATTCGTACAAGTATGAAATGGAGGAAATACTTGGTGACAGCATCGAATGTGCAAAACAAATGAAAGTCTTGTGAGGGGATCTAGTATATACGAATAGATGTTCTCGTTTTCCCATATAAAAGCGTTCATGGTAATAACAGAGGCGTTGTCACTCAGCCCGCTCTTCGTTATGGAGATGTAATCCTGTTTAGGTGCATCTTGCAGAATGATGCAAACTGATATAATTATTTTTAGAATAATTTTATTATTAAATAACTGTCAAGACTTTCTTTTGGTTATATTAGATTTATTATTTTGGGGAGATTTATAACTTAATGTTTTTCAAATTATTTGTGATCTGCCATGGAATGTTCTTCCTACAAAATCCTGCACACCAATGGTTTCTATGTTTGTCATTCCTTCACAAGCAAGGACTTATTTTCCCATCATAAAGGTAGTTCTCTCGTAACCAAACATTTCCAACTTCTTTTGCCATTTATACAGGAGCTCTTCAATGAGCCTTGAAGCACGAAAAAAAATCATGCTATCTTATGTTTTAATTTTCAACCTTGTGATTTTAGAATCGAGGCTTGTTTTGTTTTAACTCTGAGTGTTTCTGCGACCCAGCCCAGTGACCCAACAGCCCGTATCTTGAATACCAGGGACGAGCTAATGCGAAACTGAATGTAGAACGAAAGCTTACTACTAATACGTCCATGGATGACTACATCAGAAATCCTATGATAATCAAATTCTATCTTCTGTACCTCTTTTAAACGTTGCCTATGTGGACCAATAGTAGTCCATCATACCTCGTTTATTGCATCACATCCTTGATTTTGCCTGTTCTTTCAAAATATTGATGATCTGACCTTAATGCCATGTGAAATCATAGATTAAAATCAGTGACATCAACAACTATTTGCTTAGTCAAACAAGAACGTGAAAACCCATTCAAATTGGCACCAGCTCAGCAGAATACTAACCATACATATTTACCTCACATATTGCAACTTCATTTGTATAATCTGCTTTCAACCAATGGTGATAGTGCACCTTCAGCACACGTGGAAAGAATTTTTCAACTTAGTTTGGGCATTAAACAAGGAAATAAAACCAGTTCTAAATAGAAGACATGGAAAATGGTTTTTGGCATATGGCTGGAATCTTTTGGTTCACCTGGAATTCATAGTGAGAAGATGCATTTTCTGCACTTGTTCCATAATTCTGGATTTGGACTACCACTTGAATAAAGTTTTTTTTTATAAATATATATATTTTTTTAACAAGAATGAAATGTAATTTTTATTAGGTGACAGTAAATTTTTTAATTTGATTTTTCTTGACTATAGCTTGTTAAAGAGGAAAATAAATGATTCCAAAAAATATTTAAACTACTTTGAACGGTGTTGTTTCCCCGGCATGATTGTTGACATCCACCAGATTACTATGATGTTCCAGTAAAAATTCCAAGACCTTGTAATTTCCTCCAAAGGCCCCCTCATGCAAGGCAGTGTTACCTTCCTCATTTTTAGCTCAGTAACGAATTTAAGGCTGCCCTAGTTTCCCGCCTCGATGTCACGATTCATGATCTGTAACAACTTTTTCGCGGCTTTCAGATGACCATGATATGTTGCCAAATGGAGGGCAGTATTCCTAGTGGGAGTAACCGTTTGAAGAATCTTGAGTCCCTCCTCTACCAAACTTTGAAGGGCCTCCACATTGCCCAAAGTAAGTGCTTTGTAGAGATTTCTATCCATTCCTCTGCAAATATCTGAAATATCAGACTACTTGCCAACAATGGAGGAATTCAAAGATCCATAAACACTTTATTTAAAGTTGTTTCATAGGCTCGTCGAAATGATAGAGAAGCGACAAAGAAATTATGTTTGAAATGGAACAAAACACAAAAGACTTCATTGCATCTGACGAATTGATAAACACAGAATTGTGTTCATGAAAAGTTAGGAAGAAGTTGATTGAAAAATTAAAAATTTTGATTGACCCCCAATTCTTATTTTAGTGGAATTAGAATTTATTTTCCAATTCCATTTTTTAGATGGAAGATTAAAATGTTGGTTTGGGGTAAATAAGAATGAATAAATCTCTATTCCATTTTCATATTTTGAAAACAAACATAGAATATGTCATTTCTAGGATTTGACAATGGCAATTCCATCTCAATTCCACCAAACAAATGGGCCTTAAAATCCTCTTCTTGTATTAAGGCTCCGTTTGGTTGAGGAATTAGAATTTGACTACAGTTTGGTTGACTTGGAAGATGATTGAGACAATCCATCTTTTGTGTTTGGTTGCCAATTTCGAAATTAGAATTGAAATTGAGAAATTCCTATTACTGTGTTTGGTTGTAAATCTGTTTGAAGTCATTTTAACAGTGCAGGTAAGCAATGTTGTGAGTATACAATTGTGGATGCATCGAACAAATAGAATCTCGTGGAGTGCACAAAATCAATAATTTGTTGAAAAAATTCTCAAAGTTTTCGTGTAAATGTATTTCTGTACTCCGCAACACTATGGAGGTTGTGTGTTGACATGCATCAGAGCATATTTTAGAAGGAGGTTCTTGTAGGATTCTATAGTTGAAAATACGCAGGTAGACATGCATAAAAATAAAAATAAAAATTGTGGAAGCTGCATAGATAGTCGTAGGTGGGTTGTTCAAAAGACTCCCTCAAAGGGATGTCATCTCATGGAAACACCCGATGACAGGATAAGGGCAGAAGAAATCTGCCGACAATATTTTGGTGGGTCTCTATAGCAAATGAAATTGGTGAGGTGTAAAGTCAAATTCTGCAACCCTCACTATCATTTACCCTATCGTGTCAAGATGGAAGCTTTCGGACCAGTATATGGACATCCTTTGAAGCTGCGTGAGTCGAAGACTATCAAAACGGACGCCGTCGGTTTTGCAATGGGGAAGTCACGGGACCCGACACTATATAAAATGCAATTTATAAAAGATAAAATTGAGTTCTATAATTTGATTTCCACCTGTTTGAGTGGAAGCAGAACTTACAGAAGTTCATAAAAATGGGAATTCGAAAACACAAATCAGATTTTGAATTTTGCAACCCAAACGACAAATTCAACTCGAAACCGAAAAACCCACTGCCAATTCCAGTCCCGCAAATAAACAGAACCTAAATCAAATAGTTTACTCCAAAACACCATTACTATACTCTTTGCAAGTCTGAATTCTCTTTTTCACTTTACATCTTCTAACAGTGAATGAGATGTTACCGTATTTTTATTGCTTAACAAAAGAGAACCATTTGTCACATATAGTTCGTATGTCACCTTAAAAAAAATTAATTTCAACATAAACAGATTCACCACCCAATTCATTCATGTGATTGTATCCACCCATCATTCAAACAACCAACCATCCAAATATTAGATAAGTATATTTATATTATACATAGATAACAGTAAACATATTTATGGTATAAGTAATATTTGTTTTTCTTTTCATCCATCTGTGTACATTTTAATTTAAAAATATACAATATAATTATTAACCATGGTGCATAAAAAAATTATATGAAAAATCACGAACATATCTACCATCACATCATAATATCCTAATATAGTTTTAGATATTTTTATTTTATTTCGATTTTTTACTTAATTATTTCAAAAAAAACGAACCATCATTTTTAACAAGTTTTCAGCAATGATTTTGCATAAGAAAGATAAATGGTTATTTTTGTATAATTGTAAAAATAAACAAATTGAAAATGTAAATAAGTATTTAATGTTTTTTATTCTTGTTTTGAATTGATTTTGGTTTTTGTCTTTTATGTAATAGTTTACAATTTAAGTATATTTATATGTAAGAGTCCTCATTTAATTTGAACACATGTTTGAACTTGGTTTCTCATTTCTCAATGTTTCGAACTCAATCTTTAATGTTGATATTTTTAATCTTAGGTCAAGATCATTATAATGACCTTGAACTTGTTAAAGACAATATAAACAACCTTGTTTGCCTTTAATAAAACCAAATTTAATTAGAGACCTAATCCAACTTAGCTCCACCTAGCCATTACGATCAACTAAAAAATGAAACATTCATCTTAACAGTAGATAACAAATGCTCAGTATTTGTAAAGATTAGTGCGGCATTAGAAAAAAGAGATATTTTGATACTTAATATGAAATAGGAATAGATAGTTTAAAGGGGACTCTGTGTTTTTGTAAGTTTGCAAAGAAATATAGGTTCTATAGGCCCTGCATTACATTAAGAAAATGATTGTATAATCTACCAAGGACAGATAGCAGTTTTCATACTATGGTGTGTGGGTAAAAGCATAGTATTGTGTCACTTTTATAAACAAAAAGGTTAACAACACCAAAAATGTTCAACTTTAACGACATAAAAGTGAGATTTCTGTTTGGAATTTGAAGATGATGTAAACTGATGAAATGTGTAAAATTGGATGATGTTTATGCCTATTATTTTTTTTAAATTTTGGAACAATTATTTATAATTTTTTTAATTTTTAAAGTCCAATTTTCAATTGTTGAAAAATGTTACAAATTTGGGGGTCTACGTCCCATCAAAACACTATATGTAAATAATCTTTTTTTCCTCTGATTCCAACATATGTTGTAGATGACATGTATAGGAAGTGCAAAAAAAGGGATTTTGATGTATAGTTTGTCCTTTATAACTAATCACAATCGAACTTACCCGAAATCAACATTTTTTGTCTTTGATGCAGAGTATGCTCAAAGCCTTTCCAAATCTATATATTTGTCATCTTTTCTCTATCATCAACTGTCAATTCTTATAGACCTGCACTCAGTCATACATAAAATTTGAACCCAGTATTAATTTTGAAATCGCTCCATTCACGGGGTGCGGAATTAGGTTTGTGAAAACATATTAAAATCTTGAAAAAATTCAATGGTGCAAATAAGTTTTATTCCCCCCGCAATATGACTGATTTTTCTTTCATACAAAATTTAGAAAGTTCAATTGTTTCTACCATTATAGAATCCAATAGATCTCCCACCTTTCTAAGCCACTTGAAGTCAAACGAAAATCATTTGAAAGCCCTAACAATGTCTTCAAAATAAATAGACCCAATAGAACTCCAATTGAATCAAATTCATACAACAATGAAATCATTTTATATTCTTCACTATGTGAAACGGTTATGATATCAATTCAACCAATACCAAGGAAACTTGATACCATATTCAAAACATATTAAATGCTTTTACAATATTCTCAAAACTTTAATTTTGTTTGCCACATACCTGATATCATAATGAAATCAATTCGAAACTTCAATTTGTAACTAATTCTTGGATTGGATCAACATAAGAAATAACAAAAGCTGATAACATTAAAGAATATGAAGATTTTGGTTCAGTCAATAACCAAGGAACCTGATTCCAACAGTTTTAAATTCTATCTGCAAACCTCCCTTTTCCCTTCCCGACATGTCGTGGAAAATCAATGTAATCAACATCCCAACCCAAATGAAATTCTGCATACAATTATTTGCAGAAATATAATGGAGGATCATCCTTCTGCGACCACATGTGATGTGTCGACAACCATCTAGGGTATATAAATGGTAAAAAAAGATCATCTCTTCACTTAGTGACCCAATATACCCTAACTTTTTTCTTCTCCTTATAATATGGGAACATGGATTTCACATTCCCTAATGAAACCTCTGTATCAACCTATCTCCACTTAAAGTTGCAATTTACACCACGGGATAGAGAGGCATAAAAAACATCAATAAAAGTTTCATTGTATGGATTGTATGATTGACAAAGGTCAATCATACAATCAAATCATCTCTAATGGAGGATAGCTTGTCCCTATTGGGAAGGAAAACAATGTTTTGCAACGTCCTCTCGAGTTATGCTAGAGCGACATGCAATCTCTGAGTAGTTTGTTGGTGCACATTCTCCCTTCCCTGGGGAGTATGGTGAGATGACCCATGAGAGGCATGAGCCTCTCTATCTAGGTGGATACTATGTGAATATCCATGAGGATCTAAACTTGGAGATGCCATATGAACTATGGACAATGTATATGGAAAGATATATATGAAGATCTACATATATACATACACAAATAAAAATAGAATTAAAAAACAAGTTCATACATGTACATGTACATGTACATACATGTAAACAAAATAAATCATTTTAATTTAGATGAATGCATTACACACCAACATATCATATCACATAATTTACATTTCAATTAATTATTAAACATTATACACTGACATATCATTGATGACATTAAGTTTTTCCATTAGTACACTTATTGAAAAACATTGACAGAGACCATCGGTATAGCTACCCGATGAACAGAGTATGTAGCTAACCGATGCATAGAAGAGAGGATAGCTGACGAGGTAAAAGTGCTAAGTATGGAATTTTCCGACGAACACTGACAAGTGTTGTACCGATGAAGTAAACAGAACATCACCGACGGGTCAATGACATAACACAAAGATCATCACCGACAATACAGTTTTGAGAACAAAATTGACGGAGCAGAAAAGGCATAGCCGACGAACAGTTCAAGAAAGGAACACCGACGAAGAAGAAAACCGACAAACTGACAGAGCGGCCCAACCATCAAAACCGACAGTCAGTTAGAGAACCTGCAAATAGTGGATCTGACTTATACACGTCAGATAAAGCATTGTAATTCTATTTATAGAGTTTTAATTTGTTTTATATCATTACTTGAGGGTCAAGCAAGCATAATGTAAATTTTTTAAAGCATCCTAACGAATCTAAAACATATCTAACTAAAGATCAAGGTCAAGTTGTAAACCTTGGATCTAGAGTTAACTTGTGAAGCGTGAATCAAGAATAGAGCTAAAATCTAGTATAAATAGA
>MU226707.1:426446-443367 GCA_018584345.1 Thuja plicata
AAATTAGCATTATCTAAAAATATATAATTTTTATCATAGTTTTATTTCTTGATATATGTGTTTCAATCATATATACAAAAATTATTAAACATATGATATGTTTAATTCTCTCTCTCTCTCTCTCTCTCTCTCTCAAACACAAAACAAGCTTGATGGTGATGATTCAAAGGTTTTGTTTCAAACATGTTTACATCCTTGTAAGTTGATGCATAGTTCATTTGAAGCTATCACTTCTCCATTGGAGCATTCACTACACAAACAACTTCATTTGCTAAATGATCTACCACTTCACATTGTATGCTACATAAATGCCTGTGAAAAAGACCAATTTCCCCTCTTTTTGGCGTACCCATTGCACACCAAGGTGCAATTGCTAATTTTCATTCAATCATAGCAACCATATTTGAGAAAATTATTAAAAAATTAAACATGATATTTGGTGAAGGAATATATATTTAAGATGTACAGTACTGTAAATTTCAACCTATATATAAACCACGACAACAATACTGTGTATAACATGAAGTGCTTGTTAATGGCAATAAATTTGTTTTATTCTTGAAGCTTGTGAAGGATGCGTTTTACTTTTGATGTTTTATTGCTCATGATGATTTTATATTAGGAACTTTGGATAGTAAAATAAAATAAAATTGAAGTGAGCTTGGGCTAGAAAAAGAGTAGGCCTGCAAATGTGACCCGCTTTCCCAAAAAATTTAAAAAATAATGTTTTGATTGAATAGCCAAAACAATATGTGCTCCTTTCCTTTGAGTTGGGAGCCTTTTATGCTATGCACTCAATGATTAATTTACAGATAAAAGGGGTGCTTCTATTTAAGGTCTTCTTACTAAAAGAAACATTACATAGTTTCATGATAATCCTTTGTTTAACATGGAAACCCAAGTAGCTAAACACAACTTTTCAGTGTCCATTAGGTAGCAAAAGTGTCTCCATTAACAAGCACTACAACTAATAACAACATCATTCCTATCAGCTAAAATAAAATATAATCTAAACTCTTTTACCTTCTCTTCCTTCATCCTTCACCCCATTTTTCTCAATGTATGATACCATAAGGTAGGACCTATAATTGTGGGCTGAAAGTTACATAAGGGGTATTCCTAAAGTGGGTTCACTAACAAGTTATCCAAGGACTACCACTTAAACTACTATATGATGATAAAAATTAATCCAAATTTAGCATTAAGGAATTCACAAAGGAAGGATTACAATATTGAATAGAGTGCAAATCAAGCACTAACATGCCCCCTTAATCCCAACTTTGAGGAAGATTGGGCCTACAAAGATTTTCTAGAATTTGGCATCTCCAATGATATGAGTGCATGCAAGATTGTCCCTGCAAGTATGAAGGCTTAGAAGATAGCTCCTGCATGCCTTTTAAAGATGAATTCTAGAAGTTGACTCCTGCATGCTTCCTGAAGATGAGTACCTTACATTTCCTGGTGGATTATAGCTTGAACTGCTATATGATTAAATAATTTAAACTCTAAATTTGTATCTCTATAAGTTGCATCCATCCACAAGCCAAGAATGTGGATTGCCTTCAATCATTCCATCTAAAAAAAATACATTTGTTAAGGAAGCCGAAGAAGAAATGTACAAATACATGTAGGCCCATCAGGTCCAAAACACATCAAGATCATCAAATCTTGTGGGCATTTATCCATCAAACTACATTGGTGTATCATCTAAACCATGGACACCACTCATATTTCTGAATTTCAACATTAGTACAAATTTTTAAGATATCAGTTGTACATTGTAATTTAATAGAGGGACTATGTAATCACTCATTGGGCTCAAGGTTCTGAGACAACCACTGAATGGTATTTTCTCCCATGCTAATGTTGACGTTTTCAACCTGCTCTTAGAGCATGAAGCCTAATAGAGCTTTGGTTCCTTGAAATCCTCAGCAATTCAAAGGGATTCCTTCTGGTTTTGATGTTTTGAATGCCTCTGTGGTTCACGCCACCCATCAAATTACCACCATCCTCCTCCCCAATAACACAGATCATCTCAAAAAAATTATCTGACACATCCCAAATAGCAGAATCTGGATTAGAATAGTAAATCTCTTTTTTCCAAAATAGTAAATGAATCCCTTAAAATTTTGATCTTCAACATGTTCCCACTTGAACAGTTTGAAAACTGAAGTTGATCATTCCTTAATGCTCAAGATTTGTTTTTTCTTTCTCTGTATTCAGCGGCTCAATGAGGTTGATCGTTACATTCTGTAAAATTGGTGTGTTATATTGCTTCGTCACCTCATATCGAAGTTGCAAGGGATGTATTTTTTTTGTTATAGTGTTTTTGGGTTTTCTAATGATTATTTAGGCTTTTCAAGGGTTTTTTTTCTTTTGGGTCAAATTTATGGGTTTTCATGATTATTTGTCTTCTTTATGAGATACTTTGAATCTTTAGGGCTTGATTTTTACTTTTGGTTTAGGATGCTGTAAATTTAAACAATGGTTTTTTGGAACATGTCTATTTTGTTTCCATGATTTGAATATGTCTGCGCAGATGGGTACTAAATGGTATGGTGATTTTTATTATGACATGTGTAGGCAAATAGTTTTCACATATCTTTATAATATCTTTTTATGATGACATATATAGGCACTTGAAAGTGATCGTGTAATTTCATTTCTATTTTTAAAGGAAACAAAGTTTTTGATAAATAGGCTCATAATTACACCTTTTTTGCTTCTACATGTTCACAGGTGCATGCTCAAACATAGGAGACAAATAATATTCATAGTTACAACAACAACATTTACTTAGTTTGTTCTAATGCATTGTAATATTACACTTTTGTGGCGGGTCTGATACAACACTATAGTATGACAATCCTGTAACTTTATTCCATCCATACTAGATGCAACTTTGTACAATACTTCCTTCTATAGTGTCACTTGTTTGTAGAAAAACACTTAAATACATTTCATTCTACTATGTAAACCTTCAATTTTGCTTTCACATCAATGACCTATCGGCTTATTCCTTGCACCTTCTTTCGGTGCAAGTGCTAGTAAATATAAGTAGTTAGGTTGATCTAGATGACATGTATGACATAAATACATGATATGTATAGGAAGTAGTGGTTATTTTATTATTGTTGGATATTTTCCTCCATATTGTAATGGATTCATATAATAGAATAACGAATTCCTAAGATTATATGTTTAACTAAAATAGAAACCAACATGAATCAAATCTAAATATCAACACATATGAGGGTAATGGAATATTACATGTAATCACATTAGTACAAAATTTACAACATTTGTTTTATGTGGTTCAAAAATCTTACAAGGAAAATACCTACGACCAAAAGATATATATAATTAAATTAACATGTGTCCAATACAACAAAACCATAATGTAAACCATACCCCCCTATTGTAATCATTCAAGTGTTTAATCACCAATAGTATATAAATTTCTACTATATAGACCTATATAATAATTTTGTGACTTTAAGTAAAAGTAGCACATTGATACAAACTATTACATGTAGATTTCTTCATGGGAATACCATGAATTATATAACCATATGCCAAATTATTACTAGCTTCTCACTTATGATAGCTTGAATACATATATATATATATGCTCATTCCAAATGGCTTGTGGTGCCTAGTGTCATCTTTTAGTAAATCATTTATCCCTTAAATTATGTCACATGTACACCTAATCTACCACAATTGTGGTCACAAAATTTTTATATGTAGACAAGTAATGTATAATGCACTACAAGTATTACATAGCATCAACGCATGTTAAGTAATTTTCATTATTAGACTTTTTTTTATAATATTTTATTTATTATTTTATATTTCTCTTTTTTTTTTGTAGTTTATTGTCAAATACATTGATTTTAATTTAGTTTTTTTATTAATTTGAATTTTTTTATGCTACTTTATCTTTTTAAATTTGTTTGGTTTGTATTTTATTTTTATTTTTGGAATGTTGTGCTTCTTGCCTTTTAACTTGTTCTAGTGTTGTTTTCTTTTATTTTTGAAGTTTTCTACATAGAATAATATAGTAATGATATTAAAATATAATATACAATTGTTATATGTGTATTTTAATATTAATATGTATTGTAAAAATTAGGTATAGCAACCCCTATAAATTGTAGTGCACTTGATAAACATTTTAATGTGACTTGGACAACTTGGTGACTTCATGCTTTACCACATGAAGCTCTCACTAATAAAACCAAACTCCAAACCCAATACTAATGAATTGTATTAATTCATTATTATATATTTATAATACATAATGTATTACATATGCATTGAAATATTCATAAATTATATTATATAAATTTACTATTGTTATATATTACATATCAATGTATATAATAATATAATATTTACTATATTTATTTGTTACTTCTATTTAAAATTTGAGTTAATTTAAAATAACAATTCTACCAAAATAACGTATTATTATAAAAAAAAAATTAATAATTCTAAAATAATATTTTATATAAAAAATCATTCTTTAACATTATGTAAAAACATATATAAATTTGAATTATTATATAATTAATTACACAATAATAAAAATATATTTAAATTGTCTCTTTAATATGCTGTCCACTATCCGTTGAAGCCCCATAGATACAGGTGCATCTCTTTATTTATTTATTTGTTGCGGTATCAACAGATAAGCAAGCCCGAATCGAACGCAAGTGGGAGTTTGGAAGTTTGTCGTTAATGTTTGTCTTTGGTTTTACACCTTTTCATTGATTAACCCGACCAAAGAAAGACGACAACGAAGAAAGAAAGCGGGCTTCAATCATATCAGTAACCGCCTTCCGCTGTAACAGATCAATCAGATAAAAGAAAAGAATGCAGGGAGATCCCGATCCAGACATGAGGAGTGGCTTCTGTAAGAAAAATGGGGTATATTACAGCAAAAATAAGCCCCAGGAGATTCCAGACGATCCATACCTGGATCTTGTCTCTTATGTTCTTTCTTCAAAACACCCAACTGCAGAAATCGCTCTGATCGATTCTTCAACCGATGAACAAATTACCTTTCAGCAATTGCCCACTAAGATCAGACGTATTGCAGTAGCTCTACACAGATTGGGCATTAGGCAAGGAGATGTGGTCTGCATAATTTCCCCCAATTCCATTCATTTTCCCCTTATATTTCTCGCAATCCTCTCCTTGGGAGCAGTGGCCACCACCACCAATCCTCTCAACACCGCAGTCGAAATAACCAAGCAGGTAACCTGCAAATACATTTATTTAGTCAATTCATACATGCCAATAGAAACTATAGCTTGTTTTTATTAATTCATTTAGTAACCATAATATTCGTGTGTAAAATCTACAGGTAAAGGATTCAAAAGCAAGGTTGGCATTCACAGTAGGTGAATTGAAGGAGAAAGTGAAAGGCACGGGACTTCCCATGGTGATGATTTCACAAGCACAAGAGGAAGACCATATTTTTGTTTCTGCAGAGGGTCATACAATTACATTTGCAGAACTGGTTGAAAGTCATTCTTGGGAGCTGCCGGCGGTTAAAATCTGGCAAGAAGACACGGCAGCCTTGCTGTATTCTTCCGGCACGACGGGCGTGAGCAAAGGAGTGATCATCACTCACAGAAATCTGATCTCGATGATCATTTTGCTGATTCGCTTTGTTTTGGCAGAGGCGGGGATAAATGCGTGGGAATTGAGGTATCTGGCGGTGCTGCCGATGTTTCATGTTTATGGGCTTGCAGTGTATGCGTCGGGACTTATTGCGGCGGGCGCGACGTCCGTCATAATGCCCAGGTTTGGCTTTGAAGATATGCTGAAAGCCGTCGAGCGATATAAGATAACGAATTTGCCAGTCGTGCCGCCCATTATTCTGGGCTTAACGAATTCTCCTCTGCTCGAAAAATATGATTTGTCTTCGTTGAAATACATATCCTCGGGTGCTGCGCCCCTCGGTAAAGAAGCGGTCCAGGCATTTGCTACCAGATTCCCCCAAATCGAACTTATCCAGGTACGTACGCCTTCAACGGTTTCTTGTTTTTCGATGTTTACTCACATGAAATGTAACGTGCTTTTGTTTTCAAGTGCTTTAACGTGTTTTTCTTGTTTTCTAAGGATGACTCTTTATCTGTTTAAACGATCTTCCATTACTCTAATCATAGATCTCTTACCCTATATAATCTTTGGGTCTTGAATATTTTTTCCTTATTTAAACTAGAGAATTTTTTTTCCATTTTCTTTATTGTTCACTGAACGTGTGTTGAATGTTTGACTTCTAATTAATCATATATGAACATGAATACACTTTCCTTCTCTATAATATATTATAAATCGCTATTCAACATTTTATGAATTTCTTTTCTTTTTTAAAGGTAGATCAACCTTGGATGTTTGGATAATTCTTAATATAATAGCACCTTGCTTCTATGTAGATGTCCTGTAAGCTTTGGCCATTTTGGTGTAACTATCAATTAATTTTTCATCTTTGAAAAAAATAAATTTAAGTTATAATAAGAATTCCATTAGTCTTTAAAATCAATTAGTCTTTTTGAATTGTAACCTTCAACCAAATATAATCATAGCCCCAACCCTAATTAAACATTCAACCAAATTGAACCTTAATGCTAACACAAACTAAGTTTAAGCCTCTAACTTAAATTGACTAAAAGCTATTTACCTAAACAAACTTCAATCATAATTGTAACACTGAACTAAATTTGTAATTCTCAAGCTAAACCTAAACCTAAACCATATAATTTAACCAGCTTCATCCCTAACTATAAGACTAAACCAAGTTGAACACTAAACACAAACTAAATTATACCCCAACTATGCCAAATTGAACTATTTCCTTAACTTGAAGTAAACCAAAATGGTTAACCCAACTAAATCCTAAAATACACGTAAATAGATTCCAAACCCTTAAATTGCACTAAATTCATCCCAAAACATATACAAAGTCCTACTCTAACTATAACACTAAACCAAATTGAACCACAACCATAAAATTGAACCACTTTAACCCACACCAAATTATAAAACAACTTCAACCTTTACTATACCATTAAACTAAATTAAACCATTACCCTAAATTTCAACCTCCATTAATAAGAAAAAACCTAAGCCAAATTCAACCCTCACTACAAAATTATACCAAATTGAACAATAATCCTAATGCAACTTATACCACAACACTTAAATTACACCAAATTGAACTCTTAAGCTCAACAAGAACAATATTTAATATTTTATTAAAATTAGTTAAATTTATAAATATTATTATATAATCAACAAAAAAAATACCTATTTAATTTCTTTCAAATAATCTTTTGGACTTGCGTTGCCAATGCTATATATATATATATATATATATAACCAAAGCCGTTCCCCTCCTCCTCCAACTCTATCAAAGAAGACACTCCTCAAACCACTAACAAAATTTATACTTTGAAATTCTACAAACAAAGATTTGCGTTACCTTATAATTTTAACTATTTTTTCCATTACTTATTAAATTCTTTTCAATCAATTTTTTTAATCTAATCTTATAGATCATGTTTCTTAACTACCAGGAACTCATACTGATTTATTTGCATCAAGCTGCCACACCAATCAACTTCAATTTTGATTCAAGTATTAAATATTTTGATAAGTGGCAAAACCAAAACATGAAATATCTATTAAATTTGTATTTTTTAGTACCCCATTAGAAATTGGCATAGAGCTTCCCCTCACTGCTCAGGCAGTCGCATGGAAAGAGAACAATGGGTGCAGATTGATAATCTCAGGAATTGATTTATAATGCAGGGATACGGTATGACGGAAAGCACTGGTGCGGCAGCCATTACCACAAAGGAAACCTCCAAAAAATATGGTTCTGCAGGTCTTTTGTCTCCAAATATGGAAGGCAAAGTAGTAGATGTGGAGAGTGGACATTCTTTGCCTCCTAATCACAAAGGCGAACTTTGGCTCAGAGGCCCTACTGTCATGAAAGGTATCTGTATCATCCTATAAATGAGGCCCTACTGTCATGAAAGGTATCTGTATCATCCTATAAACATTATCACTGATTTTTAACCCCACAAAACAAATGAAGAAAGAAACCAATGGACGTAATGCAGGCTACTTCAGTAACGAGGAAGCTACGTCATTAACAATAGACAAAGAAGGGTGGCTACACACAGGAGATCTCTGCTACTTTGATGATGATGGCTGTTTGTTTATTGTTGATCGTTTGAAAGAGCTAATCAAGTACAATGCATTCCAGGTAAATAATAATAATAATAATAATAATCTCATTACTAAAACTTACAACTTGTTTATTTGATATCAAATGAATTGCGTGCAGGTTGCCCCTGCAGAACTGGAAGCTCTCCTCTTATCACATCCCCATATTTTGGATGCGGCCGTTGTGCCGTAAGTTCTCTTTAAATAACTTCTATCTTACCTATTCATTGCTTGTCTGTTATATGGATCGCAGAATTCTGTTATATGGATCGTATTCTGCTTCTTTAGCTAAATAGAATCTAAGATTTGATATTTTTTTATTGTTTGTTTATAAGATTTTGTGGTGGATAATGATCAGGCTTCCGGATAAAGAAGCGGGGCAAATACCGTTGGCATATGTGGTGAGAAAAAGTGGAAGCCATTTACATGAACAGGATGTTATCAGCTTCGTTGCTGCACAGGTTACACAATTCACTTTATCTTATATATTCAGATTGTTGCTTTTGGATTTGATGGTGTAAATATATTCACAAATTCAAGAACAGCAAGGGGATTACTCATAAATTGTACAATTTTAGTCACTTTATCGATCTTTAATATTGTGAAGGAATTATAGGATAACAATTAATAATTATGACAGGTGGCACCGTACAAGAAGGTTAGGAAAGTAGCGTTCGTGAATAGCATTCCGAGATCTGCAGCAGGAAAGATACTTCGAAAAGAGCTAATACTGCTGCCAACTCCAAAGCTATGATTATTTATACACGCTTCAGACTACTCCTTTTGGCCGGGTCTTGAAGAGATGTAGTTGCCTCGGCAATTGTACATTTTTTTATTTTTTTTTTAAATTGGGTTCTGTTTTCAATGATTGATTATCAAATATGTTTTCAAATATTAATAAAAATCAATTTGAAAATGCTATTATACATCATAAATATAAAAGTTTATTATTTTAATATTTAAGCATTTCACAAATAAAATTTGAAGTATATACTTCACAACTTTATAGTTCAAATTGAATTCGTAAAATGCAATGTTGCAATGGTTGTCTTGAGGATAATTGGAAGATGTTTAAGTTTTTTCAATTATTTTATTTAGATGGAGTTGAATTTAATGACAAATTGTTACATAATAGATAGTTATTGACTATAAGAATATTGTTTGTTATTAGTTTATTATAATTTTATAATGCAATTTGTAATTATACACTATTATAACAAAATAAAATAGAAAATTTATTAATTTACATATTATGTTCTTTAATGATCAATATATGTTCATAAATTTTTAATTTAAAATAAAATATTCAAATAAAATCTTATACTATTGTGGTGAAATTTGTACATTATATCAATTATTTTGAAATATTTTTACTCAATATAATTGAGAATGAATAAATGGTGCAATCTTCTCCACCTATGAATTTACTTTCTCTCATCTATTCCTATTTACATCTTCTCCGTGTAACCCTAATGTTCTAGATCAATATTACAAATGTGAGATCCATCAAAAGTCATGGATCTTACCCTAAATTTATGAAACTTAAACTCAAATTTTGGTTAAATCATGCTTATGTCTCTAGTTGATTTTGTATATTTCACACATATAGATTTATTTGAAAGCATTCATTGGTGTTCATTTAGATAATCAAAGAGATTCACAAGCATTTTCAATTATAATTCACATATTATTCATACTTATTATAAGAATACTTCAATTGACAAACTAAAATGACCTGTAGAATTTTACATAATCATTCTAGAGTATTTTAATACTTTCTTTCTTCTCGACAACCCTAAGATATCATAACCCTAGTAGTCTAGTGATCTAGCCTAGATGTAGAGTGGGATTCCTTTCCTTAATTCTAATTCATCTAAATTATTTAGAATTGAGGTTCTAAATATAAATATTGAGGAAGCATTTATGTTTCTTATTATTAATTTGCTGATCTTAATTATGAAGATTAAATGTTACTAATTATTTATTAATAAACATTCAAATTAGTCAAATAATAATGCGAGCTCACAAAACCTTCACATTGTAGAGGATTTCTTAATTCTAATTCATCTAAATTATTTAGAATTAAGGTTCATAAATATGAATATTGAGGAAGCCTTTAAGTTTCTTAATTTATTAATTTATTGATCTTAAAGATAAAGATTTAATGGTATGTAGTAATCAATGATTAAAATTTTAAAAATATGGAATTTCGCTATGATGAATTGAAATCATAATGAGATTGGATTATATGCAATCATGTTCTCTTGCTCTAGATTTATCTTATATGTAGACTTTCATTGTAATTTTTTATA
Source organism: Thuja plicata (assembly GCA_018584345.1). Classification (NCBI taxonomy): domain Eukaryota; kingdom Viridiplantae; phylum Streptophyta; class Pinopsida; order Cupressales; family Cupressaceae; genus Thuja; species Thuja plicata. The sequence goes on from MU226707.1 coordinate 437,003, forward strand.
ATTGTGTTTAAATTAAAATAATATTATAAAATCAATAAATTGATAAGATTTTCTTCATAATAAGTAAAATATTTTTATTTATGATTATAGTAAAAAGATATCAAACAATATAATTATGATATCAATATTGATGTAATATTCATGTTAGAATGTATTTATTTAAAAATAAATATATTAATATATTTCAAATTTAATATTTATAAAATTAGAAGACCACGCAACATTTAGTGGCAATTTTATTAATGTAATTATATAATGTGTAAACCTAACGATTAACAATCCAATTGATTAGCCTTGTGGGTCAAACCTATTCTAGTTTTCTCACACACTACCAATGAGTACATAGTTTGTCAATCAACGTGTATTATCAAGACTATAGCTAAACCACGCCCAATTCAAATAATCAATCTTTATGTTATCTAGATTTTTTATATTAAATATAAGGAGTTCACCAAAAAATATCAGTTACATCAAAATGTACAAAATAAGAGGCCAAGCCTCACAACAAGAGTTCAAAGGAAATGAACAAAAGTGTCAACTGGTCCTATACATGGAAATATAACAAAAAGAGGTAGTCCAGCAAGCTAGTGTAATAATTTTTCGTGGGTGTCAACCCGAGCATTCTATCCCTTCTTTCCTTCCATCCAAACAATGATCTTCCGCTCCTGGATCTAGGCAAGCATGAAGATCTCTTCTTTCTTGGACTTTTGGTTTTTGTTTTTCTTAACCTCTTGGTTAAGTAAATCTTGAGCATCTTTTAGAACATCTGCATGTCATCCATATTATTTCTCCACTCATAGCCATCTTTCAAATCAAAGATGAAGAAGGTGGCAGATCCATTTCTCAAGAACCTCTTGAGCTTCTCCTTATCAATCAGTATCATTGTATGGACATGGAAGAAAATTATATAGAAAGTGAGTTTTTGAGAAAACTCAGTAAGATCTTTGGGTTTATCTTGGTACCTTTCTTCATTTCTACACTTCTAGATCTTCCATAAAACATTACATGAAAGAATATTCCAGAAAATATTAGTATCTTTTTTTATCCCATCAATATGCCCAGTAACAATATCAACAATACTAAATTCCATAGGGTAAGTAATACCAAACATTTGCCAAACTTCCTTAGCAAAGATACGATTGAAAAAAATGTGCCTACTAGACTCAGGAAGCTTGCAAAACTTATAGTAACCAACAGTAGCATTATGATTTTTAATAGGTAACCTGTCAAGGAGCAGCAACCACTTAAAACATTTAATTTTGGGTTCAATAGATCCCTTCCAAAGAATGTTGAAATATTTGTTCCACGAGCATAAGTCCAGGGAGGAGTACCATAGGGAATTGACATGGTCAATAATGGAATCATTATAACCAATAATATTATAGATGTTCTTTGCTTTTATTTTGGTTATAATGGTTCCATTCGGCCATTTACAATTCAAAAATCTGTGAGAGTCCAAATGACAGGTAGTAGGAAGATCTTTGGTGGATTTTATGATCATATTATAGGTTTTTTTCTGGGAGGGTGGTATATCAAACTTATTCTTAATGTCATCCCAGCTCATAAGCCTGTCATGTTCAAAGAGATCAATAAACTGGGAAATGCCTTTATTATTCCAATGCCTAGTAGAGCAACCTTGGGAGAGGGTGAGGGGTTTGTCAGACAGCTGTAAGTTCCACCAAATGGATCTTTCACCATATAGATGTATGTCATCATGGTAGGAATTGTTAAGAATATGTTTCCTGACATGGTTCCAAGCTTTCCAAATGGATCTAAAGACAGTTGATCCATGAACAACCAAAGGAAAGTCTCCAAGAAGCAGATCATTGAAGGGCAGATTCTTCCAAGTTTTTGCATTTTTTGGAAATCCCCTTTCAATGTTATGTCTAACCAAAATTTTCCATGGAGCATTACCATCCATAGAGTGGAAGATCCATTTGGCGGCAAGGGCTATCCCTTGGATGTTAAGATCCTTCAAACCCAACCCCCTAAGGAGCTTATTAGAGTGGCACCATTCCCATTTAACAGCATGTAGCTTTTTAATACCTTTCCCATCAGACCAAAGAAAGTTCCTAATAGCCTTTTGGATCTCAAGAATTTGGTAATTACTGAACATCCAGGCTGAGGAATAGTATATATTGTAAGAGGAAAGAATTTTTTGGCAAACTTGTACTTTGCCAACAAGGGAAAGTGACCTGTTATGCCATTTATTCAATTTCTTATTGATTTTCTATTTAATCCAAAAGCACATATCCTTCAAAGAGGGATCAACCAAAAATGGAATGCCAAGATACCTCACAATTTTATGAGGAACCCCCCATATGAAATCATAATTATTGAACGAATCAGGGGGCTGCTCATCCCAACCAAGACATAGATTTGGCGTGGGAAAGTCGAGCCCCAGAGATAGTACAGAAGAACTTGAGTTTGTTTTGTAAGGCTTCAAAATTATCAGCAGCAGCTTTAAAGAAAATAGCAGTATCATCAGCAAACTAGCAATTTATAAACTCGTCATCGTTACGGAGAGCAATGCCCTTAACAGCGGGGGAAATAGAGTTATCTCTGAGCAGGTAGTGGAGGGCATCAGAAGTAATAACAAAGAGGGCAAGAGCCAAGGGACAGCCTTGCCTAATAGATCAACCAAGAGGAAAGGAATCAGAGAGGGATCCATTTGCATCTACTTGAGAAAATGCATCTTTGAGCAGCATACTAACAGAGTTGCAGAACACATTCGGGAATCCAAAAGCCTCAAGCATCATGGAGATAAAGCTCCATTCTACTCTGTCATAAGCCTTCACGAAGTCCAGAAGAAGCATAGTAGAATTATACTAAGAGTAGTTAGCCTAGCTCATGGCCTCCCAGCTACTAACCAAATTCTCAAGAATATATCTCCCTTTAATGAATCCAGTTTGAGTAGAGCAGATAAAATTAGGTAGGATTTTCTCAATCCTAAGAGCAATAATTTTGGCAAAAATTTTATAAGAAACATTAAGGAGAGTTATAGGTCTCCAGTTTTTAATGAGGGCTTTGTCTCCATCCTTAGGTATTAGCTTGATAATACCACTGTTGATGGAGCCACCCAAAGATCCACGGGTCAAAGCTCCAGAGTAGATGTCTTGCAGATATTTACGAATCTAACTGATATTAGATTTGTAAAATTCCACAGGGAAACCATCAGGGCCAGGGGCTTTGTTGTCCTTAAGAGAATTAATGGATTTTTCAATTTCCTCTAGGGAGATGTCTTTAGACAGAAGATCAGCATCCAGACCAGATATTCTTCTAGGAATAAGAGATTTGCATTGGTTTCTAAGGGAGGCAACTTCAATAGAATCTTCAGAAGTGAAAAGATTTTGGTAAAATTTGGAGAAGGCCTTCTTAATATTCTCAGGGTCAGTAATAACTTGATTATCAAAAATGATTTTATCAATAGATTCATTGGTTTTCTTGTGCTTAATGAGGTTAAAGAAATTTTTTGAACCCCTATCCCCAAACTGCAGCCAATGAGCACGGGCTCTAATCTTAGCTCCTCTAGTTCTAACTTGCAGGTGCTGCCTAAGGGCTTCTTTAGCATAAATCAATTGGGAGGTGAGGCTAAAGTTAAAGGGGTTATTCTGGATATTAGCTTCAGCAACCTATAGGTTAGAGGACATATTCTTTTCAGTGAATCTATAATCTTTGGCCCTTTTTGGGCCAATAGTCTTTAATATATTTTGCCAAGCAAGAATATTCATATTCCATCTATCAGTGTGAATGTAGGATGGATAGTTGTTTCTGTTAATAAGTCTAATAATGTTGATGGCCACCAGAACATCCTCATCTTTAAGGAGGTTGGTATTCAAAATAAACTTGGGATTGGAGCCCCTGCCAATCATAGTGGAGTTATTGAGCGTAAAACAAATGGAAATGGGATGGTGATCATAAATGGAGGTGGATGTAACTAATATAGAGTTGCCAAGTTTATCCAAAATAACAGAGAATGAGTTTTTATTGGCATAGAACTGGTCGAGTCTAGAGTAAATTCTAGAGGAACCTTGCTGATAATTGCACCATGTGTACCATAAGCCAGGGTTGTTGTCTTTATTACCAGTCAGAGGGTCAAATAATTATTTAGAGTTTTTCATCTGATTCCAATGAATTTTTTCACCATCCTCCCAAATAAAAGGTAAACCACCCACTTTGTCCTCCTGGGATTCAACCATGTTGAAATCCCCACCAATCATCCAAGGAATACTAGGGAGCGCAGCCAACTAGTCCCAGCGGCTCGTTCTCTCCCTATATTCATTCGAAGCATAGATCAAGCAAATTCCAAAGACATTATTATTGTGGTTAACAGTGACCCACATGGCTCTGTTGCACAGGGAGATCCCATGATTAGTAATGTAGTTTCCCCATTTCAAGTTGATAAGGAGAGAAATTCCTCCCCTACCCTTCAGATGGCAAGTACAGAACTTAATGGCATCTTTCTAGAGGAAATTGAGGTTAGATTCAAGAACGAAGCCAACAGCTTTAATCTCCTGTAACATCAAAAATTCCATGGAGTTGTAGGTATCAAGGTATTGCTTAATGATAAATTTTTTGTCCGAGGAATCAAGTCCCCTAATATTCCAAGAGGTACAATTCATAGGGAAACATGCGGGGGGGAGAGAAATTGTTGACAGCCCCCATATTAGGAGGCATAGTAGTAGAGGGGGATTCCTCTTGCTTTTTATTGGTAGAGTTTTTATTTTTTGAGCCTAAGGGTCTCCCCCGCTTTTTAGTAGTAGGGAAATCACATTTGAGATCTTCCTCATTATCAGAAACAGTCAAAAACAAGTTATCTACATCCATGGACTGTTTGATGCAGAGGAAATTAATATCCGCATTTTGATTACAAGAAAGAATCACTTCAACCACACAGTCATCACTAATTTCCTTAAAGATCTTATGTGAGGGAATTTTTGTGGGGGTCCAATCAAACTCTGTGATCAGCATATCTAGGGGTGAAAAAATATTGTTGATAGGTGAGATTGTCTGGTTAGGGATGTCCAAGATGGATTCATTCACAAGGTTATGGTTCTGAGTATCCACATTAGAAGTATTATTCTGTTTATTGATCTTTTTTTTGTGCTTATTGGATTTCTTAGTGACGGCTTGGAATCCTTCATTAACACTCTCAACTTCAAGAGCCACTGATTTATTCGTATTAAGAACATCGGGGATGGATGGGGTGCTGGAGTTTAGAACAGGGGAGGCCAACTTAGGGGGCTCGGTGTGTGGGGTTCTGTTAACAGAGAGGTTCAAAATGGGGTTAGAGGATTTGGAGGATTTCTGGGGAGGCGTGGATTTGGTCTGAGAGGGTTTTCTTTTTAGGATAGGGCAGTCTTTCCTTAGATGCCCTTCCCTTCTACATAGAAAACAAGCATTTAAACCACCAAGGATCTCTATGGGGTAGGAGAAATTATCTTCTGCAATGTTAATGTTGATATCTTCCGGAATCTCACATCCAGGGTTTAAGGAAATAAGAATGTGGACATCCATCCATATGAGGAACAAGCCTCACAGTATCATCCATTTAGATGACTTTACGAAGTGGTTCTAATAATTGAGGAATAAAACGCCATAGAAACGACGGGATATGTTTCACCAGAACCCACCGAGGAGTAGAAAGTGCAAGAACTTCATCATGTATGGCCTCAGGAGACCAAGCCAAATCACAAAATGAAGTAGATCCCATGGACCAGTATTGTTTTTTCAGAACTTCAGTTTGGGATTCATGGGTAGCAAAGAAAATAAAATATAAACCCTTTTGAATTTGTCTGCAAAAAGATATGTGAAATCCAAGCTTTAGGTTCCAATAGTTATGGAACCGATCATCTAAAAAATTTCTCGGAGGGCATTTATCAATTTCCACAGCAGAGAAAAATATAGAAAAATTCCTCAATCTATTTTTTTCATTAACAATTTCAACTAACATTTCTGGATTTGGGAAAACAGAGAAAGGTGCAACGATAGCTCCAGGGCTCTTACCGGAATTGAAAGCTCAATGCTCACCAGACACACAGAATTTAGTGCTTGTGTTCACAGCAATGCCTGCATTCGTAACCACCTCGGAGAAGGTTTTAGGTCAAGATAAGGGATTAATGGTTTTGCTTTTTGAAGAAGGCATTGAGTTATTAATTGCTTCCATTGAAGCCCTAGGCAGAGGAGAGTTAGTGGGTATAGTCTCTGCCAAACGGAAGAGGGAAGATGAAGAGTTATTATTGTTAATGTTTGTAGCTTCAGTCATATGATCATTAGAATATATATAATACATGTTGATTAATAATAATATATTATATATGTTATATTATTATTAATCATATGAAATTTAATATTCAATATTAAAT
>MU226708.1:13213-46129 GCA_018584345.1 Thuja plicata
ACCTAAATTCTCTGTCAAAATTTACCTTTCTGTAAAATCTAAAAATACCCTTTTGTAGAGCTCGTAGTCAAGATTATGGTCGTGTAATTTTTATCATGTTTTGGTTTTATATAATATATTATAAGTTTAAAATACTTCAAGTAGGTATTTTAACATTTAAGAACACGCTCATTCAAAAAATATTAAAAATAACAAATCATGTCAGAAAAATTAAAAATTTATGTTTAACACTAGAGGAGAGAGTCCTCTTTAATAATATGTATTTTTTTTTTTTACTGGTGTAGATTTGATAGGTAAAATTGAACGCGGACTAAAAACTGTTGATTTTAGGTAACACCGACTTTGGATAGTTATAACAGACAAAATATTTAACGAAATTCAATCTTTGTTTTTTTATGCATTAGCTATACATGTCATCTAAAATATATTATGAAATCAGAGTAAAAAAATATTATTTGCATATAGTTTGTTAACGCGGACTAGACCCTAAATTTTCAGCATATTTCAGGAATAAAAAAATGGACTTAAAAAATTAAAAAACTATGTCAAATTTTTTTCAAATTTTTTTAAAAAAATTATAAGCCTAAACTTGATCAAATTTTACACATTTCATTAGTTTACATCATCTTCAAATTCTAAACACAAATGCCACTTCTATGTCGTTAAAGTTTAGAAATTTGAATGTTGTCGTCATTTTCCTTTATAAAAGTGGGACACAGGTTTGTACTTTTACCCTGCATTTTGAATCAATCTTAATCATCTTTCACTTGGGGAAGTCTTGATATTGTGTTTGAGAGAGCACATTCACACCTCCATAAGAGAGAAAATCAAACAAGCCTCTTGGGTGCATCTTGTTTTAGCTCTATCCAATTATATGAGGATCATTTTTGTATTTTCATGCTTGCTTTTTATCTCATTTGAATTTTGGATGCTAACCCTCTAATGGTTTTATGTTTTTGTGAGTGCTTGTAGGATGATAATTTCCTTGTATACATTCTGGCACACCTGGTGGGACCCATGTCCCTTTACCATTCTATTCTCCCTCTCTTTTTCTTTCATTTCTGTCAGATTTTATGGATCAACGTCTACATTTTACACTGAGGCATCTGCACAAACGTCGGTTCATTCTGAACCGTCATCCAAAGTGTGTGCTAAATTAGTGTTTGCGCTTCATGAACCAGCATCTCCGATATAGACCATTTTGTTAGAGATTTTTGCAACCCTAAACCTTCACTTATCAAGTCTTACTTTGTTTGTTGTTGCTTTTTAGTATTTTATCATTCTATTTTTTAGCAGAAATCAATTTTACAAGCAGTTATAATGTTAAAAATTCATTAAAAGGAACAATCTTCATAAATCATTAAAGAATATTAAGTTTTAGGATTTAAGGAAATCCCAACATAGGTCTTTTTAATTGATTTGTAAGCTAATAGTGGGAGAATAGTAACTTTTTTTTTGTGTTTTGTTGTGTTTCTGTAATCTAGCATATCAATCTTTAATCATACCATCATGTTAATCCAAATCAGTTGGTAATCGATTGATCAATTTTTTTAATCCAATAATCATCATGGGATGTATCCTTCCCAATCCTCTGGATGTACATTGTTCTTATCGTGAAAATTTTCATCCTCAATCAATCATCATCAATTGATCAATCAATCAATCATTTTTCAGCTGCCTAGGGGTAACATGTTGGTTTGCTTTCGGCTTGTTGTGCATGCTTGCTTGTTGCTTGTATGTGTTAGTGTTTTTTTGTAATTAATCATTTTATCGTTATCTCTTTTATCACGTACTTGACACCTTGTCATCTTGGTTCCTTATACCTTGGTGTATATTGTCAAGTACCATATCAAAATCCAAGTTGTTCTCCCTGACATTTACACAATTCATTTGCATTGCATTTTAGATAGATTGCATTTTTACATAGTGAGGTCTATTTTTTTTTCCTCCACCCATCCATCGTTTGTCTTCTTATATCCATTTCAAGAGCACATTCGTGCTCTCCGAACCCGCATGTCCTCTCGAGGGGGCATCATCCTTCCATATATCCCTCCTCTTCATCATTTCTCCTCCTTCCATGATTGGGGCATCTTCCTCTTTTCTCTTCTTTGATGCGATGTCAATTTCGACACCACATCAAAAAGGGGCAAAATGTAGACACCCTTAATTGTTCCTTTTTCATTTCTATATTAATTTAATTTAATATTGCCTATAACAATATAGTTAATTTTTATAAATTAACTATATCTGTTATATTCAACTATTTATTTAATTTATTTATTTAATTTATTAAATAAATTCATTACCTTGTATTTAAAATTAATTTAAATAATATCCCTAATATATTAAAATTTTATTTTAATATATGTTTCCTCCTTACTTCTATTTAAATAAATTTTATTTATTTAATCCCTTCATTTCCTCTAAATTCTTCTAAACCTCATTTAAATTTAATTTAATTTAATTTAAATCTCACTTCTCCTTGCTTTTGGCTAAATTCACTCTAATTACACTTAAAAAGTAATTAAAACCCTTTTAGCCTTAATCACTTCCACAAACATGTGACTTTTTTAAATTATTATTCCCTCCACTTGAAAAGTCAACTCCCTCTCTTTAATCACTTAATCCTAGCCACTCATTTATTTTTCCTCTTAATCTCCTTCACACCCACCAAAACCCTACCCAACCTTTAATCTCAAGCACTCATTTTCCACCTCTTAATCCTTGCCTTCTATTTTCATAAGCAAATCCATAAAAGGAGGCCTCACTCCTCATTTGCAACTAGTAATTAGCTAGTGATTGCATTTTAGAGCATTTTTATTGAGCATTCTTAGTCTTCATTCTATTTTGTTTTTTTGAGCATTAGATCATCTATATATTACATGTTAGGTAACGGAAATCAATATTAGTTTAGTTCATCTTGCATCTTCATCTTAGATTTACTATTGTATTATCAATCTTCATCATGTGAAGCTTGGGCAAGTTCCTCATAGTTGTTCAATCCCTTCACCATCTTCTAGCTTGCATCATAGTGAAATTTTATTGCATTATGTTGGAAGAGCACACCCACAAAATCTTTAAGAGAAAATCAAACAAGTCTTGGGTGCACTTTTTTTAGCTCATCAGAAGTTGTAGTGATAATTTTGTTGCATTTCAAGTTCTTTGCATGCTTTGATTTATTGGTATATCTTGTGTTTTGCATGTTTTTTCTTGTTGTGCAGCTACAGACAATTTTCATTGCATACAAAAATAAATCAAAATTCAACCTAAATCCCTCACCCACTTGCATTTTCCTACTTTTCCCACTTTCATCCCTAATCATGTCTTAATTAGATAAATACCCTATTTATCTAATTAATCCCTATCCCCTCCTAATCCCCATCCACTTGCATTTTCTTAACCTCCCCACTTGCCCCCTAATTAACCTAACTCATTACCCTAATCTTCTCCTAAATGTGTGCACATTCCTAAGCATGAGTATTAGGGAAGCAAAGTCCAACTTTTCTTCCGCCATCCCAATCCTCAACAAATTTTCCATAAAACCCTATTATTGAGGTTGGACTTTGGAGATTTGAGACATAAATGTCATTTATGACAAGTCTCTTTTCACATTCCCCAACCACACTGAGGTGGACACCTAGTCACACCTCATTAATGGAGGACAACCCTCACCTCCTCAACTTTTCTATTTATCTATTTATCCATTATCTTTGTGATTTCATATCTATTTATACATTTTTGAATCAAATCTTTAAATCCATTATCAACTCTCCCATTATGAAAACTCATGCATATTTGAGAGAAAATCAACCTCACTACTGAAAACCCTTTAAATCCCCTTTTCAGGTTCTTCCCCCAAGCTTGAGAAACTATGGAGCACTTTGATGTTGTTATGTTGTCAAAATCATGAGCATACATACAAACACAATATATTGGACAAATCATTGCAACAAAGAGGCTACAATAGGGTCTTAGTTTTTTTGCTTTTATGTTTGTTTGATGCTTCTTTATGTCTTATGTTGATTGTTTCACTACTTTTGTGTTCTGGGTGTCTTTAATAATTATTGCATTCCTTTGCACACATTTCTCTGTATACATTTCTGGCATGCTTTGGGTTTTCTTGGTTTTGCTTGCTTAGTTTGTAGTTGTTTTCAACAAGTTTTTGCTGATAGTTACATGTTTTCTTGCAAAATTTTAGAAAAGACAACTGAATCACTAGGTAAGTACCTATTTAAAGGGTATCATGTTGCCTCCAGAGTCGGGAACCTCCACAGTGAGGTCACTAATATTGACATCAGGAATGTAGACTGGAATAATTTTCTCACCAGATGTGCCAACCCCAATGGAAGATCAGATGACTACACTGCTCTAGTGCTTTCAAGTCTAGTCAATGTTGCAACACATCCAATGTCCATCTTGTCTTCAGATCTAATCATTACTCTCGCACAACACTACATTTTAGATGAGAGGGTAGTGAAAAATAATATTGGAAAAATTGTGCTGGATATCAGACCAGACAACATTGAAGATTTCTTACACTTGCCAAAGGGGGTTGATAGATTTTATGACTTCTCTATCAAAAAGGGCTTGGAATAGTTTATAAATAATACACAGCTTTCTTATGAAATTATGAATAGGGAATACCTAATGCAACCTCTCTCCAAGAATAAGTTGGAGAAAATTAACATGAGAAGGGGATACTTGAAGGATGATATCCATGCATCAGTTATCGTGTTGAGTAGATTGTATGGACTTCCCCAATCAATCCAACTTGAGCATTGGATGATTCTCCTAATTGAAAGAATAAAGGGAAGAAGAGATAGATTTGACTAGGTTACCATCCTAAGTGATAAAATGGCTGAGAAATTGATAGCAGTAAAAAAAATCCTGGTTTCTACATGACTTCATATGTGTTTTACTTTCTGGCTGCCAGGACTGAGTACCTAGGGTTAGTAAGGAGAGAAGCCTTTTGTCAGCCAATGCATGGCTAGTCATTGTGTACCCTCAGCTAGTTATAAATGAGAAGATGGGGGATAATAGCTTAGACTATAGGATTTTCAATGACACCTTCCTCTTTGAAATTATTCATTCCATTATAGGTGATTATGCAAAGAGACTCTCAAAGGAAGTGACTACTAAGATTTGAGAAATAAGAGCCTATTATATTTAATTATAAAACTTTCACATATAGCATTGTGGCAGGGTGCACTCTAGCACCAAAGAAGCTCCCCGGAGTCTTTCAGACAGGATAATTATTTTGGAAATGGCTAGGCAACTTTTTGATGCTTATGAGCACATCAAACACAAGAAGAAGCACTATTGGAAATTTCCTCTGTCAATCGGTCCCCATTCTTTACAAGACATGAAATTATGCAAATATTTGGAATTTGAATGGGATGAATGTCCTTTACAACCCCTTGGAGTAATCAAGAATAGGTTTGACCCCATTGGTACTTACAGTCATATCATGGGTAGACATTATGTTCATAAGCCTCACCTAGAAGATGACTGGATGAATTGTATAGATGACTACGAAGTTAGGATTTGAGACTACTAAAAAATATCCCTTGATTTTGCACAAGCTTCCCTAGAGCTCGTCATTCCACCCAAGGTATAGGAAATGGAGACAAAAAATGTATTGGATCCTCTATATAATGAGGACCAAAAATATATGAAAGGGCCATCCTGAACGCATAAGTAGATAAGGAGGAAAATGATAGTATTGAAGTCAAGGCTAGGCATGTGGTGAAGACCACCAAGGACTAGATTAAAAGGACATTAAAAATGGACCTCGTGCCAATGAAGCTAGAATTGGATGCACCATACAAAGGAGATAAGAAAAAAGGGGAGAAGGTAGTAATGCCCAGGTTTAAAGCGGTAGCCCCTCAAAAATCAGAGACAGTGTAAATGCATGACTGTCCAGTCGATATTGCTCAAATCCAAAAGATAAAACATAAAAGACAAGAGTTATTGGTAGCATATCTCCACCTCCTGATGAACCACAAGTCACACAAAGACAAGCTCCTAATGTAGGTCGATCTTCAACAATGAAAATCACAGGACCCAGGGCCACTCAAGAAGATAAGATGAAGGTTTATAACAGGAAGAGATCCTCATCTCCACAGTTCGATTCCTTGATAGAAGAAGAAGAAGATGTAATTTTAGAAAGGAGAACATGAACAGGGACAAGAACCATTAGAAGAAAACCTCTTGAAGAGGATGTGTTGATCGATATGGAAAAATGAGCACTGGAGGAACAAGGAGATCACCATGATTCCCTTGTTTTTGATGAGTTTTACATTTTTGACTTTCATAATCTTACAAGGTTCAAGGTTCAAATGAAAAACCAACTTGGTCGTGCACTATAGAGGTGAATGTGGAGGGACAGGTACCAGTGGTCTCACAAGTTACTCTTAATCCTCCTCCATCTATATTCACTATCCCCACAGTTGAAAAACCACTTATGGAACCAAGATAAGAAAAGGGGATCCATACAAAAATGCCTTCATTCACCATGGAATCTATAGACACACAAAAGGAAATAGAGGTGAAAATTTCCCCAGGGCTCCCAGATATTCAGACATCACAAATGAAACAAGGATAGCTGCCAAAAGACACACCTGTAAATAAGGAGACTAGAAAGGACACAGGTATAGAACAAAGTTCATCTACACTACCTCCCATTTATACTCCTCTCATCATTCCAACTCATGCATCCATGCCTCCTCCTTTTGTTCATTTTCCCACTTCTTTGTCTTCTATTGAAATCACCACTCCTCCACCTTCTGCTCCCATTTCTTCTTCATACCCAAGCCCCTTCATCCACAAGGTCAACACCATCTTCATAGATAGTGGTACCCTAAATTTTGATAATTTAGAAGTCCCAATCCATTATCAAGAAGCATGCTTCTCCATAAAAAAAAGATCAAAGGAAGGAATCTTTATGACACAAATAAATAGAACTAACTAATTGAAGCCTTCAGAAAATGATGGAATTTAGACCTGCTACAAAGATGATTTTGATAGAGGATAAAGATGGTCTAATTTTAAAAATCTAAAACTGACCCAGTTTGGAAAATCAAATTTCCTATCTCCAGCAGAAATATTAGCTTTTCATGAGGTGTTTTGGATTTTCAACCAAAGCCAAATCCAAAAGTTAGGTAGTTATTTTTTAGTTAGTTTATTGTTTTTTCAAAATAATTTGTAATAAGAGTTGTCTTTTCACCCTAAAAAGGTGTGAAAGCCACTCAAACACATATATATACATAATGTAAAATGTAAAGAGAAGACAATACAATATAATACAATTTCACACATTTGGATAGTTTTGGATCAACAACCATAACATGGACCCAAATGTACTATTTTCCAAAATCAAATAAAGATAAGTCCTTTTTCTTTCACATGTGGAATTATTTCATTATCATTTTACAACTAGTCCCTTGGATAAACCAATAGAAATTCTTCAAAGTGATAGTTTGATGTGCATGCTTCCTGATTTGATTCATAATCTATATTTTCAATTGGTTTTCTCATTTTGCATGGTTAAATTCTGTTGATTGAGGCCTCACTCAATTGGTTTGTCATCTAAGAAGTCTTACTTTGAATTTGTTTTAGGTTGCATGTACATTTCATAACACCTTTGAAGTAATATTTTTTCTTGTAAAACTGTCTCTAAGGTTGAACATAAGATTGGAATGATATTGAATCTATTGCCCATAGTTGATTAAGGCACTGGTCTTTCTTGCTTATTGGATTATAGTTATTTAGTTCATTGGTTATAGTTTTGTGATATCTTATCTATCTGTTCATTTCAATTTACATACATATTTACTAAACATTCTTTCAATTACTCAAAGTATTTCAGTTTACAGTTTATGATATATTGCTTTCAGTTAGATTTATTTCAAGTGCCTTTCCATATGTGAGAGAGAAGGTTGAAGTGTTTCTTATCTACTATAAAAATCCTTGTAACATGAAGGATAAGTTAAGGTATAGGCCTACCAGCCTTGGTTTTGCAGAGCCAGAATTGCAGAAGTTCCAACCTTGCCTTGGTTGTGACTTGTTAGTTGGCCAAATCACTTGGGTTTTCAATAATTGGATTGGAAAGTCCATAGGAAATCTAATCTATTGATTTGAGCACCAAAAAAAGACAAGGAAGAGATATGTAATAGGTCTATGGGAATAAATATTGACAAGATCATCTGAAGATGCAGTTACAGAGCCCCAAGAAGAGGAGTCTGCAAGGGAGGAAAATACCCCTCCTCCTAAGGATGCACCCGAAGAGTCAAATACCACTGTAGGGGATAAGCTAGATGAGATAGAAAAATAGGGGATAGAGGATAAGGAGAATTATGAGATAAGGGAAGCTTTGGAGGATGAAGTAGAAGGAGAGAAGGAAATATAGGACCAAGATAAAGGAGAGACAACTTTGGTTTTGAAGATTTCCCCATATGAGCCAGTCACTGCCTTCAGCAGACCCACATGGTTCACTAAGGAGATGCAACTAAGGATAAGGGTTTACATTGAGGAGGAGGACACATACAAGCATTTTTAGGCCAAACCTTCTACCAAGGTGAATCCAGCACCCTAGCAAGAACAATGTCCTATGTCACTTAGGACCATAGGGCCCTATATGGAAGGCACAAGTTGTAGTACCCACAATAAGTACTAGAAAACCATAAATAACTCAAGTTTACTACACTTTCAAAGAGGTTTACCTAGGTGAACCTACAAGAGAAGGGAGAAAGACATTGGTGGCATTAGGGTTGAAACATGCCCTCAAATTCATGGATAAGGATGAGGAAAAGATGAAATCATTAATAGAGAACAATGAAGTATTAAAAAAATTCATTATTAAAATAGAAGGTCCCATTGACCTAGACTATCCAAAAGCCTCATTACAGGCTTTCTTAGAGAAGAGGACTGCCCCATAATTTCTGACGGGTGTAACATATTCTTTCATTCAGGATTGTAAAGATTAGAGAGTTGATTTTGAACAATTAGGAGAGAGAACCATCAAAGAAATCCTCAAGCCCTTTAGGGTTATCCTCAAGGAGGTCACAAAATTGGTGGAAAAAATGGATAATGAGGAAGGAATGGATTTTAAAATCAAGAGATGGAAGAAATTTCTTAAGGAATTAATAGTAATAAGGAAGCCACGCTTCCAAATTTTGGTCAAATTGTATGAGGGATCAAAGCTGGACAATTTCAAAACTTGGGTCAAGGATATAACTAGAATAGTAAAGGTCTATAAGAAATATTTGGATGTGATCAGTAAGAGGCATTAAGGAGTCATGATGTGGGTCGAAAAGATAGAGAAATTATTCTATGGCATAAACATAGACTTATATGAATCTTAGGGGAACTAGATTTTTCTACCTAGTGAAGAATATTGTACAATAATTCATGGGATTTTGGTCAGTGTCAATAATAAGGAGGACCTCCTATTGGATGATATCATATTTGGGTACTATTTATGTTGTTGATATTCATGTTTTTTCATTGATGTCAACATATGTTTCTGTGGAGAGAACAGACTGGTTATGATAACTGACATAAGTGTAATGACATTGTATGGATGAATCAGAATGATCAAAGATAAGGATATGAAGAAGGATGTGTGATGACCTTATTCCTAAGCTCTCTTGGCTTAATATTTCATATTGGTGATGTTACACATGTTTTGGTGAAGATTGGTTTCTGGACTGTGACAGTGATGCTTGACAGAAAAGGTCTCTGTGTTTTGGGTATATCTTACACGCAAAGATGTTTTAGGTGATGCAAGCTTAAGGTATGATAGAGGACACATTGAGTAATTTTGGATATTTATTGATAGTCATGAACATGTTGGTAACGTCAGCTGTGGCATGTATTCTGGAGGAGACCTATTTGGTGGCCGACTTCAGAGATGTAGCGTGTATTATAGATTGTAAGCGTGGATTGCATATCTTGGAGTATATCTGATGTGTTTTAATTGATTTTTACTTGTTTTAGGTACCTTTTGTATCTTAGCAAGGGGTTAAATAATTATTTGTATATTGGAAAGCCTTAACTGGCTGACCTAATCAATTATTTGTATATTGGGAAAGCTTAATTGGTCGACCTAATAAATTATTGTAATAGGGTATATATGAGAGATCTTTTATTTTTAAAAGATGTGGTAGAGATTTAAAAAAGGGCATAGAAGTGTGGAAGTTGTGAGGCTTGTTTGACTGCTGGATGTAGAGCATAGTTTGTGATTGTAATACTTCATTGGAACTGACCAAGCAAAGATAGTTTCTATCAGACAGTTCACTGGATTGTATATTTCTCTATATACACTTTTTCATATTGTTAATCCTTGAGGGTGGCCTTAACCTTCTTTGGGAAGTGTGCCTAGCTAGTGAGCCCATTGTTACTCTTGACTCCTAATAGGGTTTGTCCTTTAACAGGGACTATCTACTGTAATATTGTAATAAGCTCCTAATAGGGCTAAATCTTTTAAAATGGATGCTATACTCTAAGTACATCATTTGTGGGTGCTAATTCCCATTGGGGTTTTACCTTTAAAAGGGTTTCCTCAACAACAAGTATTGTATTATTGTGTTGGCATTTACTATGTTATCATTTGCATTGAAGTTTTGGTTTATAAAGCTTAAAGTTTAATATTTTGTGTCACAACTGATTCACCCCCCCCTCTTAGTTGTGCTTGTGGACTGTTATTCCTAACAATTGGTATCAGAGCTATTGGTCCTTAGAGAGAAATATTAATAGCTTGAGATGATCCAGAAGATGACTTACTAAAGGAAGGATAGTCCAAAATTTGATCCTAAAAATTTTGACAAATGGAAAAACAAGATGAGAACACATTTTCTATGTTTCGGAATTGACTACTAGATGATCATGAAAAAGAAGGAAAATATAGTGACTGAGGATGAATTGGAGAAGGCTACAGAAGATTATAAGAATCTATTTTCATGTAATATGGTCACAAGGGAATCATTGATCAGAGCACTTTTTGAAGGTGAATCCATAGAAGTAAAACACTTGGATTCTGCACATGAGATTTGGACAAGATTGGAAGCACTGTATATAGTAGATAAGTTTACTAAACAGGAAAAGCTATAAAATTGGAAGACAAAGATGGAATCATTGAAGATGAGGGATGATGAGAACATTAGGGCATATGCATAGAGAATTATTGAAGTGGTCAGTTACTAGTATCATAAACTCTGGAGGTACTTAAAGTGAGGACGAAGTGATTGTAAAGATACTCAGATCTTTAACACCTATATACAAAACTAAAGTACAAGCTATAGAGGATATCATACCTTTGACACCAAACTTTGCTAGAGAAATGTTGATTGGAAAGCTAACTACTTTTGAGGCTGTAGAACTAGGAAATTCTTTACCTAAAGTAGAGTCAACATTCAAGGAGACTATCCATAGAAACAAAAAGACCTTATCCAATAATTACTTGAGAGAAGAGCATGGAGAGTATGTTGATGAATGGGAACAGATACAGGAGGAAGAAATAAAGCCAGATGAAGTGGTAGCCCTTATCGCTAGAAGAGAAAAGAGAGGTAAGGGTAAATTTGAAGGAAAGTTACCTTTGAAATGTTCTTCATATAACAAGATTGGTCATTTTGCATCTCGATGTCCTATAAGGGTTCCAAAGCATAAACCTAAGTTTTACAAATCTAATTATTCAAAAGACAAGGAATGTTATTATGCTAGTGAAGGTGTATCTAATGATGATGTAGACAATGATGAAATTGGATTTATTTTTATAAAGGATGATGAACCTATACATGAATAAAAAGCCTTAGTATCTCATGTTGAAAATAAATCTGAATGGGTTATAGATAGTGGTTGTTCACATCATATGACTGAAGATAAAAACAAGTTTGTTAGTATGAAAAGATATAACGGTGGTGTTGTTATATTTGGTGATGATACTCCTAAGATTATCATTGGAGTTGGATCTATTTATTTGGATTGAATGACTAATACTGACAATGTATTGCTTATTGATGGACTTAAGCATAATTTGTTGAGTGTTGGGAGGTTAGTGGATGGAGGTTATCAATTGAAATTCATTGATGGGAAATGTTCTATCAGAAGTAAATCAAGAGACTTGATCGCATCTAGTACTAAATCTAGAGGTAATGTATTTGAATTGAATACATCTAAAGCTTCTTGTTCTATTGCGAAGGTTGATGACAGTTGGTTATAGCATAGAATATTTTGTCATGTTAACTTTGATAACATTATGAAGGAAAGTATGACAAATAATTTGAGAGATCTACCTAAGATTGTGAAACCATCTAACACTATGTGTAGAGAGTGTGTTATGGGGAAGCAAACTAGAAGAAGTTTTAAAAGAAAATATTATTCAAAAAAAGGAAAGTTGGATCTGGTACATACACATCTGTGTGGTCCTACAAGAGCAAGATCTTATTATGGTGAAAGGTACTTTATACTTTTTGTTGATGATATCATTTTTGGAGGCAATGATAAGATGAGTAAAAATTTCTCTAAAGAAATGGAAAATGAATTTGAAATGTCAATGATTGGTGAGATAAATAAATTTATTGGTTTGCAAATTAATTAGAGTAAGAATGGTTTTTTCATATCTTAGACCAATATTCTTAAGGAAATATTGAAGAAGTTTGGAATGGAATATTGTAAACCTGTTGGGACACCCATGGTGACAAGATATAAACTGACTAGTAATGATGAGACTAAAAGTGTTTTTCAGACAAAGTACAAATTGATGATTGGTGGTCTACAATATCTAACTCACACCAGACCAGATATTTCCAATGCAGTTTGATTTGTGGCAAGATATCAAGCAACTCCTAAAGAGACACACCTTTCTACTGTGAAAACAATTTTCAAATACTTGAAAGGAACAATAGAATATGGATTTTGGTATAAAAAATCAAATGACTTTATTTTACATGTTTGCACTGATGCTAAATGGGCAGGTAATGTGGATGATAGAAAGAGTACAAGTGGTGAAGCATTTTTCCTTGGGAAAAGGTTGGTTTCTTAGTTAAGTAAGAAGCAGGACTGTATTGCTCAGTCTACTGTTGATTCAAAGTATGTTGCTACTGTAATAAACTGTACACAAGTTGTCTGGATGAAACTGATGTTGAAGGTCATTGGAATAATTTGTGAAGAGCTAGTGGTTATCCACTTTGATAACACTAGCACAGTGAATATTTCGAAGAATCCTATAATGCATTCAAAGACTAAACCTATTTCCATTAAGTATCATTTCTTGAGGGAGAAGGTAGCAAAGAAAGAGATTAGACTGGAGTATATTAGCACAAAGGAACATATAGAAGATATATTTACAAAACCTTTGCCAAAATATGTTTTTGAATATTTAAGAAGCATGCTTGGGGTGAGAGCCCCTCCTAGTGGTAATTAGTTGATGCATACATGCATCAGTCCAGTGGCTTTCAGAGCTATATCATTTTCTGGACTTGATGTATGGATCTACTCCTCACGGGAGTGATCGCAGGAACACTATGGAGCACATTTGGGTGATTTTGCACCTGGCTGTTAGACACAAATGTTTAAAAAAGATACACCTTATAGAAGATTTATGGCACCCTTTGCTATTGCTACCAAAGGGGGAAATATTCTATGTGAAAATCCCTACTATTTTGGGGAGATTTGTGTTGAAGATATTGAGAATATTGTATTGAGAGAGAGTACTTTTTGGGTTGATGGATTTTCCCATATGTTTTCATCAATGCCAAAGGGGATATTGTTGGATGATATCAGATTTGGGTACTATTTATGTTGTTCATATTCTTGTTTTGTCACTAATGTCAACATATGTTTCTGTGGAGAGAATAGACTGGTTATGATAACTGACAGAAGTGTACGGACACTGTACGAATGAAGCAGAATGATAGAAGATAAGGATATGAAGAAGGATGTGTGATGACCTTATTCCTAAGGTCGCTTGGCTTAAGATTGAATATTGGTGATGTTACAGATGTATTAGTGAAGACTAGTTTTTGGACTGTGATAGTGATGCTTGATAGAGTAGGTCTCTATGTTTTGAGTATATCTTATAGGAGAATATATTTGAGGTGATGCAATCTTAAGGGATGATAGAGGAAACATTGAGGAATTTTTTATATTGATCAATAGTCATGAACATGTTGGTGAAATCAGTTGTGGTGTGTATTTTGGAGGAGACCTATTTGGTGGGTGACCTGAGAGATGTAGCGTGCATCAT
Organism: Thuja plicata; assembly: GCA_018584345.1. Lineage (NCBI taxonomy): Eukaryota > Viridiplantae > Streptophyta > Pinopsida > Cupressales > Cupressaceae > Thuja > Thuja plicata. The sequence goes on from MU226708.1 coordinate 27,456, forward strand.
GGATTGTGAGCATGGATTGTGGATCTTGGAGTATATCTTATGTATTTTAATTGATGTTTACTTGTTTTAGGTACCTTGTGTATCTTAGAAAGGGGTTAAATAATTAATTATATATTGGAAAGTCTTAAGTGGCTGACCTAATCAATTATTTGTATCTTGGGAAAGCTTAATTGGCTGACCCAATCAATTATTGTAATAGGGTATATATGAGAGATATTTTCTTTTGAAAAGATGTGGTAGAGATTAAAAAAAATGGCATAGAAGTGTGGAAGCTATGAGGCTTGTTTGGCTGCTGGATGTAGAGAAGAGTTTGTGATTGTAATACTTCATTGGAACTAACCAAGAAAAGATAGTTGCTATCAGGAAGATCACTGGATTGTATATTTCTCTATATACACTTGTTTAGATTATTAATCCTTGAGGGTGTCCTTAACCTTCTTTGAGAAGTGTGCCTGGGCAGTGAGCCCACTGTTACTCTTGAATCCTAACAGGGTCTATCCTTTAACAGGGACTATGTACTGTAATGTTGTAATAAGCTCCTAATAGGGATAAATCTTTTAATAAGGATACTATACTCTAAGTACATCATTTGTGGGTGCTAATTCTTGTGGGTCTTTTACCGTTAATAGGGTTTTCTTGACAACAAGTATTGTGTTATTGTGTTGGCATTTAGTGTGTTATCATTTGCATTGAAGTTTTTGTTTATAAAGCTTAAATTTTAATATTTTGTATCACAATTGATTCACCCCCCTCTTAATTGTGCTTGTGGACTATTATTCCTAACACCTCCAACATATGTTCTATTTCAAGGATGACATGTTGAGAATGTTGGAACATGAGGAAGAAATCAAGTTCTTTGCCTCAGAATTGATCACTTTTCAGGAGAAGAAAAACAAGTGCCTTAATGATATTCAAGTTGAAGACTTTGAATAGGTGCAGGAGATAGTGCAAAGACTACGCAAGGCTCATCCGAACATCATCCCAGAATGACTAAATGTTTAGCTTTTGGACTTAGTCAATTTTTTTCAAAGGGAGGTTTTTGATACTTATCCATTTGGCCAAATTAATATTTTTGGTCTTTCAGACTCCAAAAGTATGAAATTTTGGGGGGTCCTAAGGATCCACACTTAGCCAATTTTCAGATCTCCAACTTTTAGAGTAAGAGTCAGTATCAAATTTTTCTAGGTCATTCTGATGTGAAAGTAATTTGCATGGAGAGCTCATTTTAGATCAAATTGCATGTAGGTTTTGGTTTTTTTTGGCTTCACTAGAGAATATCAATAATTTATACTCACACAAAGGCGTCAAGACGAAGATTCCAAAGTAGAACTCCAGGTCTAGAAGAAGACTTGAGTTCAAAATGGTGGAGCCCCAATTCCAATCTATTGTTTCCTTGGCGGATTTGGCCCTATTTTATTACATGAATGAAATGTAAATCGATTAAGATCCATGTAGGCTTGTTAATTTCCATCTTAGTAGTAGATTTTATTTAGTAATCTTTAGTTTTAGCTTTATTTCATTGTTTTAGTGTAAACAAAACCCTAGTTTTGGGGTTCTGAGTTTTCGTAATTGAAGCACTATATATTTATTCTGAACAATATAATTAAGGTCGGGTATTTTATGTAGTAAAAGATATATGTTGTTGGTGATTCATTCATGGTGTGCTTCTTCTGCTATCTATGAGAAAATTATGAATTTGTGCATGCTTGTTCATTTCTTTCAAAGAGCCAATTGTGTTTTATTGTGAATGCACCTGCGATCAATTAGTTGGAGTTTATTGTTATTGTTTAATCTTGTTGTAACGAATGATTAGAAAGATTTGTTCTATTGATTTAAAGATAATTTTTTCTTATGTGTGCACGCATCTGGTCACTTCACGATCTGATAGATTTTGGAAAATCTTGCATTTGGGTAAAAGTTTCTTCGAAAGATCGCATCTGCTAAACATAGAATTGTGTCCGGGCCTGATTCATGTTTTGTGGGTTTTCATTTTTCCTCATTTAATTCACAAGAGTGATTCAAAGATGGTTTATTTCCATTATATTTTCATTCCCATAAATTTTCTTACAATTCTTGTTACTCAAATATTTTTATCTTTGTTTGGAATTGGTTAAACTAGGCAATCATTGTAGGTTTTTAAGTTAGATTTACATTATTAAGAAATTGCATACATTGTTAAAATCGATAAAATACAAAAATTACTAAAGTTTGTTTTGTAGCTTGACATTGAAACATACCAGCAAAGGCCTCCTTGTGAACATTCACATTTATCTTCAACTGAGTTTACCAAGTGGTTGTACCACAACCATGGAGAACCTTGGGAAGAACTTTGTTATTCTTTCAAGAGAGGAAATCAGATCTCTAGTTCCTAGCGATTGACTTGTGTGAAAACAACACTCAATAGTTATTACTAGATTTTTATCTCTAACTCAATGGATTCCATCTTCTCTTTGTGATGCACAATAGAAACAAGCCATCTAAGACTGTATCTGTGCATGCTTTCCATAGCACTAATGTAGTTTTTTAGTTCTTTTATGTAGTCTTTCAATCTCTCCCTTGTGGATTCATACTTTTTCTTCAAATTATCCAGTCAATTATCTTCAATAGACATCTTTGTCTGATGTTCATTCACATGTTCAAATAGAATTTCAAGAACTAATTTCATATTATCACATAGAACAATGTTTTTCTAGAGCATATGAGTAGGCAGAGCTTCTTCTATTCTCACTTTGTCATATAGGGGTCTCGAAAAGAATACATCGCCCATTTTTCTTTATTCCATCAATAGTATCAAGAATCTTCAATATATTCTCTAATTCATATGGATAGTCATCAAAGTCATCTAAATATTCCTTGGGTTTCTCTTTTTCCAGAGAAGTAATGAGTTCTTTTTGTTCTTCAAATTCATCTGTAATATTTTTGCATTCATCCAAGTCAATGACAATTGCAATTTCCTTCTTTCTATCTATCTTCTTCTTCTTCTTTGATATAGAGGAGGAGGGGGCCTCAATGGTTTTCTTGAGTCTTTTCTTTTCAAAGGAATATTCTTACAAAGCATTACCAACCAAGGCAATAGTTCCAATCAATTCTTCACATATACCAAACTTATCCTCTGTCAAATCTACAGAGCACTTGAGTAGTTTTACATTCAGTACACATTCCTTCATATTGGTTTCATATTCAAATTATTTTAGTTTTTATTTCCTTGGTAGAATTTCTTCTATGAAACAATGATCTATGTCCACAAAAAATGTGATACCATCCTTGTATCTTTCTACACACTCTTCCAAGATTCAAAATCTTATAGTTGTTGGAGTACAATATCACTAAGAGGGGAGTGAGTCAGTTATATGAAATAATGTATCAATTTTTAAAGAGAATTTTATACAACAACTAAAGTGAACTAAAAAGAGATAACAATATAAAGATAATACATGCACATGAAATTGTAACATAAGCTATATCTTGATTGGAAACTCTCATGGGGTATAAAACCACTCAAATTTCCTCACTAGCTTAAACTGAAATATCTTTTACAATTTACCTCACTGGCTATACAATTGTCTCACTGACAATTCTATCTCACTGATAGTTTTTTATGCCTCACTGGCTTTAAAACTCACAATAACTTTCCATACATACAGAGTCAAAAAAATCTGATCTTGTATAGTCATTACAACCTAATACCATACATCATTGAACACAAATGAGACTTTGTGTTAAACAATATATGATATAGAATCAAAGCCACTATAGCTTCAACTACGTATTTCTAATCAGTGTATTTGATTGTGCACAACTGACATAAATGTATTTCAACAAAGACCAAAATCCCTCTCTGTTTGCATACTTTATCATTCTTTCAGTGCTCAATATATAGGATATCAAAATTGATCAAGGAACCGTATACAACTGTTTGAGAAAATATCATAGCATATAAGAAATTTTTTCATATTATGTCTTGCCGAGTGGATGACCATATATTTCTATTTCATCATCATAATGATTAATCATTTATTCTTATTCAAAATCATCAACAAAAAATTTAATGCCTCTGTTCTGAATAAGAAATATTATCCTTATAAAATTTTGTCATAATAATTTCTAAAAAAAATAATCATCATATAAATAATGATACTCGTGTGAGATAGTTTTTTTTCATTAGTTTTTTCAAAGGCACAATAGTCAATGAAGAAAATCAGTAAAGAGGAAGAACACACTAAGGTAGAAAATCAGTAAATCAGAGTATCATTGACACCAAACACCGAACAATAGCAAGTTACCGAGTTAAGTAGAGGACAATTACCAAGAAGATTTAGTCACCAAGTCATAGAGAAGATTTAGTCACCGAGCAGACGTTATGTCACCGAGAAATATCAAAGCGCATTATCAAACACACCAGAGCTGACATAACAATTCAAATTTGAATACACTAAACCTAGACGCCAAGAAGGAAATCTTTCACAGTATTCAAGATAGAAGTTAGGTAGAACATTGGGATTGCACTAATATGATTACACATGATCATGAGGCAAATCAATCAATAATATTCAAGTATAATAAATGAGTTGGGAATGAAACCAACCTTGCACTACCTCACCTCCACCGCAGAAGGAGAAGGATCTAAGTAGGTTAACCAGCTTAAGATCATATAAAAAGAAAAAAAAGATGACAGAGATAGATGGTGAATATTATAGAGAAAGAAGCAATTACAATGAAAGAGCTAAAGACAAAATGCATAATTTATAGGGTGCAGAACAGAGAAGTTACAGAGTGCAGAAAGAGGTAATGCACTTGCAGAGCATAAAGAGTCTGAACAACATTATGGTTGAAGCATACTTGCAGACATTTTTGTAATAGTTAGGAGAGTAGAAATCTCACTCACTAGGTAGGCCATAATAGGTCTTATTTTGTAAATACTCTAACCAGGTACATCTCTTAGATCAGAGATTGTAAAATCCTTTAACCAGGTAAACTGAATAAGTCTTTTATACTCTTGACCAGGTATAATACTCCTAACAGGATAAGATACTAGAAGTAGCTAACATTTTAGCTCTAACCAAGCAACCTTTATTCTTTAGAAGTGAAGGATTGTGGGTGTCATCCCCACTGCAATATTTTCCTCTAACAAAGGTTTTATGCGTGATCGAAAATCATGGAGTTATCTGGCATGGGTTTCTAATTTACTTTATATGATTTTCATTACTTTTATGAATGATATTTAGTTCGGTGAAAAGGAATGAATATTAGTGAAAAAAATTTTAAAGTACTGATTCACCCCTCCCCTCTTAGAACTTACCTTTCCATAGATTAATCCAAAAATTGGTATCAGAGCTAGTCTCTTGAGATAAAGGTTTAATCACCTGAGAGTAAAGATCATGATCATGGAAAGTTACAAGAAATCTAAGAAGATTGATATTATTGAGTTTGAGTTGGAGAGTGCACAAGAAGTGATTGAAGATCTAAAAAGAAAGTTTAAAAAGTACTTAAAAGTGAGGAAGTAGTTATGTAGTGAACTAAAATCCACACAAGAGCATATTGATACTCTTGAGACAACATCTGAATGTAGTTTGAATGGTGAAGTTGATTCTACCATTGCAAAACTCATAGAAAAGAATAAGAAACTCACCGAGAAACTGAACTTGACAAGGATAGATCAAGAAACACAAGAATTGAGAATGAGTGAGATACTTCAGTCTAAGAGAGAAGTTGAAGATGCACATATATTAGTTGAAGAAGACAAAAGATGGTTTGAAACAAGAATAGATGAGAAAGATAGTGAGATCATGAGGAAGATGCAAGTACACTATAATATGACTGATCAACTAGTGAGTGATAATATAGAGTCAGCCAGGAAACAATTTGAGAATCAAGTACTAAAGTTTGAAGCTGATAGATTGACTAGGGAGCTAAAATCTGGAAAAAAAAAATGAGATACTAAAGAGAAATGAAGAAACACTGAGATCATTGGATGCATAACTTAAAGGTTAGAGACAACCGATATACAAGACTGGACTAGGATTCAATAGTAAGAGCACTATTGAGAAAGGAGAGTCCTATAATCAAGCTGACAGTCAAGGCACTTCTACCCCGCTTAAGTCAAACAAGTCTAGTTGCCACTACTATGGGAAACTTGGACATACTACAAACATATGTAGAAGAAAAAGGAGTAAGTCACCAATTTCACTCAAGTTTTATGGACATTGCTATAACTATAAAAAGTATGGGCACCGAGCACATGAATGCAGATCAAAGACTAAATACAACACAAGAAATATAAAGTTTGATGGCTAGTAAAATAACTACAAGTATGGTCACAAATCTGAAGAATGCAGATCACAAAAGAGAAATGACAAATGGGTACTGAATCAAAAAATTATGCTAAGCAACTGACAGGGTACATCCATACCATGAGACTCAAACACAAGGATATCTTGTTTATTATGTGGAAGATATGGACACATTATTGCAATCTGCATGTTTTTATATGGGAAGAACAATAGAAGATCTTGGAGAAACCCTAGCATGGCATGCTTCTATTGTCACAAGCTAGATTGCCTTGCCAAAGACTGCAGGTATTGAGGAAAATATTCTTTCGAGGAAGAAACATATGAGAAACCCAAAGTGAATGTTAAAGAAATGAGAGATCAGATGAATAATAAATGGAGAAGAAAGACCATGGATGATGGGACATCATTCAAAATAGTCAAAGGCACCTCATCCTCCAAATTGGGTCAACCGACTCTGCCTAATCAGTTATAAGGTATGAGTAGGAACTATAAGTTAAATTTAAAATCTTACATCAGTTCCTAGTATATGTGTAGAGATCCATATGAGAATACTTAGATACATTTGGATACATATTGTTGATTTTATGTTTCATATTTATTCGGTAAAAGGAAATTAAAGTTAGGTATTCGATAAAGTAAGTCGGTGGAGCATTAATTGCTACTTTATGATTGTTGAAAACCCTAAACCTATAAAAATCTCTATATATATACCACATCATCTATTATTGTTACTTAACATTTTCTAGAGCAGTGTGAACAGAGTTGGAGAACTGAGTCCTCAAGCGAATTTGAGCAATTGTGAAGGTAACCCTAAACTATTTTAAGCACATTTTGAAACTACTTAAAGTATTTGTGGTGTTTCCCTAGTTTTATTAGTGCAACTGAGTCATAAACACAAACCCTAGTTCAAAAATTTTCTATTTGACAAGAGGATATGGCCCTGAAAGATCAAAACCCAATTGTGGTTGAGAATGTTGAACCCGTGAATTATATGTACATGCTACCTCATGTGAAGGCAGTTGAACTAGACATGATGGGATAAATTTCATCCATTTCAAAAAAAAAATTTATTGATCAAAGACGTGCAAACTTTCACCCATTTTAAGGTTGAGGAGATTTGTGAAGAAGAGATTGATTCATCTTACCAGAAATTATGTGCAGATGGGAAACTAAAGAGAAATCATGTTCATTTGGAGTCAAAAGGTTTGACACATGCATTATATATCCCAAAGGTATTCAAGACCAAGTGGATAAGGATGGTCCTTAGCTAAGTACACGACCAATGTATGTGGCTAGATCAACCCGTGAAGATTACAAAGGATGTGTTACACACTGTGACTGGTTACCCGATTGGAGACAAGCCTAAAGCTATCAGACAAATTGAAAAGATCAAGCTGACTGAGCTAAGAAATGCCAAATGGGATAGGAGAGGTCTGAATATTTCTACTATTGAAGACCCTAGAAATTTTCATGTAACATCTTGTCCTACCGAGTATTCCAATCATCCGGAGTGGACATTAATGTACCTTGTAGAGCTATTGATCTGGCTTACAAGATTGTAAAGAAAGATATGCAGATTGATCTATGTGAGATACTATTGAAACAACTTGTAGACAACATGAACACTATAAGGAAAACTAAGACAAATAAATTGAAGTTCAGCTCACTACTGGTATGCATATACTTTTACTTTGAGAACTTTTTTCCATCTATTGGAACTGTGAAATGCAATGTTGATAAATGAGTCATTTATCAAATCAGTGAATACATTAAGAATCTAGGAGAGAATATTGTGATTGTTATGAATTACTACTTCACCAAATTCCAAGCTAGGATGCATAAAAAATTTAGATTTCCACCTCAATTAGCTGAGAAATGTCATGATTCTATATTTTTTGAGGTAGACACCAACTCATCTAATATCAACACAGTTGAGCCTAGGAGCATATGTCTAGATCCTATGGGATATGATATGGACATAGACATTGCATCTCAACAAATTGAAACTCTCTTAGCTAAACCTTCTGATAAAAGATCCAAGAGGTATAGAACATATAAAGAAGCTAAGGCTAAGATTAAGCAAGGTATCTTGGTACCTAAAATTCAAAGAAAATCTAGCAAGATGAGTGCTAACCTGACTAAGGATTTTGGAATTAATGATGAAGAAGATGAGGTAGAACCCTCTAAAGTGGAAGGAAAGAAACCACAAGTATTGAAGCCTTCACCGAGCCCCAAATCTACTGGGTCATCAACAAGGTCTACAATGTCACCTAAAGAAAAGAATAATTTTGCAGAACCGAAAGAGAAGACATATGTAAGAAGAAAGAAGGAAAACACTAGACCAAGGAGAAAATTAAAGCTACCACCAGACAGTGACACAAATACTGAAGATTTAAGAAAACTCAAAGTTGTGAAGAATGAGCCTCCACCGCCAGGAAGTCTAGATGAAATGTTAGACATAATGAAGAAGTACGGAACATTCAAAGGAATGAAGAAAGAAAAATACAACAACACTCAAAGTAAAAAGAACAAGGTAAAATTTGAAGATACAATTGTTTACTCTTTACAAAAATTCAGATACACACCACTTAAAGTTATCACATTTTTGCCTATTGACTTATACAACGGTTATATATAATAAATTCCATTAGCATTAGTATTATATAATTATTTATATTAGTATTATATTATATAAATTTTTATTATATTATTATTATTTATTTCTCTATTGTATAATAGTATAGTATAATATTAGTATTAAATATTTATTAATATTTATATTATAACAATAATACCTAGGATAGAGAGAGAGAGAGAGAGAGAGAGAGAGATGAAAATTGTAATGTTATAGAAATAAAATTTATAATAGTTATGAAAAATTAAAATAAATATTCAAAATAGGATGAAAATGAAAAAGTTGAAAATTGTAAATTTGAGGGGAAGCAAAATTTGAGAAGAAGATATTGGATATCCGATAATATTGGATATCTGATATTATTGGATGATTTTTTTTATTGGCATCCATAAGAAAAAAATGATTCTCTGGGTCCCTCAGTTAGAGAATCATGTTTTTTGCAGAGAATATCACAGTGCACTAAGCCAAATTGGGAAGAAATTTTTGGAGAGTGATATCTCGAACCTCATGAGAGATATCAAAGATCCATGAACTAAAAAAGGACCATCTTGGGAAGTTCTACAAGCACGTGGCTCATTTAAGAGAGATTCCACTTGGATTCCATTTGGCAACTCGATCTCGGTTGGTGCAAAAAGTTGCATTATTTCTCAGATGAAAGTTTCTCAATGGTGCATCTTTCAAACTGTTTGTCATGGGAGAAAACTGCCAGCTCCATCAACTCTAGTTGGCCAGGTAAATGGTAGTGGATACCTTTTTTTTCTTGCGTAGCATCAAGAACATTCTGACGCATGTCGGACCGAAGTGTTCCCAAGGTGCACTAAGCCAAATTGGGCAGCAATTTTTGGAGAGTGATATCTCAGACCTTGTGAGAGATATCAGAGATTTGTGAAGTACACAAGGACCATCTTGGGAAGGTCTACAAGCACATGGATCAGTTCTGGGAGATTCCACTCAAACTCCATTTGGTGACCCAATCTCAGTTGGTGTAAAAAGTTGCATTATTGCTTAGTTGAAAGTTTCTCAATGGTGCATCTTTCAAACCGTTTGTTGTGGGACCAAACGGTCAGATCCATCAGCTCTATTTGGCTATTTAAACACTAGTGGATACCTTTTTTTCTCATGTAGCATCAAGAACATTCTGGTGCATATCAGACTGAAGTGTTCCCAAGGTGCACTAAGCCAAATTGGGCAACGATTTTTTGAGAGCGATACCCCGGACCTCCTGAGAGATATCAAAGACCTGTGAAGTGCACAAGGACCATCTTGGAAAGTTCTACAAGCACATGGCTTAGTTATGGGAGATTCCAATTGGATTCCATTTGGTGACCCAGTCTCGGTTGGTGCAAAAAGTTGCATTGTTGCCCAATTAAAAGTTTGTCAATGGTGCATCTTTCAAACCGTTCATCATGGGACCAAACCATCAACTCCATTTGTCTAGGTAAATGCTAGTGGATACCTTTTTTCTCTCCTATAGAATCAAGAACATTCTGGCGCATGTCGGACTGAAGTGTTCCCAAGGTGCACTAAGCCAAATTGGGCAGCAATTTTCAGAGAGTGATATCTCAGACCTCGTGAGAGATATCAGAGATCTGTGAAATTCACAAGGAATATCTTGGGAAGGTCTACAAGAACATGTCTTAGTTATGGGAGATTCCACTCAGATTCCATTTGGCAACCTGATCTTGGTTGGTGCAAAAAGTTGCATTATTTCTCCGTTGAAAGTTGCTTAGTGACACATCTTTCAAATCGTTCATCCTAGGACTAAATCATCTATTCTGTTAGCTCTAGCTGGCCAGGTGAACCCAGTTACAAACTAGAGGCAATGGGTAAGTCTTGGAGAAAGTGTGGAATGATTTTGGAAGTTGATTCAAGGTGCTAGAGGTAGTGGGTAGATCTTTTCATTCATGTTATGCAATTGGAGCCTATGGTGCATTTGGGGGTTCCTAGGGTCATTTTATATATCTCTAAAATCATAGACCTCTTATAGACCTTAATAGTTGTCAAACCAATTGCCTCTGCATCATTAGGGTATGTAAATTTGGATTTTATTATCCCAGTTGTGGTCCATTACACCTATTACTTTGGTTTGACAAAAGATTTTCAAGGTAGTTTCTTTAGAAAAGATTAGGTCTATTACACATAACAACACATGACAAAGATATAATATGGAAATGAACATACATACAATGATTGAAAAAGGTGCAGTATGGAAATAATACATACATACAATGAATGGAAAAGATATAATATGAAAATGAACATACATACATAAATACAATGCATGACAAAGACATAATATGAAAATAATACATACATACAACACATGACAAAGATATAATATGGAAATGATACATACATAGAACACATGATAGAGATAAAATAACCAGAAATGAACATGTAGATATAAAAAAAATTTGTACAAAATGTGTCACATGCACCATCTCAAAATAGTTACAAAATCAACATATCTATATACAATGTGACATACACCATCTCAAAATGTGCCATATGGCATCTCAAAATAAGAAGTTCAACTACAAATGTTTCTAGGACATCCTATTCTACTTGTGGATCATCAAAATGAAGCCTCTTCGAAGTACTCTTTGGATATGATGGATCCTAAATTCAAATAAAAAAAGTGAAACCCCAAGTTAGATTACTTAATTTATATGGTTTCTACAAATAAAAAATAAAAATTCAAAATCATAGTCAACAATAATAAATAAACAAATTTTAAAATTGAACTCTCATGTACCCCGCCTCTATGTCTCCTAATGCAGCCAGGAGACCTAACATATGTCCTTGGTAGCGAAGGGATACTGCCACCAATGTCGACTTTGACCTGTATATGTTTGCGAACATGAGATTGATCTACGAGTTATACTATTTAATGTTAAATCCTTGGTAGCAAATATATGTTTACAAAATAACTGAATTTACATTAAAACTTACTTGTGTTGAACTTTCTTCAGGCAATATTGGTTGGGTCATCAACAATAAAAACCCTTGGCATTGTACCTCCCTCAAACTAGGGGTGACCTACAAAAGTCAAACAGATACTTGATACAATCATGACTTGATCATATTATATATGCTTGATAGTAAAATACAAACAAATAAATTTATAAATATATGTACAGTGAGACTATCACTGCAAATTGAGATGCTTGTGACTCTACCGTGGCAAACCGGTCTCACGACATCATCAGATACCACCCTCTATCAAATAAACCATGTAAATTAAAAATGAGTACACACAAGTGACAAGTATACATGTATGCATAAACAATATAAAATACTTAATTACCTTCCCCTTATCAACACCAGATACCTGAATCCCCTCACATTGCCCCCCAGTGGCGACTGGTGAAACCTACATCAATATGAAATAAGATGATCATAAAAATTATAAAATACATTTATATACTATTATAAAAAAGGAAACCAATGAGTAAATTAAAATGTATGAACCATGGAAGTGTCAAGACCAAATGAAATATCTGAAAGCATGGGCCCCTCCACCTGTGCCATCTCCTCCTCTGTCATCAACTGAACATAAATGGAACACATAAAAAAACATAAGTGGGCAATCATTAAAAGAAAATTCTACTAAATATACGAACGTTTAAAATTAAATACAATGTAACAAGTTAAGTATTTACTCTTATAGTAATAGTAGGAGTCCATGGCTCTGCATGCCCCTGATGCACATCTCCATGAGGTGCTTCAATGCCTTTAGTGTGTTGTGTAGTATCATCCACCTTGAAGATGTATTTATATGCATCACTATCATTTAGGGGACCCAAGCACATATTCTTTCACATAATGCAAGTGTGGGGCAAATCATCAGCACGAGGAGGCAACAATTTTGCACTCTACCTAACCAGTAGCTCACTCAAGGTGTGAATGTCTCGAATAGTTTATGAGTCAGCCTCAACAATAATATTAGAATGCTGCATTGTAGGAGGTGGTGAAATCTCAGGAGGGGGGTCATATGTGCGGGATTTCACCTGGTGTGCCCATAGCCTATCCTAAGGAGCACCTAAGCCTACGCCCTGATTCAGTCTCATGCTCCAATAATTTATCTTGTGACTGAGCACAAATTCAGCATACAATTTCCTTGTCTGATTACAATTGGAATTAATGGAAAGTGTGTACTAAGAGAGGAGGGTTGAATCAGTACCTCTAAAACTTTTGTATCTTTTAACCTTTATCCTTTGAGTAATCAAGTGTTTATCCAACCATCTATTCTATACTGTCTTGATGTAATATTTATCAATTCTTTAACTTAATCAAACATGAGAACATTCATAGAAGCATTCATGAAAGTAATTGACACATAACACAAGATATGATAACGCAGAAAACTCATGTTAGGAAGTAAAAACTGCGGTGGGGATTGCACCCACAAACTCATCACTATCTGCATATTGGAAGGGGTCAGTTAAGGCTTCCAATTTGATAACTTTTGATGATCTATCCTGTTAAGAGTATATGTGGAGACCTATTAAATTCTACTATGTTAAGAGCTTTAGCAACACTGTTTAGTGTGCACTTAGTTAAGAGATTTACAATTGGACTATTAAATCCACCTTCCTTGAAAGGATTTTTACACTTTTCTTCACTTGTTAGAATGTAAGAAAATTACAATTTGACCTGGTATATGTAATCTCCTATTGCTTATTATAGATCCATTTAATATTACATGAATAAGTATATCACCTAATGTGATTTAATAATACCTCTGTTGCTCGGTAGCCTCTATTCTTGGTTCTTGATAACCAAATTCACCTTTTGTTGTTCTAGTTCTTGAAAATTTCAGTCTGATCCATAAATGTGCTCGTAGGCTTCATTCATCCTCTCATCCATCCTCTCTCTTATAATGAATTATTACAACATCTATTTATAAGATAGATTGACCTAATTTAATTTCACGTAAAACAATATTAACTCTAAGATCACAGGTTTACAACTTGACCTTAATCTCCTAGTCTATGTGTTTTAAATCAGTTAGACTAATTAAAACACTTACAATAATGTTTCTTGTCTTTAAAGTAATGGATTTAAAAACAAATCAAGATTTTATAAATAGATCATGACTCTATTATCTGACGTGGAAGTCAGATCCACTTTTTGCAGGCTTCAGCTGACTTTCAGTTTCTGTCGGTCAGTTATGCTCTGAAGTCAGTTAGACTATCTCTCAGGTTCCTCTTTGACTATTCTCTCAATTACTTTGTCCTACTCGTCAGGTTCCACTATCGGGTTTTTCTATCTCATTTCCACTTTGTATTTTTGGTTTACACCCAAAACTATGTCATTGGTTCTCTTTATACTTAGTAGTTTTTGGTGATCTCTAATATCTTCATTTTTGGTTTTCTCTTTGTCCTGTCTTTCGGTGTATGTTTACCAAAAGTGTTCTTTTCATACTAATGGAAAAATAATTTCATCAATCTCCCCCTTTGACATTAGTATCAAAAATAGATATGTGAAAATACTTAACAAAAATGTTCAGTATGTACATCATATATATTCCTTAGTCATTTCATGACTCCCCCTATGCATATGCCGGTATAGTATAAGTGTATGTACATGATACTTTGATATTTCTCACCTTGTGTTGTATATGTCATATCATATCATTATACTCCCTTTTTTGTTCTTTTTCTATACTATATAGTTTCCCATCTATACACATTAATATTTTCCCCCTTTTTTGATATTAAGGGCAAGGGTGTATACCTTATAGCTTATCAAAAATGTGAGAGTGTGAGGACTTCACATCTTCCATCATCTTCTCCCATTAGTCCTTTAGGTTTTCTAGAGCCATGTGCTCGAGTGTGATCTTTGAGTGCATATCATAGATGTTGTCTGCTACAGACATCTCGGGGGTGGCTATTAGTTGTCTTGTTGAACTGATATGTTGTTGAAGTAGTGTTAGATTTGGTAGAAGTTGAGCTTGGAGCTCAGTGACCTCTTCCCAAAATTGTGTTTCTACTTCCCACGGTTCTTTTCTTGACCTTTTTATCTCAATAATCTTCTCATAATGCAACTTTATTGCATTGTCCTCAGTGGTTAAGCCTTTTGCACTAGTTGCTAGATCAAAATCTAACTTTTCTATATTATCACTATGTTCCTTAGTGAATTTTTCAAGTGTGCTCAATTTTTGGATCAAGGAAATAGCTTCAGTAATTATTGGAAATAATTCACTTAAGAATTCTGAAAGCTTTAGCTTGTTTTCTGCTACTTCTTGGCTGAGCTTTTCAACAAGTTTATGCTGATATTTTTGCTCTTCTCTCTCTTCAATTTCCTTTTCTGCATTAATTTTTTGTGTTGTAATGGCCTCGGTGAGAGTGCCTAGTTGAACAAGGATAGGTCTATGGTGATCAACATCAACATCGGGTACAATCTGATGCAAGATGTCCCTAGTTGTCTCTAGTACCATGGAGTCTCGGTGCTACTTTCTCAGTTTCTCATGTAATGCCTTCCTTTGGCATATTTCATCATACTCTTTAAGTGCTTCATATTCAACTGTAGTTGGCTCACATTTGGCTATCTCAATTATTTTATATAGAGTGACTTCCAACTTACTCTTTTTGGATTTCTTCTTCTTCTTTTGAGTTTCACTTGAATGTAGGACCATAGCCATCTTCTTGGCTTTGTATGTTGTGCTTGATGAAGTGATTTGGGGTGTTGCCTCTTTTTTCTCCTATGCTTCGGTGTCAGCTTGTCATTTTTGAGTGGATGTCTCCACATCAACCTTTACATTATATGTGGCAACTTGTTTGATTTCCTCAAGAATGTCATCTTTTTTTTTTTCTCCTTCATCGGTTTCCTTATGTATTCATTTTCCTTTATCTGTGCATCCTTCTCAGTAGTGTCTCCATCTATTTTCTTTGAATCTCCTTCTGTAACCTTGTCAATTTCGATTACAATTTGAGTTTCTCTGATGACATTCTGGTTATCGATATTGTCTTTCTTTCCTTCATCCCCTGCATCCTCAGGAATGCTTGAATCTTTTTCAAGTGATTTTTCTTTTTCTTGAAGTATATTGATGGCTTGCATCAATATTGATATGTTGTTTTATATGTTCACTTGTGAAGGGTCAAATGTAGTGTCATATTCGTCAGTTTTGTCCTTGATAACAGTGACATCTTCATCTTTCTGTATTTCTTCTGCTGGATCATCGATTATGTCAATGACTTTGTTGTCCACAATTTTTTCTATGGTGTCTGGCCATGTCTCATCTACAACATCCATGTCCTTGTTTCCTATGGTGTCCATTTCTTCTTTATCCACCTCAACATATGTGATGATAATTGGTTTTGTTCTCTCATTATCTTGATCATTCTTGATTTCCTGATTCTCGATTAGAGCTCTCTATGGCTCGGGACTTGTATCCTTTTCAGGAATATTAAGTATCTTCCTCCATTTGGATTCACTTTTTTGGTCTAACTCTAGTAGATGGCCTTTTAGAACTTGGTAGGCTCTTAGCTTCAGTGAGAATCTTTTGGAATGAGCCTTCATCATTTCTTTGATTTCCTCTATTTTGGATTTAGGAGGCATGACTGATACTAGGGCTCTTTCCTTGATTTCTTTCTCAGAGTGCAAGGAAAAAGTCCATCTTTTTGATAGTCTATCTTGAAGTTCTTTGGGCATTTGGTTCTTCCAGTTGCATTGGGAGGTATTTGTGTATGCAAATCATTTCAATGATTTCCTCCTCAATTTTATTTTGATCCAAGGGATCCAATGTTAACCATTGCTTGACCTTCCTACTATTTGCATTACCTATTTTGATAATTGGGGCACAAATTTCATAAACTATTTCAGGTATCTTTTTCTTTTCCTCTTGAACACCTTCATCTTGTTCTGAGTCCTCAATATCTTCTTTTGTTCTAATGAACTTTCTTCTCTTTGTTGGCCCTCTTTTCTGTGTTGTCAGTTTCCTCTTGTAGGTCCTTACTTGACCTTTCTTCAAGGGTTAAGGACTTGTTTCCTTAGCTACATGGCTTCTTTTCCTTGAAGCAGTTGTGGTTCTTGGCTTCTTAGCTACTGTTCGCAATGGAGTATCTAACTCTGTAGATTCAAAGTCACTTTATTGCATAGCCTCACCAACGAGTGCCTATCCCTTGATTTCTTCCTCTGTGACCGACAGCCTTTTCTTCAAATTATTAACCATTTTATCTTTCTTTTTGTCTATTTTCTTTACAACCAAACTGGTTTTGATTCTTTCTTTGGCCTCTTCATAAGTGCTGAACTTTGGTTGTGTTTTTTCTATGGGTTCATTTATCAATGTATCGATTGCATTGGATGCTTGATCAATATTAACCTCATAGTCTAAAGGTTGTAACCATGCTTTCCTCGGTATAGTAGGTTTGATGTATGTGTGGTCTGTGTCAACCATGAAACATATATCATCCTTGAATTTCTCTATAATTTTCTCTGGGATCCTTAATCTTTTCTACATTCTATCCTTGAATCCAGTAAAGTACTCATCCATAACTATTTCAAAGTTGTCTCCCAGTTATGTTATGTATCACTGATCTGCATGGTGATTGGTCTAGTGGTATCCCATTTTACATCTCCTACTGATGTAAATGATTCTTGGTAAAAGAAAATGCACATGATAAGTGAGCCAAACTTACATGTATTTGTCTTTGCATTTTTTATTGTTCTCAAGTTTTCTTCTAGCTGGTTCAGTAGAATTTCTAACAAATCCAACTGAGTACCTTTCTTTACAATCTTGTATGTTGTATCCACTGCACCTGATTCTATGTTGTTCATCCTGCTAGCTTGAAATAATTTGTAGCCTAAGATACATGATCCAAATTTCAGTTCATCATCTGTGATAGTGGATACCTTGAGTCCTCTGTCATCACACTTGGCTCCTATGTTATTTTCAATCTCAGCCTTGGGTGGGTGTTTCAATGCCTTTACCTTATCGGTTATAGGCTAATTGGTGACTACATCAATAACATCTTAGGTTATCATTTTAGGCTCATCCAGCCATAGCTTGTGGTTGTGAATTCGGCTCAGTTTAACTGAATCCACTCGGTTTTGAATACCTTTGGGAAAAATAGGGCATCCGTGAGACCTTTCAATTCTATGTGTTTGTGCTCATCTTTTATGGATCCATCCTCATTACATAGCTTCTTGAAATCCTGTTCCACCTCTAATTCATGGATTTTTTGCAATCTTGCAGTACGTATGCTCCTACATCTTCGACGAGCCAAACCCTAGCTGGTATTTGCGAGAATGCTCTAGCATTATCAGGTTGAGATGCAACCTCAGGGCATATCTTATAGTGGGGTTCCTCACAGGTAGAATTATTAATAACTTTGACCTTATCCTTGTAACACCCCAAAATTGGCATCTTGCAACCCTAACCAATTTTGTTGCATTTGTCGCTCTTCTATATCATCAAAGTCCTATTTTACTAGGCAATTTTGAGTTTTCACTGACTCTACTCGACCTGAGTGTCAAATGCACAAAATCCTAAATCTATATTAATCATACATCATATTTAATTCCTAAATATCTATTTGGCTAGACAAACCCTATGATCGAATTAATTTGATTAATAAAGTCCTGGCACTTTAATTAAATTAAATTCACCCTCTTTAGCTGAGACACATGAAAAAAAGGAATTAAATAATATTTAATTATTAAATAAATATCCTCATTTCAATAATTGAATTTAATTATTCAGATAATTGAGAAAAAGTAATTATGAGGTCATATTTATTTAATTA